>CM069152.1:40771269-41298769 GCA_035221665.1 Okamejei kenojei | reverse complement strand
AGTTTGCGGACGACACAACCCCGATTGGACTGATCCAGGATGGGGAGGAATCTGCATACAGACAGGAAGTGACACAGCTGGCGTCCTGGTGCCATAGCAACAACCTAGAGCTCAATGCTCTTCCGACAGTGGAATTGATTGCAGACTTTAGGAGAGCTCCCCCTCCCCTCACCCCATTCACCATCAACAACACCACAGTCACATCTGTGGAGTCTTTTAAGATCCTGGGAACCATCATCTCCAAGGACCTTAAGTGGGGGGCTACCATCGACTCCACAGTCAAAAAGGCACAACAGAGGATGTACTTCCTGCGGCAGCTGAGGAAGCACAATCTGCCACAGGCAATGATGGTCCAATTCTACACGGCCATCGTAGAGTCTGTTCTCACCTTCTCCATCATGGTCTGGTTTGGCTCAGCCACCAAGCACGACACCCGGAGGCTGCAGCGAATCATCCGATCAGCAGAGAAGATTATTGGCTGCAACCTTCCCTGCATTGTTCAACTGTACACTGCAAGGGCCAGGAAGCGAGCGGGCAAGATCTTCTCTGACCCCGTTCACCCTGGCCACAAACTCTTTGAATCACTTCCCTCTGGAAGGCGACTCCGGGCTGTCAAAGCTGCTACAGCCAGACATAAAAACAATTTTTATCCACGAGTAGTTGCTCTACTCAACAGCCAAAAATCTGTAGCCTCCCTTTGATCTGGTATTTTGTTGGTTCACATGCTTGATCAATGGTGTTTTATCATTAATGTTTTATTATTATTAATATTTAGTGTTTTCTGAGTCATTCGTAACTGTCACTGTATGTCAAGTTGTTACTTGTGGGCGGAGCACCAAGACAAATTCCTTGTATGTGAATACTTGGCCAATAAACTTACTTATTTAACAATGCTTGTCCAGGTGCTTTTAAGGTGTTATACGAAAATTTAGTCAGAGATCCCAGAGGGAGGGCTAGGCTATTAGCTAAACAGTAAAGACATTTCAAAGATTAACATCAGGGTCACCCCTGGTGTCGAGTCAATATTTATCCTTCAAGTAGAATTTCTAGAAGAAAACATCACTGTCCTGATTTTGGAATCTTGCTGCATTGAAAATTGGCAGACCATTTTGTGCATTGGAAAGCTACAGAAAGGCGCAATAGAAATGCAGGACATTTGGTGAGCAACCAAACTGGGGTCAGAGGGTGGGGATTTTTCAGTACAGGAAGAGTGGGGACTTGGATAGCATTGGTGCTTTATCTCTAACAAGTTCAGGGTGGTACAGTGGCACAACAGGAGCGTTGCTGCCTTATGGTTCCAGAGACCCAGGTTCGATCCTGGCAATTGGGGCTGTCTGTACAGAGTTTGAGCAATTTCCCTCTGACCGCGTTGGTTTCCTCCAGGAACTCCGGTTTCCTCCCACACTCCAAAGAAGTACAGGTTTGTAGATTAATTGGCTTTGATCAAATTATAAATTGTCCAAGTGTGTGTAGGCTAGTGTGCGATGGTGTGATTGCTGGTCAGCACCGACTCGATGGGCCGAAGGGATCGTTTCCGTGCTGTATCTCTAAAGTCTAAAGTTACTACATTATTTAAGAAGCACATGGATGACCACTTGACATCCAAATTTAATGTTCCATTTTTTTAATAGAAAACTCCAAAGACTGTGTGCACGTGTGGTGTACAAGGTGTGTTGTGCACAATTAGCACTCAGTACTCATCAGATCACTAATATTCAACAATTATTTCCTTCACTATTCCAGCACCTCCGACCAATGTAACTACAAAACCACTTTCTTTGTACATATCTGATCAAGAAAATGTCCTTGATGAGTGAATGGAGAAGGAATTTCTACACTCAGAGGGTGGTCAAATCTGTGGAATTCTTTGCCATAGAAGGCTGTAGAGGCCAAGTCAGTGGATATTTTTAAGGTAGAGATGGATAGATTCTTGATTAGTACAGGTGTCAGGGGTTTCCTGGAGAAGGCAGGAGAATGGGGTTAGGAGGGAGAGATAGATCCATGATTGAGTGGCGGAGTAGATGATGGGCTGAATGGCCTAATGCTGCTCCTATCACTTATGGCCTTACGACCTTATGAATGGGAGCCATCCTGTTCTTGAAACTTGAGTAATATTTGACACCTTTCGTTAACTGTATGGGCCTGTCCCACTTAGGCAACTTTTTAGGCGACTACAGGAGACTATGCAGTCGCCACAAGTTCACGGGTGATTGCCGGGGAGTGGCCTTCATGTTGAAAAATTAGCGGCGACTAGAATGAAGCCGCCATGTAGAGTAGCGAGTATTCTCAAGCCGTAGGTGGGTCGCCTGGAGGTCCTAATGGGTTGCCAGGAGATCGAAGGTTCTCGGAGGTTCTCCTAGGTTGTAGCCGGTGCTGACCGGTGAATTTCATTGGCTCATTGGGAAAAAAAATGTAAGCAGTAGTTTTCAGAACCAAGAATAACCGACCGGTAATATTAAATGTCCGTCGAGCTCCACAGCCGTGTATCTCTGGCTTCTTCAAAGTTGTCTCCCCTCCTTCTCCCGCCCTCCCCCCCCCCTTTTAAAGGACTTACTTTAGCCGTCTTTTTAGAGCGCCAACCTTCCTGTTCATTGCGGTGTGTGTCTGTTTCACCTTGTCTTTGCACCGTGTAAATTGTTCAGACAGCGCTCCCCCACTTGCCCTGTCCCCCGCCTGCATAACGGGCTGGTGAATGAAGCGGGGGGGGGGGGGGTGGGGTGTATATATGTGTGTGTGTGTGTGTGTGTGTGTGTGTGTGTGTGTGTGTGTGTGTGTGTGTGTGTGTGTGTGTGTGTGTGTGTGTGTATGTGTTTACAAATCAAAATTAACAGAATGAAGACAGGACGGAGGAATTGAATGAGTATAGATTCATGAGCCTGAGCCAAAGATGATCACCGCTAGTTGTACATACAATCCAATAAACAATGATAAAATCACTGGGACCAAATGCGTTATCAAATCAATTTATGAAATACATATTCTGACAACAAACTCTCAAACCAATTGAAAGCTGTCTCATCTGAACAATGATATTAATACCATATGACCTCATCCTTGTATCTCAGTCCCAAATGGGTCCCTTGTGAATTTTAATACTGAATAATCTGTCTGGTAAAAATAAAAATTTTACTTCAGTGCACCCTTATCTCTATCTGCATTCCGAACCCTGATTTCCTCATTTAGCACGGGTGCTGCTGATGTAAACTGGTCACTGCATCCATCCCCTCTCACGTGTAATTAAAACAGTGCCGGCATTTGGTTTGTACTGAGTTGACACATCAATTTCACAGCCAATGTTGATGGCCCAGTTAGAGATGTACTTCAATAGCACACTTGTAAATACTCTGCGGGCGAGAAGCCTTTGGTGCTTGGGTCAGTGTCACGTTGTAATCACTCTGGTTGGTTTAGATAATGAGGATGTACAGTCACAGGCCTTTGCTGGTCTGTGTGAAGCAGCGTTGGAGCTGAGTTGGTTGAAGTGCTTTTGATTTGAAACTGCCGAACAGGCTCACAGTAGGCGATTATGCCCTCATCTCCTGAGGTTTGATCATGGTTTGTGTGAAGGATCCAGCATGTTTTATGTTGCTGTGAGGGACTTCGGAGCTCAATATAATTGAAAGGAGCAGCCAAGTGCTCTAATCTGCATCAGGGTCCTCTTCAGAGAAATATGGCTACTTAACTCTTGGGCTGGTAAGCTGCACTAAAGCAAATGTGTCCTTTCTTTTGCAAATTACTCTCTCCAATGGGACATTCCTTTCACAGATGCTGTACAAGTAGGAAAGGCTTGTTCCTACATCAAACAGTGATGTGAAAATACTATTGGAAGCAGGTACCTACTGTGCAGTCTGTGAAATGCTTGCTTTTCCTTCCAGATCCTCTGTGCAGGTGACAAGCCAGAGCACTGGAATGACTGGGTCACACAGTTGCAGGTAATATTGTGTGATGTCAGGTCAGGGTACTGTTTCCATCAATTCAGGGAGGGCACAGTCCGCCCAAGCAGAACAAGGTCTTTGGAAAACATTGAGACCTACTTTGTTGTAAGTTAAGAGAGAACCTATCTGAACATGTCCCTCCCACGAAAACTAGGAACTGACTTCAGTGGATGCAACTTTAGATGACACAGGTTATAAAACAGATTTAAAGAAGATTTAAGGGCAGGTTTTTCACATAGAGGTCGGTGGGTATATGGAACAAGCTACCAGAAGAGGTGGTAGAGATAGATACAATCACGGTGTTTAAAAAGCATCCAGGCAGGTACATGGATAGGGCAGGGATAGTGGGATATGGGCCAAATGCAGGGAGATGGGTATCTTGGTCAGCATGGATGGGTCGGGTCAAAGGGCTTGCTTCCTTGCTGTATGACTCAATGGCTTTGTGCATGGGACAATGTGTCTCGCAATGCAGATGGGGTTTGTTTATGAAGAGGTCACCAATAGGATTGATGAGGACAGGGCAGCGAACAGTGTCTATGTGGACTTGAGCAAGGTCTTTGACAAGCCCCCACCTGGAAGGTAAGATCGCATGGAATGCAAGGAGATCTGGCCAACTGGATTCAAAATTGGTTTGGAGGAAGGAGTCACAAGATAGTTGTGTACGGTTTGGCTTCTGACTGGAGCCCTGTGACTGGTGGAAAGCCACTGGGATCACTACTGATTCCACTGCTGTTTGTGATGTGCATTAATGGTTTGGATGACAATGTCGTTAACATTATTAGTAAATGTGAAGATGACACCACAACTGGTGGCGTAATGTACAGTGAAGAAGACTATCCCGGTTTACAATAGGATAAGTTAGGAAGGTGGGTGGCTCAAGGAATGGTAAATGCAATTTAACTCTGACAAGGCAGTGCGAGGTGTTGCACTTTGTTCTGTCAAACCAGTGCAGAACCTACACAGGAATCGGTAGGGCCCTGGAGAGTATCGCAGCACGGTGAGCGCTAGGAATACAGGTGTATGGTTCCCTGGATGTGGTGAGTCAGGTGGAGGAGGTGTTTGGCATGCCTCCCTTCATCGGGAAGGGTATTAAGTAGAAAAGATGGCATATCATGAAGTGGTTGGTGAGACTACACTTGGAGAACTGTGTGCACTTCGAGTCACCCAGCTATAGGAAAGAACTGCAGATGCTGGAAAAATCGAAGGTAGACAAAAATGCTGGAGAAACTCAGCGGGTGAGGCAGCATCTATGGAGTGAAGGAATAGGTCACGTTTTGGGTTGAGACCATTCTTCAGACTGATGTAGGGGTGGGGATGGGCAGGAAGAAGAAAGGAAGAGGCGGAGACAGTAGGCTGTAGGAGAGCTGGGAAGGGGAGGGTTTTTTGTCGGAATCTATAGTCTAGGTTGGGTCCGAACTCAGTCTATAAATCTATAGTCTAGGTTGGGTCCGAACTCAGCCCGTCCCCGCCCTGCCAACTCTCCTGCTGCTGCCGCTCGGCCCGTCCCCGCCCTGCCCACCCGCATACATGCCTACCTGCTCGCTGTCGCCGCCGGGCCGGGCTGCGGGGGGGGAAGGAGTCTGTGTTCGTCACGGTGAGCACCACGAGTTTCGATGAGCTGGTGGAGAAGATCTCCGAGAAGGCCGTGAGTGTGAGTTACCACAGCGGCGGCGGCGGAGGAGACGGTCCCGGGGGGGGGACGGGTAGACGGGACCACCATTGCCGCAGAGGGCGGGCGGGGGAGAGGGGTGAGTGATGAGAGAGAGACAGGACCTGGGCCTCCACTGACCCTCCCTTGGCAGCCGTTGCTGGTGGTGGCGGAGACGATAGACAAGTTACTGTGATGGGGAGAGACAGGAGTTTGTGAGTGAGGCGGGAGAGGCCACAGCAGCGCAGGATGGGGCGTCGCCATCCCGGCTGTGGCATTGACCAACAAGAGAAGAGACCAATCTGTGTGGCGCTGACTGAAGGAATCTCCACACTCGCAGTTATTAAGATTTTTAAACATCGCTAACTTTTACAATATACCACCGATCGGAACAAAACTTGTTACACAAGAGAACGGCGAGTAACCTGGCGAACAATCATAGCGCTATCGCGTACCGTTTTTGCACTAAAAAAGAAAAACCATGCAAACCGGAAGAGCACAAGATCAGAGTTTTAGTTATGTATAGATAGAAGAAAGATAGATAGAAGATAGATAGATATTATTAAGTTGGAAAGGGTTGCAGAAGGGATTCACCAGGATATTTTGTGGACTTGTGGGCTTCAGCTATAGAGGAAAGTTGGATAGGCTGAACGTTTTTGTTTGGAATAAAGAAAACTGAGTGGTGACCTTATTGAGGAGTACGTGATCATGAGCGGCATGTTAAAGTGAATGGTCACAGTCTTGTTCCCATTGTAGAGGATTCTAAAACTAGAGTGCATAGGATTAAGGTAAGTGGGGAGAGATTTCAGAGGGACCACAGAGGCAATATTTTCACTCAGTGGGTAGTCCATATCTGCAATGAGCTGCCAGAGAAAGCTATAGAAGAAGACACAATAATAACTTATGGATAGATATATGAATATGTGGCATGGTGGCTCAGCGGCAGAGTTGCTGCCTTACAGCGCTTTCAATACCAGAGACCCGGGTTCAATCCCGACTATTGTTGCTGTCTGTACGCAGTTTGTACGCTCTCCCCGTGACCTGCATGGGCTTTCTCCAAGATCTTCAGTTTCCTCCCACACTCCAAAGACGTACAGGCTTGTAGGTTAATTGGCTTGGTATAAATGTAAAATGTTCTTAGTGTGTGTAGGATAGTGCTAGTGTGCGGGGATCGCTGGTTGGCGCAGACTCGGTGGGCAGAAGGGCCTGTTTCCATGCTGTATCTCTAAACTAAACTAATGGGAAGAGTTGAAAAGGCAATGGACAAGTGCAGGCAATAGTGACACACCCAATATGCCAACTTGGTTGGCATTAACCAGGTGGGCCAAAGACCCTGACTCCATGCTATACACCTCTACCTATACTATATACCTTTACCTATACAATCTATATGCCTCTGCCTATACTAATTACCTTTAGGAATCTCCCTTGGGTGCCTCAATCTTCCACCCCAGAATCCAAATGCAACCCCAACTCTTCTCCCAGAGAACAATCACAATCCCGACCCCTCTATCAATAACCCCCATAGCCGCAACTTCTCTCCAAGAAGTCTATCACGATTCAATCCATCTCTCAGCAGTCCAATGCAACCCAAACCAAGCCCTAACCTTCTCCAAGTAATCTATCATGATCAAACTCCTTCATTAACTACCAATTGTGATCCAAGCTCTCGACATTGATCTACCCAACTCACAGCATCCAACCTAGATTGGAATTTCCTAGCACCCAATAGTTGCCCAATACTTTGACCATACCCCCAAGGGCCTATTTCCATACTGACATAATCTCCACCAATTTTCAACCCCTTTAACCCCTGGTGCTCAGCAGTATAAAAGTTGTCAATCCACGATGTGGTGAAGCAGGGGAACGATTTAGTGACTAAACGGATGGTTCAGCACATGGTAAAAGGATCAAAGTCTTACAGCTTCCGTGGTGGTTCAGAGAGGAAGCCAGCTCCAGGTCTATATGGATATAGACCTATAGCAACAGGGTCCTCACCCAGATTCAGTTGCAGGCTCTGGCAAGAGACCGGACGGTACCGTGGAAACCGGCCACTGCTGATGAACTAATTCAGCTCCAGCGTGTGGGACCTGCAGCTATTGGCGGGAAATCACGGGACACATCGATTGTGGAATTTTATAGCTTGGCCTAATTCTGAAAATGTCAAATGTTTCATTTACCTTTTAGATACACCGTCTACTCTCTGCACTATATGATTGCCACAGCTTCACCAATATAATGTAACAGGAGATCAATTTTGTGACATTTATGCCTGATAAATAACCGTCATTATTGATGCAGGACAACTGGTAATTTCGGAGCTGGTTTAATTTTTATGTGTGATCATTTATCAGATTAATGTGTCAGGGTCTGAGTTTTTGAATGGCACTTTAATTGGCTGAGTAGTTTAATTGGAAAGGAGATGATATTTGTCAATCTTTTTCTGCCCTTCTTTACATTTTCAACACAAAGAAATAAATCAAAATAGATTAAGCAAATCACCAAACTTGGGCAGTTAAAAAGCCAATGGAACTCTCTGTGGATATAACATGTTATTTTGTTTACAGACTGCATGTCACAAATTCAAAACAAGAAAGTTACTTCCAAAACGTAGAATATTCGACATTTTAATACAGTTTCTATCCAAGAAACTTTAACTCTTATTTGATGAAACCAGACAGAAAAAGTTAAAAATGAAAATGGCTGCTCATTATCTGCTCTGCAACCATCTTGAAAACAGGTGCCTGAGGCTCTTCCTTCATTCAGCTAGTTAGTCTAATTAGTTTTTGCCAATACAGGTTCTTGCCATGGCTATTTCCTTGCTATGGCTAATTAAATAATCTTGTTTCTTTGCAACACTGTGCGATCCAACGCTCTTTTACTTGGAGTAAATTATGTTAGCAATCTTATCTGAATGAGAATCATGAGGAACATTGATCCAAATACAGAGAGAAGCCCCTGGACACCAATTCCATTTAAAATGTCTGGCTCATCACATTGGCCCTGCCTCCCAGATATGTGTTATGCTCACTGACTGTTCAAGTATTAAAGTATTAACCTATAATTTAGTTTAGTTTAGAGATACAGCGCGGAAACAGGCCCTTCGGCCCACCGAGTCCGCACCAAACAGCGACCCTGCATTAATTAACACTATCCTACACACACTAGAGACAATTTACACTTATACCAAGCCAATTAACCTACAAACCTGTATCTTTGGAGTGTGGGAGGAAACTGAAAATCACGGAGAAAACCCACATGGTCACGGGGAGAACATACAAACTCCGTACAGACAGCACCCGTAGTCGGGATCAAACTCGGGTCAACTGGCGCTGTAAGGCAGCAACTCTACCGCTGCGCCCTTAAATTTGGGGTGTCATTTGAAGTCATTTTAGCCCAACCTGAAAGCAAGATTGAACTGGCAACTCATTTTATCCATTTTAACAGCTCACTGTCTCCAGTGGACTATCAAGCTGGATAGAAACAGAGTCTATTCCGTCAGTGCATACCAAATGGGCCACAGCAGTCAAGTTTGACCTGGAGTCACCAGCAGATAATGGCGGCCACTGTCAAACTCAATTCCTGCTATCTTAGTTATCCCTCCATGTTTACTTATCTTAAAATCCACCCCAGAAACTGAATAGCGGCAACAAATTCACAGGACCCACTTGCTCAAGCTCAACACCTATCAGAGAATCCCGTAACCATAGCAACCCACCCGCCCTCAGCAGCAGAGAATCAATACCTGTGACATAACTGGCCCATGTTGAAGATTGTACCAAAATAAACTGGGCTACAACTTTCAACTAGGGCTCCTGGCTCAGCCCAGCAAAGTTGCCCATTAAATGCAGCAACCCAAAAACCGCACCAGACAATGACTTTGCCTAATAATTATAGTTCTTTAGTCATGATAATTAGTTCAAACAACTCAAAGATTAATTACTTCGTTCAAACATTAGTTTCATAGTCTTAAAACTCGAATAGTGAAAGGCCTGGATAGAGTGGATGCGGAGAGGATGTTTCCACTAGTGGGAGAGAGGTCATAGCCTCAGAATTAAAGGATGTTCCTTTAGAAAGATGAGGAGGAATTTCTTTAGTCAGATGATGGCGAACCTGTGGAATTCATTTCCACAGAAGGATGTGGAGGCCATGTCAGTGGATCTTTTAAAGGCAGAGATAGATAGATTCTTGATTAGGACGGGTATCAGGGGTTATAGGGCAAAGGCAGGAAAATGGGGTAGACTTGATGGGTCAAATGGTTTAATTCTACTTCTATCACTTATGAACTCATCAATGTTTTAGTTACACATCTATTTAACTTTCACAACTTACAAAACCCACTACTTCAATCTCAATATTACCTCCTGGGGATGAAGGTGGCCAGAGTTTGATGGTGAGTTTTTCTCTGAGTCCTTGATTCAGGGACTTCTCCAGTAGTTAGCCTCCGGAACCAGTGCTGTCGGTTACCTTATGAGGCACCTTTTATGCAAATCTTGTCATCCCTCGTGAACATTGCCTTGCCCTTTAATGCCAATTATACAAATAATAGCTCAGTCCTTACCTATACGTGTACATGTCTCCTTAACCTTTTCTAATGCCTGTTGATAATATTCCACAATTACCTCAAACAACGGTTCCTTAATTAGCAGAGAATTAATTCTGCTAATCGAGTCATAGAGTGATACAGTGTGGAAACAGGCCCTTCGGCCTAACTCGCCCTCACCGGCCAACAATGTCCCAGCTACACTAGTCCCACCTGCCTGCGCTTGGTCCATATCCCTCCAAACCTGTCCTATCAATGTACCTAACTGTTTCTTAAACAATGGGATAGTCCCAGCCTCAACTACCTCCTCTGGCAGCTTGTTCCATACACCCTCCACCATTTGTGTGAAAAAGTTACCCCTCGGATTCCTATTAAATCTTTTCCACTTCACCCTGAACCTATGTTCTCTGATCCTCGATTCCCCTATTCTGTGCAAAAGACTCGGTGCATCTACCCGATCTATTCCTCTCATGATTTTGTACACCACTATAATATCATCCCTCATCCTCCTGCGCTCCATGGAATAAAGACCCAGCCTACTCAACCTCTCCCTATAGCTTACACCCTCTAGTCCTGGCAACATCCTTGTAAATCTTTTCTGAACCCTTTCAAGCTTGATAATATCTTTCCTATAACATGGTGCCCAGAACTAAACACAATCTTCTAAATACAGTCTCACCAACGTCTTATACAACTGCAACATGACCTCCCGACCTCTATACTCAATATTCTAACTGCTGAACGGCAAAGTGCCAAAAGCATTTTTGACCACTTTATCTACCCGCGACTCGACCTTCCTCCTGTACTCCTAGATCCCTCTGCTCTACAACACTACCCAGAGGCCTACCATTTACTGTGTAGGTCCTGCCCTTGTTCGACGTCCCGAAATGCAACACCTCACACTCCTCTGTAATAAATTCCATCAACCATTCATCAGCCCACCTGGCCAATCGATCCAAATCCTGCTGCAATCTTTCACAACCATCTTCACTATCTGCAAAACTACTCACTTTTGTATCATCCGCAAACTTGCTAATCTTGCCTCATATGTTCTCATCCAAATCATTGATGTAGATGACAAACAGCAATGGGCCCAGCACCGACCTTGAGGCACACCACTAGTCACAGACATCCCGTCTGAGAAGCAACCTTCCACCATCACCCTCTGTTTCCTTTCCATGGAGCCAATTTGCTATCCATTCAGCTCTCTCTCCTTGGATCCCATGCGATCTAACCTTCCAGAGCAGCCTACCATGCGGAACCTTGTCGAATGCCTTACTGAAGTCCATGTATACAACATCTACAGGTTTGCCCTCATCGACCTTTTTGGTCACGTCTTCAAACAAATCAATCAGATTTGTGAGACACGACCTCCCACGTACAAAACCATGCTGACTATCCCTAATCTGCCCTTGTACATCCCAATGCCTAATGAGGGAACCAATGCCAGAATGTTCCTTTCATAAGATGCCAGATCCCAAACCAGCCTAATTTGTTTGTATGTTTTCCAGATGGCTGACAGTGGGATGTGAAGGTGTCTCGGTTTTGATCTCCTGTTGAGACTGCCTAGGTATCAATCTTGTAACCTTTCTGCCTAGTGCTTCTTGGCTCCCAACATCTCTTCCTAGGCCAGTAGACTGCCCTCCCAGAGCCTGACATCTCTCACTGGCTGCTACAGCAATGTACCCATGGTTGTCATCACATGCTTTATGTGCGGGGGTTGGACAATCTGAGATTGTTTACTCTGGAGTGCTGGAGGCTGAGGGAAAACCTGATAGAACTGTATAAAGTTATGAGAGGCATAGATAAGGTAGACAGTCAGAAACTTTATCCCAGAGAAGAAATGTCATATACTAGAAGGGTTTGGCTTCAAAGTGAGAGATGCAACATTTAAAGGAGGTGTGTAGGCCAAGTCTTTTAAATAGAGAGTGGTAGGTGACTAGAACACACTGTCAGGGGTGCTGGTGGAAGCAGATATGCGAGTGGAAGGCGATGGCTGGAGGCCTGCAGCAGCCTGGGACCTGCCTGGAATGGACACCACTCATAAGAACTAACGCGCAGACTGGACTTTGGAGATGGTGCCAAAACATGGCGCCTACTACACCTGGGCTCAGTAGACAATTTCTGTACACTTGCTAATCGGGGATTGGGGGTAGAGCAACACTCTACTGGACTGGTCCTAACTAAATTATTTTACTGTGTGTTTGCACTTCACACATATAACAATAACAGGCAGACAGACAGACAGACAGACAGACAGACAGACAGACAGACAGACAGACAGACAGACAGACAGACAGACAGATAATTGTTCTATGTTCTATGTTCTATGTTCTATCACGTGCCATAAGCATCCAGTTTATTATTCAGAAATCTTTAAGTCCATAGTGAGCATAAGTTGTACAAATATGGAATGAACGCATGATAGTATTAAATAATTCATTTTTGCTTTTCGAAAGAGCATGTGTTGCTTAGCGGTGATTAGGAATGAACCTACGCCTAGAAAATGAATCGAGTGACCCTGCTTTTTCTCAACACTATTCCAAAATCAATTTTACTTGGAGTAAAGTATATTAACACATGAAATTGATCCAATTGCATAAATGGACCAGGCTCTTTCAGTTATGATCTGTGTTAGCCCATGTAACTTTTCTCCAGTGTCAGAGTCGCTCCTAATAACATCAATCACGAAACGTATGTTTCAGCTGCTCGCAACATAAATTGTAGTCTCCTGGGTCTGGACATGAGCCGGCATTGAGTGGAATAAACAGGGGGCGTCATTTAGTTTACTTTAGTTTAGTTCAGAGATATAGAGCGGAAACAGGACCTTTGGCTCACCGCGTCCTCGACGACCAGCGATCCCCGCACATTAACACTATCCTACACATACTAAGGACAATTTTTATATTTACCAGGCCAATTTACCTACAAACCTGTACGCCTTTGGAGTGTGGGAGGAATCCAAAGATCTCGGAGAAAACCCAGGCGGTCACGGGGAGACCATACAAACTCCATACAGACAACATCCGTAGTCGGGATCGAACCCAGGTCTCTGATGCTGCAAACGCTGTAAGGCAGCAGCTCTTAGTGCCGCCTGCTGTTCACTGTTATTCATGTAAAAGGCCACTCTGCTGATGTTGGGACAATCCATAAGGAAGAAAATCTCATTCGATTCTGTTCATTAACTTCCAAAGTGCTCACCCATGCCCAATTTAGCAGCAAGTGCTTCATGAAGAATTTACCTAACAGGAAAAACATGTTAGGTTTAGCCAGCGTGCAACGTAGCACACAATAAAACGATGGCTCATAACAAAAGCTTTTCACTATACCCTAGTACACGTGACAATAAACTAATCTGTGAACATTCCGCAAACATTACAATCTTGGGCCTCGAGGACTCTCGGAGGCTGCCTCTGTCGCGGAGGGAGGAGGCACAGAAAGGCCCAAATGTGAAGAGTTCCTTTCTTGCAGCCATCCTCTCTCTCGCTCTCTCTCTCTCTCTGTTCCTGGCATGTGGCTGCCATGGGCTGGACAAGGCTGGACAACCACAGTGGCACTCAGCAAAATGGTGGAATTGGCATCACTGTGATGCTGCTCCCATAGTGAGTAGCTCCATTCACATTTTAACTCACTGACACCATCACTTACTTTTCACCAGAGGGTGGTGAATCTGGGGAATTTATTGCCACAGATGGCTGTGGAGGCCAAGTCAGTGGATATTTGTAAGGCAGAGATAGACAGATCCTTGATTGGTAAGGGTGTCAGGGGTTACGCAGCGAAGGCATGAGAATGGGGTTGAGAGAGAAAGATAACCAGGCCCTTCCAAAGACAATGTTGTGACCTTTTTGGAGGGCCTGATTTGGTACAGAAATAGAGCACAAAGCAGGTCCTTCAAACCCCCATGTCTGTGCCACTCATAGTACCCATCGAGACTAATTACATTTTACCCACATTAGGTCCATTGTCTTCTATGTCTTGGCAATGTCAGTCCCCATCTCAATGCTTTTTAAATGTAATGAGAACATCTGGCTCCACCATCTCTTCAGGCAGTATATTCCAGACTCCAGTCACCTACAGTGTTAGAAAATTCCCCTCGCATTCCTTCTAATCCTGCTACTTCAAACCTGGAACCTATGTCCTCATATGTTCATAAGTTCATGTTCTAAGAACAAAATTAAGCCGGTCGGCCCATCAAGTCTACTCTGCCATTTAATCATTGCTGAACTACCTCTCCCTCTCAACCCCATTCTCCTGCCTTCTCCCCATAACCCCTGACAACCCTACTAATCAAGAATAGTAAGATTAAATGAGAACTTACCAGTTTGAAGTTTGATCTTTATTTTATGAGGAGTTATGATGAGCGATTACGTGAAGAAGCCCGCCAGTCCGCATGCGCGTCAATCTTCAAAGCAGCGGTGTGAAATCACAGATAACAGTAGTTGAAGTGACATAGTAAGATTAGAGAAGACTAGAACTACCAGATGACCTTTATGATACGAGGGTTGGGAGCGGAGGGCACATAATCGCTCATCGTAACTCCTCATAAAATAAAGATCAAACTTCAAACTGGTAAGTATCGTTTAATCTTACTATTTTACTTCGGAGTTACGTTAGTGATTCCGTGAAAATTTCAAAGCTCTGTGATTTCATGCCGTGGATACAAGTCCATGCGACACACTGCCTCAGTTGACCCAGGATGAGTAAATAATAAATAACGCATTCAAACATGACACAGACTTAAACATGTTGATGCTTTAGTTAGCAAAAAGAAAACAATAGCGACCCCTCTCTCACAGGGGGAAGCTATAAAACAGAATCTAAAATGGAGTGGGCAAATACCCCCGGTGCGGCAAGAGGTTTATTATAGAACCTTTGAAATGTGAGTTCATTTGACCATCCTGCGGCCGTGAGGATTTGGTCGAGAGGGACGTCCAGTGCCCTCGCTGCTGACGTTGATGCAGCCCTGGTGGAGTGAGATTTAAATATGTCAGTGTCCACTCCCGCACAAGCCAGAACCTGTTTCAGCCACCTTGAAATGGCCTGTACTGACAACTTCTTATGAGGCTTTTTGTGACTGACGAATATCGTTAATTCGGAGCCTCTGAGGCTCTTGGTGACCTTGATATACTGCTGTAAGTGCATAACTACACATAGGCAAAGGTCTACGGGGTATGCCATAAAAATAAGTTTAAGCCCTGACGTCCCTGGCCTGCTCTGCTTAATTAAATCATAAACATAAAACGTTATGTTATTTACAGATGAATCCATCCTGTCCAGTCGCAGCTTCTGCAACGTCTGGACGCGTTGCGCTCAAACCAGCGCCATGAGCATGACCACTTTGAGAGTGAGTCTGGGCAAAGACAGGAATGTAGCTGGAGGCCACTGGTGAAGCAGCCTGAGAACCACGCTCACATCCCAAATCTCCGAGTACCTGTTAAAAATACCCTTCAAGAACCTGGATATTAAAGGGTGAGACCCAACAGAGTGTTGTCCCGATCCCTGCTATAAGTACGATGATAAGGCACTCCTGGCACTGTTGATGGCACTATAGCTCAGTCGCTCATCAAAATATAGTGTTGAAAGAAATTCCAACACATCTGGTATGCTTGCTGTGTGATATGTTTGCGGTATGTTCGATTGCAAGCAGAACACCTTCCATTTCTTGATATGAGAGATGTACTGTTTTTTGGTACTATCCCTCCAGGCCGCAGTAATCACATCCACCATACGACCTGATAGTCCGAGCCCCAGGAACGGTCTCCTCAGAATCTGCAAACCAACAGATTAATACGGTCATGTAGTGGATGGTTCTCCCCAGTCACAGGGTGAACCAGCAGGTCACTGCGTTTGGGCACAGCCATAAGAGGCTGTGTTATTATTCTCAGAATGAGTGGGAACCATGGCTGTATAGGCCAGGCGGGTACTACCAAAATGCCTGAGGCGGAGTCCTGCTTGATCTTAAGCAAGCACCGACTGATGAGGCAAATTGGGGGAAATGCATATAAAAACAGTCCACCCCAGTGTGGCGAGAATGCATCTACCGCTACTGCCCCTGGGTCTGGTTCCCATGAAACATATTTTGGTAACTGGTGATGTGTTCTGGATGCAAAGAAATCAATATCTGGTACGCCATACCAAGCGACAATATCATTAACTATTTCATGATTCAACATCCATTCTGTGTTGTCATTGAATTTTCGTGACCTGGTGTCCGCCACCATGTTGAATCTACCTGGTAAGTAGATAGCTGAAACCCAGATGTTTCTTGTAATACACCAGTGCCAAATAAGGTTAGCCAATTTATCACAGGCTACCGACTTGATTCCACCCATGTGATTAACATATGCTACTGCTGTAGTGTTGTCAATCTGAAGCTGAACATGCAAGTCATGCATACTAGTACAATAAGCCTTTAGGCCATAGAGTGCTCCCAACAGCTCTAAATAGTTAATACTATCTGATTGAAGAATTAATGCCTCATGCATATTCCATCTGCCACCGCAGCTAGAGATGGTCTCAGTAGCTCCCCATCCTAGAGCAATAACATCAGTTTGTAGAATAATTGAAGGTTTCTCAATCAGAATTTTATTGGAGCAATGCCAAATATTCGCTATCCACCACTGTAACTCAGCAATGGCTTCAGTTGGTAACCGCATGGGTCTATTGAAGTGACCTGCATTTATTTTCAGTGCCTGCTCCTTTGCACGTTGTAAATTTTGATAATGTAAAGGCCCAAACTGTGCAGCTGGAAAAGCAGCCACTAATTTGCCAATTATACTAGCTACCTGTCGAATCGAAGGTTGCTGCTCAACAATGAGATCGTTACAAGCTTCTATTAATTCTGACCTCTTGTCCATAGGCAGAGTCACAGACATGTGAGTTGAGTTAATGGTGAATCCCAAATAATCAATAACTCTAGATGGTATCAATTTGGATTTAACTGGCTGGATGAGAAACCCCAATCTCTGAAACATGAGTTTGGTAGCTGAAACAGATGATTCAGCTGATGTCCGAGTTTTTCCTATGATTAGGACATCATCCAAATAAGCCATTACAATATGATTCCGGAGTACGCCCAACATCGATTTTAACAATTTTGTAAATAATCTAGGAGCCGAAGTTAACCCATTAGGCAATGCTTTAAACTGTCATAGTTGCCTCATCCAGCTAAACTTCAAATATCTCCGGTGATCACAATGAATGGGTACTGAATAGTATGCATCTTTAAGATCTATGCATGCCATATAACATCCTTTGGAAACCAGTTGTGTAGCAGTAACAAAAGTTTCCATTTTGAAATGTTTATACTGCACAAAGGAGTTAAGTCGAGTTAAATCAAGGATGATTCGACATCCACCATCCTTCTTTTGCCCAGGAAATATATTGGACATAAATTGGTGAGATTGATGAAACGACTTCTCAATTACCCCTTTTCTATATACTGTTTCAATTTCAACTTGTACACCCAAAGACTCTTGTTGTGAAAAAAACAATGTCCGGCTTGGTGTATGCTGTGTGGGTGGACGCAAATTGAAAAGGAATTTGATTCGGAACCCTTGTATACCGTGTAGGTATAAACAAATCTGATGTTATCCAGCACCATTCATTGAAAAACAAGTGTAATCTCCCACCAACTTGTAACTGATCCATACATGATATGTTCTGAAAAGAACCAGACCCACCTACCTCCATGGTTCCCGGTGGATATTTCTGCCCCCGGGTTTTGGGGGGTAAGAATGTTGGAGTGCGCCAATTGCGTATGTTTGGCAAGGGCCAATTTAGTCCTTGGCCTGACCCAGTTTCAGCGAACCGTTTGTAGGGGTGCTGCCGCCGAAGTGGAGTTTTGCTAGTTGGCGGGGCTTTTATGAGGCCAACCGTTTTCGCCTCGTCGTCCAGCTCCCTGACCCTTTTTGATAGACCTTCACCGAACAGAAGATTCGGTGGTTGCACATTGCTGGATTTGCACAGTGCCGCAAACTTGGGGTTCAGAGTAGGGCGGATGGCACTTTGCACATTAGGGCCAGAGCATCCTGCTGCACCTCAGACAGGGGCCCTCCATCCACCGACCTGGCGAAAGCTGTGATGCCTGAGGCGAGCAGCTTCAGTATCTTCTGGAGCCTCACCTCCTGGGCTCTGATACCTACACCTATGTGATCCCAGACAGCATGGTTAACAGTCGGCACTTTGAGCGAGGCACAATTAGCGGGTGTTTCGTACTTTTTGGAAGTTTCTTCCATTGTGAGGTCTTGTTGCTGGTGTGAGGTCTTGTTGCTGGTGTGAGGCAACAGGGAGATAAACAGGGAGACATTATGCAGCTATAAACAGGTGCCGCTGACGCAGGCCCTCGAGGAGAACCATGGTGATATAACTCCTCTTGTTGGAGCATATCGTGATGTAGCATCCTCTCCATCAGGAGCTCTTGGACAAACATCCGAAGACCCTACCCATTGTGGGAGGGGAACCCTCCTGGCCCAACTCGTCCGAGTCAATGGGCCTTACAGGCTTCTTAGTGGCTTTCCGTCCCACCGGAGTAGCCACGGTGCTTTCAGCCGGCACCAAGTCTGAAGCCACTGGCCGTGCCGCCAGTGACTCTGAAGGTGAGATAGATGGCCGGCCGCTAACGGCACTCCCGCGGTCTTCCATAGCTGCTCTCCCAGCGGCCCGCCTCGACTTCACCTTAGTCATTTTCTCCATTGGTTCGTACTTGCTCCTGTAACAAGAATTATCGACCCAAGAAAACGACCTCAACTAAGTTTTAAACACTTACCTGAGGTTTTTTAAAACTTACCGCTGGTGGAGCTACACGCCTGCCACGTGACTCCGAAGTAAAATTTGTCTCTCTCGGCCTTTAAAATATCCGTTGACTTGGCCTCCACAGCCGTCTGTGGCGATGAATTCCACAGATTCACCACGCTCTGACTAAAGAAATTCCTTCTCATCTTTCTGATATGTCCTTTAATTCTGAGGCTATGGCCTCTGGTCCTATATCTCTCACTAGTGGAAACATCCTCTCCGCATTCACTCTATCCAAGCCTTTCATTCTTCGGTAGGTTTCAATGAGGTCCTTCCTCATCTATCTATACTGCAGCAAGTACAGGCCCAGTGCCGTCAAACACTTCTGTTGTATTCTGTCTATTGTCCTCATAATTTTATATACCTCTTATCAGGCCACCCATCAGCCACTTCCACTCCAGGAAAATGAACCTCATCTATTCAATCTCTCCTTAGACTGTAATGCACAGTCCAGGCAATGTTATGCAGAGTCTCCTCTGCACCCTCTCTACCTCATCCACATCCTATCTATATTACAACCAACAATGTTTTAGCACATCCAAAGAAGGTGCAATCCAATATATGGCAATGTAATCCCACCGGAAGCCTATAACATCGCATTAATGTTTGATTTGGGAATGACCCTTCCATTGACTCCATTTATACCTCAAGCTGCCTCGGCAAGGCCCGCAGCATAATCAAGGATGAGTCGCACCCTGGCCACTCCCTCTTCTCCCCTCTCCCATCAGGCAAAAGGTATAGAAGTGTGAAAACGCACACCTCCAGATGCAGGGACAGCTTCTTCCCAGCTGTTATCAGGCAACTGAATCACCCTACCACAACTGGAGAGCAGTCCTGAACTACTATCTACCTTTTTGATGACCCCCGGACTATCGGTGATCGGACTTTGCTGACTTTACCTTGCACTAAACGTTATTCTCTTATCATATATCTCTGTACACTGTAAATGGCTCGATTGTAATCATATATTGTCTTTCCGCTGACTGGATAGCACGCAACAAAAGCTTTTCACTGTGCCTCGGTACACGTGGCAATAAACTAAACTGAAGCTGATACTGAAACTGAAACCCTCCAGGTACTTTTGGTTGATTCCTTCTTTCTGTTTTTTTCCCTTTTCTAATTAGTAACTTGGCAATGTTTGCAGCATGTATCTTAGATGCGACTAAAGATATTTTCCAGTATTTCTGTACTCCAAATGTTGCTGAAACAATTATCAGATTATCCATTGCCAACACTATCAGCCATTAAGTTGTCACCCGGGCTCTCTTCAAAGCGAGTCTATTGAATGTGTGGATGAAATTTAATGTGGGAAACTGCAACTTTTCTCAATACAACCAAAGTGATTTCTGCAGAAGGAGTGAAAGGAGTAACATACAAATTCTGGGCGTCATTTGACGTTACTCCTTTCATTTACGCGACATCATTTACGCATCACGACGTAGGCAGTGATGCACGGTCGCGCCCAGCGCCCCACAATTTGGAGATTCACAAAATCTTCGTGTGCCACCTGCATGACACGTAAATGACGCCCAAGTGGGACAGGCCCTCAAGAGTCTGCGGGCTCTATTGCCACAGTTTTTGTCCAATCCTTCACTCTGATGAAAACGGCGTTGTATCTGCATGCAACTTCTAACTATGATGACCTCAAGAATCTCTCCACAAAGAACATGGCTCAGATCTGTGATGGGTGAAAAAGGGACACCAATCTAGACTTGCCTCATTTGCAAGCAGTTTAAAAAGAATTTGGACAGGTACATGGGAAAACTTTAGAGGGATATGGGCCAAATGCAGGCAGGAGGGACTCGTCTTTCAGTTTCAGTTCAGTTTAGTCTATTATCACGTGTACCGAGGTACAGTGAAATGCTTTTGTTGCGTGCTAACCAGTCAGCGGAAAGACAATACATGATTACAATCGAGCCACTTACAGTGTATAGATACATGATAGTGGGAATAACTTTTAGTGCAAGGTAAAGCCAGTAAAGTCTGATCAAGGATAGTCCGAGGGTCACCAAAGTGGTAGATAGCAGTTCAGCACTGCTTCCGGTTCTGTGGTAAGATGATTCAGTTGCTTGATAACAGCTGGGAAGAGAATGTCCCTGAATGTGGAGGTGTGCGTTTTCACACTTCTGTACCCTTTGCCCGATGGGAGAGAGGAGAAGAGGGAGCGGCCAGGGTGCAACTCATCCTTGATTATGCTGCTGGCCTTGCCGAGGCAGCGTGAGGTGTAAATGGAGTCAGTGGGAGGGAGGTTGGTCTGTGTGATGGTCTAGGCTGTGTCCACAATTTGGTGCAATTCCTTGCGGTCTTAGATGGAGCTGTTCCCAAACCAACTTGTGATGCATCTTGTTAAAATGCTTTCTGTGGTAGAAGTGTAGATGGCACATCTTGGCCGGCATGGGCAAGTTGGGCTGAAAGACAAGTCATCATGCTGTATGACTCTATGCCTCTATGACTCTATGTGTATACATTTCATCGAATGAGCTCACCCACACTTGCTGCATGCTGTCAAGAATTAATAAAAGCCGATGGAACTACTGTATCTTTCCTCTGCTTGTGGGCAAGTCTGTCTGTGACCCATTATGTTGCTTACAGTATATCGTTTCTCCCCTTTGACCAAAACCAATCAGTTGTAAATTAGAACACAAAGTCTGAAGAAGGGTCTCGACCCAAAACGCCACCCATTCCTTCACCTCCGAAACGCTGCCTGTCCCGCTGAATTACTTCAGCATTTTGTGTCTATCTTCGGTTTAAACCAGCATCTGCAGGTCCTTCCTACAAACTTATTGGTTTCTTGATAATTCCTTGTACAAATCCAACCATTTTCAGTCAAATCTTTTAGACTTTGGACTTTAGAAATACAACACAGAAACAGGCCCTTCAGCTCACAAAGTCCGAGCCGACCAGCGATCACCACATACACCTACACACTAGGGACAATTTGCATTTTTACTGAAGCCAAAAAACCTGTACATCTTTGAAGTGTGGGAGGAAACCAGAGCACCCCGAGAAAGCCCACGTAGTCACTGGGAGGATGTATAGGTGAGCTCCATATAGACAGCACCCGTATCAGGATCGAACCCGGGACTCTGGCGCTGCAAGGCAGCAACTCTACCGCTGCGCCTCTGTACCACCCCAATACCAAGGTCAATATCCAGAGCACCAATTATCTTTATACAAGTAAGCTCCATGGTCATCAGGTGCAATAGACTGACACAAAATGCTGGAATAAATCAGCGGGTCAGGCAGCAGCTCTGGAGAAAATGGATTGATGACGTTTTGGGCCAGGACTCCTATTCAGATTACCCAAATTTTTAAATTTTTAAAGAATCTATTCCGGTGGTGTAATAAACTCCTTTGTGGAACTATCTCCAATTTAAAGGGAGATTCTTGAATATCGATTCTAAAATGCTTCAATTATAACAAACCATGAAACCTTACCAGTTTAATGTGATCATAGGCTTTCAGTGCATTGCAGTGAATATATTTGAAAATTAAATCAAAATATATTTGTTGTAGATTTAGCACAATCTATGCTAAATTGTGAGTATTAAGCTTCTTCTAGATAAAAGATCATATGCTAAAGTAATCATTTTATGAGAGATTGGTGGTAATGAAGCGACCTCTTACTGTGCTCCAATGACCTTCTTCCCTAATACAGACTGTAATGAGGTAAGTAAATTGCTTAATTTATAAATATCCTCAATCTTGCCTAGATTCTGACACAGTCAACGGATAGACCTAGCCATCAGTGGGGAAAGAGAGTGATTAATGTCTTTCTTGTTTCTTTTTTTTAATATCTTTATTTCTTAGAGGTACCGTAGGTTACATCGGTGTACATCCCATATATGATATTACAATCATTGTACCCCTTAATTTTTTAAGGCTTTAGAAAAGAAAGAAAAAAGAAATAAATATCAACAGAGAAAGTAGAAGAGTGAAAAAGAGTTGTGAAAGTGAAAAAGCGTGGCAGGGGGAAATGGAACCATTGGGCGGAGATTTAGAGAAAGGAGATTAAAAGATAGACTCTGGAGAGGGAAAGAAAAGGAAAAAAGAAAAGCCAGTTACTTTATTATAAACATCTCGCAAAAGGAGTCTACCAACTCAACAGTTTTTCTTCCCCCTTTACCAAGACCCGACACCGGTACTGTTTTGAGGTATTCTTGCACCTTATCCTTGTAGTAGATTTATAAATGCCGACCACGTCTTATAGAAACAGTCCGATTTTCCTGTCAGTCGGAGTCTCATATCTTCCAAATGTAGTGTTTCGAACATAGTTGAAATCCACATATTAACTGTTGGTATAGGAGTATTTTTCCAGAATTTTAAGATTAGCTTTTTTCCACTTATTAAGCCATATTCAAATAGATTCTTTTGAAACACATTTAATTCAGGGCTATCTTCCGATGTTCCGAAGGTAATCCAATCTGCTTTTGGAGGCAGTTTTATTTTAAATACTTTTGTGAAAATTTCAAAAATGTCAGTCCAGAATTTTTGAATCTTTGTACAAAAGACAAATGAGTGTGCGCTGTATTAGCTTCTTGACATTGACAGTTTATCACAAATAGGTGAGACATTGGGAAAAAGTTTACTTATTTTAGTTTTTGAATAGTATAATCTGTGTAAGATTTTAAATTGTATTAAGATGTGTCTAACATTAATTGAACATTTATGCACATTTAATAAATATTCTCCCCACCTTTCTTTGGGAATTTTTATACTTAATTACCTTCTGTTGTTGGTATTTCCGCGTTTAGAATAATATAATATATATATGATATCATGTTTGCTGATTCTGCCTTAGTATTCATTACTCTTCCAGTAAGTCTGGAGGCATATTGTGATAGTCTTGTGCGTATTTTTTCAGATAGTCACAGATTTGGAAATATTTAAAATACTGATTGATGTCTTTCAATAAGTTATATTATAGTTATGTACTGCAGATGTCCTAAGTGGAGCAGAACACTTCATCGCTTACAGAATGTGTAGGAAGAAACTGCAGATGCTGGTTTACACCGAAGATTGGTTGACACAAAATGCTGGAGTAACTCAGCGGGACAGGCAGCATCTCTGGATAGAAGGATTGGGTAACGTTTTGGGTTGAGACCCTTCTTCAGACCCATCTGAAGCAAGGTCTTGACCCGAAAAGTCAACCATTCCTATCCAGAGATGCTGCTTGTCCCGCTGAGCTACTCCAGCATTTCATGTCTATCTTCATCTCATACAGACTTGTCCTTTTGCTATTGCTGTATGTGAGTAAGTCAGCCAAAGTTCGTTGTAATAGAGCAGCATGTAAACAACATATATAAAAATCTACAGACATGTAGCAATAAACAATATTGTTTGCAACAATTGGATTCACAATGGACCACCTCTCGGTGAATCCCAGTTATAGAAATTTGTCTAGTGTGACATTCCAAGCATTACTGTGACCTCTGACAGTTGTCATGCGTAAATATAGTTCCACGAAGAACTCTTCTCTGGATGCAAGGGCCTTTTCTCATGCTTGCTGGATTATGTACACGTGGGCTCCAATTCCAGTTACCTTTTAATCCTGAGAAAACTATGAACAAATATTAATGTAAGTGGATTGTGAAGTTACTAATCATACCTGAAGAGAGACACAAAATGCTGGAGTAACTCAGCGGGTCAGGCAGCATCTATGGAGAAAAAGAATAGGTGACGTTTCTGGTCGTGACCCTGTCTGACCCTGTCTGATCCTGCCTGTCCCGCTGAGTTACTCCAGCTTTTTGTGTCCATCTTCAGCTTAAACCAGCATCTGCAGTTCTTCCCACACAAATCATACCTGTTGGAATGAGGTTTGATGAAAGACATGCAGCCAATGTAACAACTTCCTCAAGGCCTACCCCGTCCACACTGAGGCGTGCACCACATTCGGCTTGGGGCCTGATTATAGGCTGTTGCCGTGCTGCAGATAATTGGGTATTATCTCACAGATCGTTTGGGTACCATTCTCACAGAATGAGCCTTGGTGATAGCAATCTTCAGAGGAAGAAAACTCCAAATTCCTAGCCCCACATCAATATAAATAGGGAATATGATGGGTCTGGTTTGAGTTTCCAATGGTCAAATGAAGATGGGCAATGAATATACAGTGGACGCTCATTATAACGGGACATAGAGGGGAATGGTGTCTGTTATTGCAGAATGTCCGCTTTTGTATGTTGTTCCAACAAGGAGCAGTCTGAAAATGTGTCTCGACCTGAAACATCACCTATTCCTTTTCTCCAGTTGCGCAAGCTTTTTGGGTCTATCTTCGGTTTAAGCCAGCATCTGCAGTTCCTTCCTACAAAGAACAGTAGATGTTGGTTAATACACAAAAGGACACAAACGCAACAAGTGAGGCAACATCTCTGGAGAAGACTGATTCAATCTGCTGAGTTACTCCAGCACTTTATGTGGTTTCACCTTAAAACCAGGCGCCGATGCTGCTGGTCTGCACCGGCAAGCCCTCCTTCACTGGTTGACGCAGCTGTTAGAAACATAGAAATTAGGTGCAGGAGTAGGCCATTCGGCCCTTCGAGCCTGCACCGCCATTCAAGATGATCATGGCTGATCATCCAACTCAGTATCCCGTACCTGCCTTCTCTCCATACCCTCTGATCCCCTTAGCCACAAGGGCCACATCTAACTCCTCTTAAATATAGCCAATGAACTGGCCTCAACTACCCTCTGTGGCAGAGAGTTCCAGAGACATCCAGAGACGCAGCTGTTGTTGCAGCTCACGTTGTAGCCCCTGACATGGCGCGCTTTCTTCAGGCCGCCACTACCGATAGGGCACGCACGGTCACCGTGGGGCTCTCTCCCCTCTCACCTGCCACTTTGCCCATTCCCCCCGCCACCTCCCCCTCCTCCTCCTTCCCCCCCGCAGTGGCCGACATCTTCCAAGATGGAGTATATTGGCAACTCCAGGGGAGAAGGAGGAGGACATGGTGGTGGAGGGGGGAGAGGCCGAGTGGACAAAGCGACAGGAGGAGAAGGAAGAGGAGGAGGCGGCAGTGGCACGGAAGGGGGGGGGGAGGGGGAAGGGGGAGGGTGGGAGGGGGAAGGGGGAGGGGGAAGGGGAAGGGGGAGGGTGTGCGGACAAAGTTACAGCAAATGGAAGAAACGGCAGCAGGTGAGAGGGGAGGGAGCCCCATGGTGACCAAGTACATCCTGTCAGTAGCAGCAGCCTGAAGAAAGCTCACCCAGTCAGGGGCTACAACGTGAACCACAACAACAGCCGCTTCAACCAGTGAAGAAGGGCTCGCTGGTGCAGACCAGCGGCAACAAAACCCTGTTCTTAGGGGACTGCATTGACTGAGCGTGTTCTGTCGGTGGCAGTGGCTGAAAGAAGTAAGCATGCAGGTACAGCAGGCAGTGAAGTAAGCGAATGGCATGTTGGCCTTTATAACAAGAGGAGTCGAGTATAGGAGCAAAGAGGTCCTTCTGCAGTTGTACAGGGCCCTAGTGAGATCACACCTGGAGTATTGTGTGCAATTTTGAGGAAGGACATTCTTGCTATTGAGGGAGTGCAGCGTAGGTTCACCAGGTTAATTCCCGGGATGCCGGGACTGTCATATTCTGAGAGAATGGAGTGGCTGGGCTTGTATACACTGGAGTTTTGAAGGATAAGAGGGGATCTTATTGAAACATATAAGATTGTTAAGGGTTTGGACACGCTAGAGACAGGAAACATGTTCCTGATGTTGGGAGAGTCTAGAACCAGGGGCCACAGTTTAAGAACAAGGGGTAAGCCATTTAGAACGGAGACGAGGAAACGCTTTTTCTCACAGAGAGTGGTGAGTCTGTGGAATTCTCTGCCTCAGAGGGTGGAGGCAGGCTCTCTGGATGCTTTCAAGAGAGAGCTAGATAGGGCTCTTAAAGATAGAGGAGTCAGGGGATATGGGGAGAAGGCAGGAACGGGGTACTGATTGGGGATGATCAGCCATGATCACACTGGGACCACCAACCACACTGCAAAATTCACTTACCCAGAACCGTTTTATATTTGCAGGAAATTACCCGAATGTGAATTTCTTCTTTAAGGATTTCAAAGAACATTGAAGGGTCTGCTCATGGCATGGGTCTGAAGTCACATAGAGGCCGGATAGGTACAGTTACTAGATTTTCCCCCCCAAAGGGAAGGAGTGAACCATATGGATTTTTCTAACAATCTGGTACATTTCCCCTCCATCATTATGAGGGCTTGTTGTGCTTTATTCAAATTCCGTGTTTGGACTTGAGCTTAAATTCCAGTGCCGCTATGGGAAGTGTACAAAGGCCTCCAGAGTGTTAGTCCAGGCTGTGATATGAAATAAAAACAAAAAATGCTTGGGACACTCAGCAGGTCAGCCTATAAAGAGTCATAGTCATAGAATGTTACAGTGTGGAGACAGGCCCTTCGCCCAACTTGCCCATGCCGGCCAACATGTCTGATCTACACCTGCCCACCTTTAGTCCACATCCCTCCAAACCTGTCCTACCCATCTACCTGTCTAACTGCTTCTTAAATATTGGGATAGCCCCAGCCTCAACTACCTCCTCTGGCAGCATGTTCCATACACCCACCACCCTTTGTGTGAAAAGGTTACTGCTCAGATTCCTATTAAATCTTTTCCCCTTCACCTTAAACCTATCTGTGGAGAGAATAATAGAATTAACGGTTTCACTTGAACTGGAAAACGATAAAACAAACACTTTGTAAGTTGCAGACAGGGTTTGGGTGGTGTAAACGAAAGGTATGCCAGTGACAACATGGAGACCAAACGCATCCAGGTAACCCAATGCTTATGGTGCTACCCAAGAGGTGGGATGAACACTAGTTCATCGTAGCATGTATCTATGTGGGAACATTAATATTTCATGAACGCGGACAGTCAGGAAGGAAACAGTATGCTGTAGGTGAAATGTAGATCGCCAGGTGTTGAAAATCAAGAGAGGAATAGATCGGGTAGATGCACAGAGTCTCTTGCCCAGAGCAGGGGAATCGAGGACCAGAGGACATAGGTTCAAGGTGAAGGGGAAAAGATTTAATAGGAATCTGAGAGGTAACTTTTTCACACAAAGGGTGGTGGGTGCATGGAACAAGCTGCCAGTGAAGGTAGTTGAGGCTGGGACTATCCCATCATTTAAGTAACAGGCAGACATGTACATGGATATGACAGGTTTGGAGGGATATGGACCAAGCGCAGGCAGGTGGGACTAGTGTTGCTGGGACATGTTGGCCGGTGTGGGGAAGCTGGGCCGAAGGGCCTGTTTCCACACTGTATCACTCTATGACTCTATGACTAGTCAGAATTATCAGTCCCGTGAATTTCTGGAGACAGAAAGGGTTATGATTCATTGTAATCATGCTTCATGAGTTATTGGATCAGTTACTGTTACCAAAAATTCTTACATTCTTTCAAAGGTATTTTACATTAACATAATAATTGATGTGAATTTCATCGTATTCCTTGAAGTGGAGTATAAATTATTGAAATAATATTGTATATTCCATGCTAGTTAGCTTGAGTTTAACCACAATGACCCAAACCCAATATCTCACATCCAGTGGTAGATCCACTTCTACCTGCTTCTTCTAAGCATTTAACCAAAAGGATTGCAGGGAGTCTGAGATGTACACGCATAGAAATGTACAAAATACGGAATAGAAACAGAAGCTGCACGAAATGTTCAGCAGGTTTGAAGAAGGACATCCTTGCGATTGAGGCAGTGCAGCGTAGGTTCACGAGATTGATCCCTGGGATGGCGGGACTGTCATATGACGAAAGAATGAAAAGACTAGACTTGTACTCACTGGAGTTTAGAAGGATGAGGGGGGATCTTATAGAAACATATACAATTATAAAAGGACTGGACAAGCTAGATGCAGGAAAAATGCTCCCAATGTTGGGCGAGTCCAGAACCAGGGGCCACTGTCTTAGAATAAAGGGGAGGTCATTTAAGACTGAGGTGAGAACAAACTTTTTCACCCAGAGAGTTGTGAATTTATGGAATTCCCTGCCACAGAGGGCAGTGGAGGCCAAGTCACTGGATGGATTTAAGAGAGAGTTAGATAGAGCTCTAGTGGCTAGTGGAGTCAAGGGATGTGGGGAGAAGGCACGCACGAGTTATTGATTGGGGACGATCAGCCATGATCACAATGAATGGTGGTGCTATTTTCTATGTTTCTATGTTTCTAGGTCAGGCTGCTACTGTGGAAAGAGCAGCAGAGGTAATGTTACAGAGATTAGGAACAGACCTGAGTGGCCATTCTGGTTGCACCACCCTTTGAAGGAGAGAGTTCCAAAGACTTACAACCCTCTGAGGGAAAATAAATCTAATTTCTGACATTTTTAACAGTGACTTTCATTTTAGATTCTCCCACATAAGTAAATATCCTCTCCTGCCAAGAACCCGAATATGTTTCAGTCAAGTCCTCTCTCTCCTTTTCAAACTCCTGTAGCTACAGACTTAACGTGTCCATACGACAACCTACCCATTCCTGTTGGAAAGAACAGCAGATGCTGGTTTAAAACGAAGATGGACACACAAAGCTGGAGTAACTCAATGGGTCAAACAGCATCTCTGGAGAAAAGTCGGTTAGAGTTGAGACCCTTCTTCAGACTGAGAGTCAGGGGGGAGGGTGTCCAGAGTCCTGGGTAGCTACAACCTATACAACCTGCAGATACAGCTACAATGAATATTGATTAATCTAACTTCAGGTAACCCTTACTTTCCCTCCCTCTCCGCCCCTCCCACGCCCCCATTCTCCGACAAGTTTCACTGTCCTCCTGTTGAATGTTACTGTTTGTACTCCTCGTTGTCACATTCCCCTCAGCTAATAATGAACCATTCTACATTTCCTTATCATAGTCTACTTTGATCTGTCGTTTTGCATGGCAGATGAAGTTTAATGCGGATAAATGTGCGGTTATACACGTTGGTATCAAAACCAGGAAGGCAGATTACTAAATGGCGTCAAGTTGGGAAAAGGGGAAGTACAATGGGATCTGGGGATCCTTGTTCATCAGTCTATGAAAGTAAGCATGCAGGTACAGCAGGCAGTGAAGAAAGCGAATGGCATGTTGGCCTTTATAACAAGAGGAGTCGATTATAGGAGCAAAGAGGTCCTTCTGCAGTGGTACAGGGCCTTAGTGAAACCACACCTGGAGTATTGTGCGCAGTTTTGGTCCCCTAATTTGAAGAAGGACATTCTTGCTATTGAGGGAGTGCAGCGTAGGTTTACAAGGTTACTTCAAGGGATGGCAGGACTGTCACATGCTGAGAGAATGGAGCGGCTGGGCTTGTACACTCTGGAGTTTAGAAGGATAAGAGGGGATCTTATTGAAACATATAAGATTGTTAAGGGTTTGGACACACTAGAGGCAGGAAACATGTTCCCGATGTTGGGGGAGTCCAGAACCAGGGGCCACAGTTTAAGAAGAAGGGGTAAGCCATTTAGAACGGAGACGAGGAAACACTTTGTCTCAGGGCGAGTGGTGAGTCTGTGGAATTCTCTGCCTCAGAGGGTGGTGGTGGCCGGTTCTCTGGATACTTTCAAGAGAGAGCTAGATAGGGCCTCTCCAGGGACACGCGAGCACAGACGTAGGCCCGGAAGAGGGGCAGGCAGCCGGCTCTGGCCTGACCATCGACCGCCCGCTGCCTGGACCCGCGAATGGCCACCTTGACCAGGCCCAGGAGCAAACTGACAGGGAATTCCCACCCCCCACTCGGCTCTCCCCACCCCCTGCCTTGTGCCCAAACATCAGTATTGTGGGACTAAAATGCAACCAGAACTTGAGGAACAGCCCCTTCAGATATAGGTACAGGGGCAGCAACTGTACACACTCCATATACACGTGGAACATGGTCTCTTCCTCGCCGCAGAAAATACATGCAGACGGCGAGACCGTGAACCGACTCAAAAGTTTATTACATGCCACAGCTCTGTGCAACACTCTCCACCCCAGGTCCCCAGTGTAAAGAGGGACGACTCCCATGTAGAGAGACCTCCACTGGGGACCGCCCCCGCCTTCAGGTGGTAACACGAACCGCCAAGGTGTGTCAGGATGGAAGACGAAGGCAAGGAGGTGCAGAATGTGCAGGAGCATTCTGTACAGTGCGCGTCTCTTCACATCACGACACGGCGTGCTGGGCATCTCGGAAAGGCGGCTCAAGTTGTGGAGCCGGCGCCCGGGAAATATCCCGGAGCCTGGGCCCGATGAGCAATGCTGGAGGAGAGGGGGTAAGCTCAGTCAGAACCACTCTAAGCGCGCGTCTATCCTCAACACCCGCCATGACAAAGTGAGGACCGGCCACTCCCGCAGCCACAACATCCCCCTCCCCTCGTGAAGCAACACGCTGGCTGAAAACAGCCAAATTCCTCACTCTTAGCACATCACGATAGAAACTGGGCAAACCTCGTAAGGCGGGTCCACTGATGCCTGCCACCGGGAGCCGCGAAACCCCCCCTTAGGCAACGGGCCCGACGGAAGAAATACGTGGCCAGAGCGTGCCATCTGGGGGGGTTCTCTACATACATATACCTCATGGGGTAGAGGTGAATTGGACAGAACCCTAGTTTATGGAAGGACCATTCACCTTCCAGCTCACCCCCTCACACTGGACAACCTGAGGAGCACCTTCAGCAACAGACTGGTTCCTGGGATGTCAGGACTGTCTTATGAAGAAAGACTGGTTAGACTCGGTTTATACTCTCTGGAATTTAGGAGATTAGAGGGGATCTTATAGAAACTTACAAAATTCTTAAGGGGTTGGACAGGCTAGATGCAGGAAGATTGTTCCCGATGTTGGGGAAGTCCAGGACAAGGGGTCACAGCTTAAGGATAAGGGGGAAATCCTTTAGACCGAGATGAGAAAGACTTTCTTCACACAGAGAGTGGTGAGTCTCTGGAACTCTCTGCCACAGAGGGTAGTTGAGGCCAGTTCATTGGCTATATTTAAGAGTGAGTTGGATGTGGCCCTTGTGGCTAAGGGGATCAGAGGGTATGGAGAGAAGGCAGGTACGGGATACTGAGTTGGAATGATCAGCCATGATCATATTGAATGGCGGTGCAGGCTCGAAGGGCTGAATGGCCTACTCCTGCACCTAATTTCTATGTTTCTATGTTTCTATGTTCTGCCAAGATGCAGTATAGAACGCCACAGGAGATCCTTCTTCCCTGTGGCTATCAAACTGTGCAACTCCTCCCTCTTCTGTCGTGGGGTAGACTGACTCCCCTTACACCCCCCACCTCCCCAATCTTTGCATATCCCCAATCCTCTCCACTCGTCACTTTAATTTCATGTTTCATGTATCTTGTGTTTAATGACTGTTGGCAGACCATTTTCCCTCCTGGGAGAAATAAAGGTCTATCGTATCGTATCGTATTGTATCGAAAGCTGATAGCAGAGGGGAAAGGGTGTTCTTGTGTTTTGCTATTGAAATAAAAGATTCTTGCTATTGAGGGAGTGCAGTGTAGGTTTACAAGGTTAATTCCCGGGATGGTGGGACTGTCATATGCTGAGTGAATGGAGCAGCTGGGCTTGTACACTCTGGAGTTTAGAAGGATGAGAGGATATCTTATTGAAACATATAAGATTGTTAAGGGTTTGGACACGCTAGAGGCAGGAAACATGTTCCCGATGTTGGGGTAGTCCAGAACCAGGGGCCACAGATTAAGAATAAGGGGTAAGCCATTTAGAACGGAGGAAACACTTTTTCTCACAGAGAGTGGTGAGTCGGTGGAATTCTCTGCCTCGGAGGGCAGTGGAGGCTGGTTCTCTGGATACTTTCAAGAGAGAACTAGATAGGGCTCTTAAAAATAGTGGAGTCAGGGGATATGGGGAGAAGGCAGGAACGGGGTACTGATTGGGGATGATCAGCCATGATCACATTGAATGGCGGTGCTGGCTCAAAGGGCCGAATGGCCTACTCCTATACTTATTGTCTATTGTCTATTGTGTCTGGTGGTACACACTAATCTGGCATTTCCGAGAAATGCTGAAGAATAGAGGTGGTTGTGGGTCTCAGGTTGGAGGGAACGTCTTCAAGTACAGGGGGAATGGACAACATCTTGCCTCGGACAACCATGTCATTTGACTCAGACAGGAGATGGTGTTATTTTCTCTCTGCAAGATTAATCGGTGAGTTTTATGGTAGTTGTTCTTGCCAATAATAGCTGCACAAGAGAACCCTGCATGTAAGGGATATGTTAAATATTAATAAAAATACAGAAAATACTGGAAGCACTCTGGAGTTCCCATAACATCTGTGGAAAGACAAACAGTTGATGTTTCAGGTCTGGGACCATTCAACAGAACTGTTCCCTTTTCACCAATCTGTCTAATCTCCTGAGTCTTTCCAGCATTGCCTGTATTTATTTCAGCCATGATCATATTGAATGGCGATGCTGGCTCGAAGGGCTGAGTGGCCTACTCCTGCACCTATTTTCTTTGATTCTATGTTTCTAAGCACACGATCATAGTGTCTACGTTGAAGAAAGACACAAAATGCTGGAGTAACTCAGCGGGACAGACAACGTTTGTGGAGAGAAGGAATGGGTGACGTTTCGGGTCGAGATCCTTCTTCTGACTAGCCTGAAGAATGGTCTCGACCTGAAAAGTCACCCATTCCTTCTACCCAGAGATGTTGCCTGCTCCGCTGAGTTACTCCAACATTTTGTGTCTATCTCCGGTTTAAACCAGCATCTGCAATTCCTTCCTACACATATTCTCTACATTCTCCAGCCAGGTATAGTGAAAACTGCTCAGTTGGGATAAGTCTATCAGCCCACTAGTCAGACGATGTGCAGTGCAGACTGCTCTGTGTTAGTTCCAGCTGTCACACAAGAGTTGGTACAGCGAGGAGCTGTGATCTGACCAGTCTGTGCCCAGTGGCAGTGCCAGTCTGCCAGCCTGCCAGTTTTACATCACGACTGCTGAATTTAATGCCACAAGTTAAATGCTGCATTTAAAGTCGCAGCCAATTCTGGGGCCTTCGCGCTACATTTAAGATATGGAACCCAATCTTGCTAACTTTTCAAAACAGCTGATCATTTGATGATATTCTTGCACAGTGTGGTGATGGTTTCTGGAGCTTTTTATTTCAATAATCATGACCTTCTGTGGGGCTGACTGTGCAGTTATCAAGGAGTGGGAGTGCAACAGGAAAAGGCGTGAAATTAATTAAGTAAATACAATCTTTGTGTGGTAAGAAACAAAATATGTTTCAAAGAGGAATCTTAAGAACAAGGAAGCGCTGAAATTAAGTGAGCAAGTAATCATAGAAATGTTTAAACATAGAAAGTAGGTTTAGGTGTCGGCCATTTGGCCCGTAAGGTCTGTGCTAGACCCATCCAATCTATCCTATTCCTTTGCTCTGATCCAATTCCTTTTTGGTCAAGTGTCCAATTTTGAAAATTAAAACTGGCTCCATCCTTTCATGCAGAGTCTTAGAGTCATAGAGTGATACAGTGTGGAAACAGGCTCTTCGGCCCATCTTGCCCACACCAGCCAATATGTCCCAGCTGCACTATTCCCATCTGACTGCGTTTGGCCTATATCCCGCCAAACCTGTCCTATCCATGAACCTGTCTAACTGCCTCTTAAACGTTGGGATAGTCCCAGCCTCAACTACCTCCTCTGGCAGCTTGTTCCATACACCCACCACCCTTGTGTGTAATAGTTACCCCTGAGATTCCTATTCAATCTTTTCCCCTTCACCTTGAACCTATGTACTCTGGTCCTCGATTCACTTACACTGTCAAGAGACTCTGTGCATCTCCCCAATCTATTCCTCTCATGAGTTTATACACCTCTATAAGATCACCCCCTCATCCTCCTGCGTGCCAGGGAATATAGTCCCAGCCAACTCAACCTCTCCCTATAGCTCAGACCCTTTAGTCCTGGCAACATCCTCGTAAATCTTCTCTGAACCCTTTCCAGCTTGACAACATCTTTCCAATCACACGGAGACTGTGCAACTTGTTATGCAAAAACAAATGCTCTCCTTCTCCTCTGTTCTTTTGGCAGTCATCCACCTCAAATCAAAAGCTGGTATCAGGGCTTATGAACTAGAAATACAACCCGACTTTAAGTACATGAGGGGTGATATCTCTGAAGTTTTCCTTCACCTGTTCAGGCTTGTTCCCCAATATCTCTTTAAAAAGCCTAGTCAATCGATGAGATGTCATCGGACCATTTGCCTCCAGATTCTGCGACCTCACCAGCAGCTGCAGAAGACTTTCCCTCCCTCCAGAGCTGTCACTGCCAACGTCAGTTATTTGCGAACAAGGTGTCTTTTTTTTTAATGTAATTGCCAAGACGATTCTTGTGTATATCTACTGTATTACTGCTATTCAATCACATCCTCATGAAATATGCAAACCTCTTCCAAGGCAAAATGAAATCACAGTGAGGTTTCTGGTCACTTACGTCAGCTGCCCAGTCTATTTCCAGGACACAAATAAAGGAGGCTTCATCGACATGAAAATAGACATTTGCAGGGGAGAATTTCTGACAATGAGTTCTCAGTTGTGCATCTTGCTTGAACCTGCATCATTTTGCAAGGAAGGTTCTAATTTCATTGCAAGCTTGACATTTCATAAATTACGGTGAATTCTGTCACCGCCACCAGTTGAATTCTTGTAAAGTTACCACATTTAAGGCTCATATTTTGTTTACAGATTATTTGAGGGTTATTTAATACCAGAGTGTTTTGCCTGTGGTGTTACTCACAGTCACTTGATCATTGCATGTTGTTTTTATGTAAAATATTAATGGGTTTTTTTGTATGCGTCTCGCCACAGAGCCATCTATCGGCCAGTTCCTGAGATTCAGCAGTGACTACTGAGATAAAGCGAGCTGCATTTCACATCGATAGCAGAACATGATCTAAAACCCTTAATAAGATTTGTGGACAGGGCATATAAGATATTGCAAAATTATGACTCCGTAATAGATAGTGTTTCCATGATTTCTGAATACATCAACTCACAAGATCACAAATGACAGGAATATTACGTACTGTTAAAGTTTTTTTTAACGTATTTTTTATACACAGAACAAATCACAATTGAACTTTATTTAATTCTTGTTTTTAAGACATAATTACAAAGGCATTAAAGAGCGAAAAGAGTTGGTCAGAAACTTTGAATAGAAGCATTTCTGACCATTGGCACCCATTTTAATGATGCTTATGTTGGCAAATATTTGTACCCAAGGCAGCACTTAAATGTTTTATTTGAAAACCAGACTGTTGCCATAGTGATATGTGCATATCAGATGTGGCTGACTCCAGTAAGGTCTGACTCCTTTAAAGCTCTCCCTGTATAAAATCCACTCATTTAACCATTTGGTAGAGGTTTTGATTTTCAAGATTTCTCACCGATTTTTTGTGGCAATGTTTTTGGGTTGTGGTGCAGGTTCTGAAGCATACTGTAGTTGTGTCAGTGTTAAGCCCCTGTCCCACTTTCACGACCTAATTGGCGACCTCTGCTAAGTTTGCCCTTGACTCATACTCGCAGCATGGCCGTCACAAGGTCGTAGGTAGGTCGTAGGTAGGTTGTGATGCTAGTTGTAGGTACTCGTGGCATCAAGTAGGTCGGGCCGTTTTTTTCAAGCATGATGAAAATGTCCAGGAGTAAAAAAGGTCGTGAATTATGTCGTGAAAGTGGGACAGAGGCTTTATGCTCGTGAGTTTTCTCTGCGTACTCGTGGCCTCAAGTAGGTCGCTGCGTTTTTTCCAGCCTAATAAAAAATGTTCACGAGTAAAAAAAAGGTTGGTATGGAAAAAATTGATACTTTTTACTCGTAGGTAGGTCATAGGTAGGTCGTAGGTAGTCATAGATAGTCATAGGTAGTCATAGGTAGTCGTAGGTCAGTAACTGGCCCGAGAAAAAAAAAACATCATTTTATCATGTGATCATTTTCCACTCGTAGCGAGTCGTAGTTGGTCTTAGGTGTGGAAGACGGAGGTCGAAAGGGGTCGTAGGAGATCGTAGACATAGTTGTAGGAGGTCTTAGACATAGTCGCAGGAAGTCGTAGGAGGTCTTCTACTTCGGTAAGTCAACACGACCATGACATTTTTTTCAACTGGTCTAGGGTCTGCTATACTCGTGGATTAGGTCCTACAAGTGGGACAGGCCCTTTACACCCCTTACTGCAATGCAGCAGATTTGCAGAATCAATCGATCATATAACTGATGTGAAATATAAATATATTGATGGGGGCTTTGTAAGTTTATTTGCCATAATATTCACTGATGACGTTTACATTTTATTTACAGCACAGGTTGTTTTTTTTATTCTTCCGTCCCTTTCCTCAATGATCTACAGCTTCTTTTCTGCTAATATTTGGCAGCGATTTCTGGCAGAGTCTTGTATGCTGCAGGAATTGAATTGAAGATGTGCAGTTGATCTCCTCATTTTCAGTTAAAAGTTGGGAAATGCTCACTTTATGCTTCGTGTGCAAGCCACCACAGGTGGATAAAAAGGCCTGGCAATGTTATGCTCAATAAACATGGTCGAGAAATCAGCTGCATATCTGTGGTGAAAGATCAGCACTCTGGGGAGAGGGCCATTTACTTCACGAAATCCCTCATCGCAACTCCTCATAAAATAAAGATCAAACTTCAAACTGTTTAATCGTTTAATCTTACTATTAAACACTACAACCTCAAATAAACTCTGAACTACAAGGACTATTATTGTTATTATTGCTTGTTTTTTGTGTGTACGTATGTGTGCGTGCATATATATATGCATATATGTATATACACACACATGTGTGTGTGTGTATGTATATGTGTGTATTTGCGAGTATGTGTGCATATATACACCCACTGAACTTTTTTTTCTCTCTCGTTTATCATATTGTTTACAGTGCTCTATGTTCACATATTCTGTTGTGCTGCAGCAAGTAAGAGTGTCATTGTTCTATCTGGGACATATGACAATAAAACAATCTTGACTTTCTTGACTCTTGACTCTCGTTGGGTCTCATTGTCAGTAACTCGTTTTCACCTAGGCCACAGGTAACAATCGTTACTTTTTTGCAATTCTTTCATTCATTTGTTCTGTATCTCTGTATATCACAGTCCGTAACTTTTGTTTCCATTTCCCCTGACTCTCAGTCTGAAGAAGGGTCTCGACCCGAAATGTCACCTATATCTTTTCTCCAGAGATGCTGCCTGACCCACTGAGATACTCCAGCATTTTGTGTCTATCTTTGGTTTAAACCAGCATCTGCAGTTCTTTCCTACACATTGAAAATGTTGATAAAGAAACATGGGGTTGAGGTTCTGATCGATACTCTACTTCTGACAGCATAACAATCCTTACAGCAAACACCACCTTACTGAATCATGAATAAAAACGTATTAGTGCATAAGTTATAGGAGCAGAATTAGGCCATTCAGCCCAGCAAATCTTCTCCACCATTCAATCATGGCTGTCCCTCTCAACCCCATTCTCCTGACACCTTTACTAATCAATTTTTCTTGTTTCTACAAGATCAGACAAGAATGCACAAACTTGATGAGAAAAAGACGAGGGCTTTGTAAATATATTTGAAATAATATTCACTAGTAACTCTTTGCAATCAAAGGCTCAACAAAGTAGAGGATTTTTGGAGAATAGTGTGCGATGAAGTGACAGTCGATGACATGGATGATGTATAAATATATATGTTTTATCAATCATCCTCACACCTTGATGGTAATAGAGCAGTTTTCTGTCTTTCTCTGGTTGGTAATCTGCATTTAGATAAATAGCTGCTCAGCGCAGAGGAGTACAAAATACTTCAAAAGCCTTGACCACCAATATCCACGTGGACATCCTTCTAGTGAAGACATTTCATCATTGCCATCGAGTCAAGAGTGTTTAATTGTCATGTCCACCACAATTGAACAATGGCATTCTTACTTGCTGCAGCTTTATAGGCACATTAAAGGGCCAGTCCCACTAACGCAATTTTGTTCGGCGACTTTCCGGCACCCGTCATAGTCGCAGCAGCCCGCCGAAAAATGTCAAAATGTTGAAAATCCAGCGGCGACCAGAAAAAGGTGCGACTCTTTGGGCGACTACTCACGACCATACAGGTGTTCCACTACACCTTAAGGACTGTTGGCAGATTAATTTCCCTCCGGAGATAACTAAAGTTCTACGTATCGTATCATATCATACCTTCTTCCTGACGGCAGCTACAGAATGACCGTGTGAGCTGCATGGTGCGAGTCTTTGACGATATCACCTGCCTTTCTGAGGCAGCACCTTCTGTAGATCTCATTGATGGTGGGGATGTCAATGCCCATGATGGACCAGGAATTTCTACCACATTTTTATCCTCCTTTGTTCCAGGGCATTTGAGTTACTGAACTGGGCCACGATGCATCTAGTCAGTACACTTGCTACGATAAACCTTAAGAATATTCAAAGTGACAAATTGCATTTCCTCATTCTTCAAAGGAAAGTGGAGGCATTTGGAGGGTTTAGGTGATAAGGTCATGTGATAGGAGCAGAATTAGGCCATTTGGCCCATCACGTCAGCTCCGCTATTCCATCTTGGCTGATCCCCGTAACCCCTGACACCCATACTAATCAATAATCTATCGATCTCTGCCTTGAAAATATCCATTGACTTGGCCTCCACAGCCTTCTGTGGCAAATAGTCACCACCCTCTGACTAAAGAAATTCCTCCTCCTCTCCTTCCTAAAGGAACATCCTTTAATTCTGAGAGTATGACCTCTAGTCCTAGACTCTCACACTAGTGGAAACATCCTCTCCACAACCACTCTATCCAAGCCTTTCACTATTCGGTAAGTTTCAACGAGGTTCCCCCCTCAACCTTTCTAAACTCCAGCGAGTAGAGGCCCAGTGGCATCAAACGCTTTCTTTGATTGCAATTAATGTGCTGGGTCCAGAACAGATCTACAGAGATGTCTTTAACTTTTTTTAAGTGTTTAACTTTCTCCACTCTCCCACCAGTGATGACAGTTGCATGGAGCTACGGCTTACACTTCCCGAGCCAACAATCAGCTCCTTGGACTTGCTCATGCTGAGAGTAAGATTGTTATTCATCTCCCTCCTGTACTCTGACTCATTCTTACTCATTCTTCATCCAACTGCAGCATCGGTGGGAATACTCAAGCAAAATGTAAAACCTCCACTGGTGTTTGTATGACATCTGTATGCTGAAGGTAAACTGAGATTCGTGTTCCTCTTCCTGGACCCTACAGATGTCGCTTCATTCATGAAATCCTTCATTTGTTCAACCTTTGCCTTACCGGCTCCTCAAGACTTCTGACTCAGGCACTGTTTTGCAGTTATTATTCTGCACCATTCCAGTTTCTAGAAGTTCTCTGGAGTCATAGAGTCATTGAGTGATACAGCATGGAAACAAGCCCTTTGGCCCAACTTGACCAAACCAGCCAACAATGTTCCCAGCTACACTAGTCCCACCTGCCTGCACTTGGTCCATATTCCTCCAAACCTGTCCTATCCATGTTTAACTGTTTTGTAATATTGGGATAGTTCCAGCCTTAACTACCTCCTCTGGCAGCTTGTTCCATACATCCACCACTCTATGTGTGAAAAGGTTACCCTTCATATTCCTATTAAATCTGTTCCACTTCACCTTAAACCTAAGTCCTCTGGTCCACGATTTAACAACTCTTGGCTAGAGATTGTGCATTACCCGATCGATTCCTCTCATGATTTAGTACACCTCTATAAGATCACCCCTCGTCCTAATACATTGCAAGGAAAAGAGTCCCAGCCTACTCAACCTCTCCCTCTAGCTCAGACCCTCTAACCATGGCAACATCCTTGTAAATCTTCTCTGAACCCTTTCCAGCTTGACAACACCTTTCCTATAAAATGGTGCTCAGAACTGAACACAATATTCTAAATGCGGTCTCACCAACATCTTATACCACTGCAATGTGACCTCCCAACTTCTATACTCACTTGATTCTACTTGATGTTTTAGGTCCAGCTACCTCTCCTGAGCTAGGGTTCTGTCACTTACTCTGTCCCATTATGTAGTATACACCTGAGAATCCAGAACGTACGCACAGCAACGCCTCTACTTCCTCAGAAGGCTTCAGACGTTCGGCATGTCCCCAGCAAATCTCACCAACTTCTACAGATGTGCCGTAGAAAGCATTTAATCGGGATGCATCACAGCGTGGTTTGGGAACAGCTCCACCCAAGACCGTAAGAAATTGCAGAGAATTGTGGATGCACCCCAGACAATCACACAAACCATCCTCCCTTCCATTGACTCCTCACGCTGCCTTAATCAAGGACGAGTCACACCCTGGTTCTCCCTCTTCTACCCTCTCCCGTCAAGCAAAAGGTATGGAAGAGTAAAAACGTACGTATACCTCCAGATTCAGGGGCAGTTTCTTCCCAGCTGTCATCAGGCAACTGGGACAACTAGAGACCACTCCTGAACTAATACCTTCTTCATTGGAGATCCTTGGACTATCTTCAATCGGACTGCACTGGCTTTATCTGGCACCAAATGTTATTCACATTATTTCCTTAATCATATATCAGTACACTGTGAATGGCTTGATTGTAATCAGTGTCTCGTGTCTTTTTGCTAAGCACAGAATAAAAGCGTTTCACTGTACCTCGATACACGTGACAATAAACTAAACTCAAACTCAATACGTCTCTTGGCAGCGTACATTCATTACACAATCCTGCTGGGCAAAGAGCCCTTCAGACAATGTGGTTCTGATATTGACACTAAATAACCATTCAATTATTATTTGGCAGAGCTAGGTATTATCTTTTAGCCCTAATAACATATTTACTTTAACAGCTTTAATATGGTAAAATATGTGAGGGCAGTTATTGACATACTCGTAAACATAATTTAACTCCAATCTAGGTAAGGAGACATTGGCATGGGAAATGAAAAGCCATGTCATATGAGGAGTATTACCTATTGATTCCCCATTCTTGTGTTGTCGTGTTTACTGTGCCTATAAAGCTGCAGCAAATAAGAATGGCCTTGTTCCGTTCTCAGTGCATGCCGCATTAAACGATCTTGACACTTGAGCGCAATAATCACACTTTTTTATCAATAGGATATTTATGTGGATAGTGGTGGGCTTGACATTTGTTGTAGAGAGGTTTTAATTACAATGCCATTCAGCCCATAAGCCCCATACTAGCTCCCAGCAGAACACTATCATCAGTCCTATTACCCAGTAAACCATGCAACTTATTAGTTTCCAAATGTTCATCGACTCCACCGTTGGTTGTTTTTGTTGCTTGCCTACACTTAGAGGTGCTTTTTTTGTGGATTGTCTCCTTGTCCGTGGTGGAGAAGCTTGTGTGGACCTGAGATCCTGAGAGCGATGCCATCTGTAGCGATGCTCCTGGTTGGGTCACCCATGGCGGTAAGGTCGAGGGGGAGGTCTCTGACAAAGAGCAATCCAACCAAGACCTCAACGGTGGAACAGGCGGAGGACGATGGCTGACCTTAGTGGGGCATCACAACGGCTGGGAAGGCGGATGAAGTCTGCAACAGAAAAGGGTCCCCGGTCGTCTTGGACTCCATTGCCACTGGATCCTGACCCAGATCTGTCAAGGACTGTGGGGTGGCTGTCTGTGCACCAGTCCCCACGTTAAACAAAGTCACGTACAGGCATCCTCCAAATCTGGAGACACCCATGGTCAGCCATGACCGAAGGGGCCCTAAGAAGACACTTAGAGGTAATTAGCCTAGCAGCAAATCTTTGGACAGCTCAGTAACTTGGGCTGAAGGGCCTGTATCACTCGATGACTCAATGTGGGAGAAAAGTGGAGCACCCAGAGGAAACCCACACGCCCACAGGGAGAACGTGTGAACTCCACACAGACAGCACACAAAGTCAGGATTGAACCTGGGTCCTCGCACGTCTGAGGCAATAGGAGGGAGGGAAAGGAGGGACGAGAACTCTAGAAGTAGAGCGGTTAAGGAAGGAAACGTGAGTGCCTTCAATCCAAGCAGCTAACAACTTGGGCCCCAATGGTGGAAAAACTAAGAGCGGCAATCAATGTGAAAGCAGCAGCAGGAGTGATCCTGCCATTCAATTGTATTTATTCATCCCTCCCCACCTTATGGTCAGGACTCCACCACCCTCTGGCAGAGAATTCCATAGATTCACATTCTGACGGGATTCGATACTTCTGCACAATTCAGTTTTAAATCATCAGCACTCATTTTGTAGTAATACCCCCTTGTGATTCTCTCACTAGTGAAATCAATGCAACATCACAGTTACAACCTTATAAGTTTGAATAAGGTCACCTCTCATTCTTCTAAACTCCAAGGACTAGAGACCCAATATATCTGTGCTCTCTTGATAGGACAACACTCTCATTCCAGGCATTAGCCGGGTGAATACGCCTGACTACCTCCACTGATACTATATCCTTTTTCAGTGTAATGGGGCCAAGACTGTGCACAGTATTCAATATTTTGTTTAGAGATACTGCGTGGAAACAGACCCTTTATCCCACTGAGTTCACGCTGACCAACAATCACCCTGCAATTATCAGAATGTTGGGCATCAGTTCATGTCTGTTTGTTTAGAGATACAACATGGAAACAGGCACGTCGCCCCACCGACTCTGCGCCAACCAACGATTGCTGTACACTATTTCGACCCTACACACTGAGGACAATTTACAGAAGCCAATTAACCTACAAACCTGCGCGCCTTTGGAAAATGGGAGGAAACCGGAGCACCCAGAGAAAACCCACGTGGTCACGGGGAGAACATACAAACTTAATACAGACAGCACCCGTAGTCAGGAATGAACCCGGGTCTCTGGCGCTGGAAGGCAGCAACTGTGGCACCCACCATGGCACTCGTGTGGGCTCAGCAATGCCAGTCACATCACGTTAAAAGACGTCACATTTGGGCATCTGACTGGAGGGATATATCGAGTGTGTGGCTCCTGAATCTGCCTCTTCAGCCACCTCAAGACTCAGAAAGGACCCACCGGCAAGACAATTATATATTTGAGTAAGAAGGAACAGCAGATGCTGGAAAAATCGGAGACAAAAATGCTGGAGAAACAGCGGTTGAGGCAGCATTTAAGGAGCGAAGGATTAGGTGACGTTTCGGGTCTGAAGAAGGGTCTCTACCCGAAATGTCACCTATTCCTTCGCTCCATAGATGCTGCCTCACCTGCTGAGTTTCTCCAGCATTTTTGTCTACCTATGACTTTGAGCGATCACCGATGATCTCAGAAGGCAGATTCAATATTTCAAAGAGACATATGTATGTGTTTATTAACAATGAATGGAATAATAGGCTTGGTGAGCCTTACTGTGGATAATAGCTTTGTCTGTTCAATCAGTCTCTGAGCAAGGAGTGCGGAAGATTTATGTTAGAACTTGTAGTGAATGAGCGATTGAGAGCTGGTGATGCTCGATTCTAGGGGATAGATTAGCAAAGCTCACAATGAGCTATATTTTAGGGTGCAGTCCTGTATGTTTATTAGCTATTAGATAAACCACTAGCTTCAGGTTGATGAGTTGGTTGCCAGCAGACAGATTCATCACCCTCCGCATCTCCTTCCTAAAGGAACGTCCTTTAATACTAAGGCTCTGACTCTGGTCCTAGATTCTCCCACTAATGGAAGCATCCTCTCCACATCCACTCTATCCAAGCCTTTCATTATTTGGTCTGTTTCAATTCCCCCCTCATTCTTCTGAATTCCAGCAAGTACAAGACCAGTGCTGTCAAGCACTGAGCCACTGGGACAAAACTGAGACCGTCAAGGGCCTGTCCCACGGTACGAGGTAATTCAAGAGTTCTCCCGAGTTTTCCCCTGATTCGAACTCGGAGAATGTCCGTAGCGGATCCGTAGGAGTTTGTGGATGTCTCGTAGCGGCTCGTACAAGTAAAAATGTTCACAGTTTTCACAGTGTTGAAAAAACATCACGAGTTTACCGGATTTCCCGAGTACATACCGTTACTCGTACGAGCCGCTACGAGGCATTCACGAACTCCTATGGATCCGCTACGGACATTCTCCGAGTTCGAATCAGGAGAAAACTCTGGAGAACTCTTGAATTACCTCGTACAGTGGGACAGGCCCTTCAGCACACCCCTGAGTGGGCAAGACTGGGCACCTGGGAAGAAGCCCCAGACAGCAGGGTCTCTACTGAGCAGTCAAGACAAGCCTGAGACGATGGTTCTTTTTCCTGCCCACGGACAACAAGGGACTGCGCTGACAAGCAGAGGCAAAGACTGAGCCACCAGGATAATCCAGTGACCGCCAGCTCCGCCTCTTCAAGCCCAAAGCTGAGCTGCCAGGATAAACCTGAGACAGCCAGCACCTCCTCCTGAGGTAAGTGTGAGCTTAGATACGTAGATACATACACAATACGTGCAGAAGGAGGCCATCCAGCCCTTCGAGCCAGCACCGCCATTCAATGTGATCACGGCTGATCATCCACAATCAGTACCCCGTTCCTGCCTTTTCCGCATATCCCTTAATTCCGCCAGACCTAAGAGCTATATCTAACTCTCTTTTGAATGCATCCAGTGAATCGGCCTCCGCTGCCTTCTGATTGAAATTCACAACTCTCTGGGTGAAAAGGTTCTCCCTCATCTCAGTTCTAAATGGCCTACCCCTTATTCTTAAACTGTGGCCCCTGGTTCTGGACTCCCCCAACATCTGGAACATGTTTCCTGCATCTAGCGTGTCCAATTCCTTAATAATTTTATATGTTTCTATAAACATAGAAACATAGAAACATAGAAACATAGAAAATAGGTGCAGGAGTAGGCCATTCGGCCCTTCGAGCCTGTACCGCCATTCAATATGATCATGGCTGATCATCCAACTCTGTATCCTGTACCTGCCTTCTCTCCATACCCCCTGATCCCTTTAGCCACAAGGGCCACATCTAACTCCCTCTTAAATATAGCCAATGAACTGGCCTCAACTATCTTCTGTGGCAGAGAATTCCACAGACTCACCACTCTCTGTGTGAAAAATGATTTTCTCATCTCGATCCAAAAGGAATTCCCCCTTATCCTTAGACTGTGACCCCTTGTTCTGGACCTCCCCAAAATCGGGAACAATCTTCCTGCATCTAGCCTATCCAACCCCTTAAGAATTTTGTAAGTTTCCATAAGATCCCCCCTCAGTCTTCTAAATTCTAGTGAGTACAAGCTAAGTCTATCCAGTCTTTCCTCATATGAAAGTCCTGACATCCCAGGAATCAGTCTGGTGAACCTTCTCTGTACCCCCTCTATGGCAAGAATGTCTTTCCTCAGATTTGGAGATCAAAACTGTACGCAATACTCCAGGTGTGGTCTCACCAAAACCATGTACAACTGCAGTAGAACCTCCCTGCTCCTATACTCAAATCCTTTCGCTATGAATGCTAACATACCATTTGCTTTCTTCACTGCCTGCTGCACCTGCATGCCTACTTTCAATGATTGGTGTACCATGACACCCAGGTCTCGTTGCATCTCCCCTTTTCCTAATCGGCCACCATTCAGATAATAGTCTAACCTCCTGTTTTTGCCGCCAAAGTGGATAACCTCACATTTATCCACATTATACTGCATCTGCCCACTCACCCAGCCTATCCAAGTCACCTTGCAGCCTCCTAGCATCCTCCTCACACCTAACACTACCCCCAGCTTAGTGTCATCCACAAACTTGGAGATGTTGCATTCAATTCCCTCGTCCAAATCATTAATATATATTGTAAATAGCTGGGGTCTCAGCACTGAGCCTTGCGATACCCCACTAGTCACTGCCTGCCATCCTGAAAAGGACCCGTTTACTCCTACTCTTTGCTTCCTGTCTGCCAGCCAGTTCTCTATCCACATCAATACTGAACCTCCAATACCGTGTGCTTTAAGTTTGTATACTAATCTCTTATGTGGGACCTTGTCAAAAGCCTTCTGAAAGTCCAGATATAACACATCCACTGGTTCTCCCTTATCCACTACGTTACACCCTCGAAAAATTCTATAAGATTCGTCAGACATGATTTACCGTTCGTAAATCCATGCTGACTTTGCCCAATGATTTCACCACTTTCCAAATGTACTGCTATCCCATCTTTAATAACTGACTCTAGCAGTTTCCACACTACCAATGTTATACTAACTGGAGTGTAATTCCCGTTTTCTCTCTCCCTCCTTTTTTAAAAGGTGGTGTTACATTAGCTACCCTCCAATCCTCAGGAACTACTCCAGAATCTAAGGAGTTTTCAAAAATTATCACTAATGCATCCACTATTTCTGTGGCTACTTCCTTGAGTACTCTGGGATGCAGCCTATCTGGCCCTGGGGATTTATCAGCCTTTAATCTATTCAATTTACCCAACACCATTTCCTGGCTAACCTGGATTTCACTCAGTTCCTCCACCTTATTTGACCCCCGGTCGCCTGCTATTTCCGGTAGATTATTTATGTCTTCCTTATTGAAGACAGAACCAAAGTAGTTATTCAATTGGTCTGCCATGTCCTTGTTCCCCATGATCAATTCACCTGTTTCTGACTGCAAGGGACCTACATTTATATTTAAGAGTGAGTTTCTGACTGCAAGGGACCTACTGCTATATTTAAGAGTGAGTTGGATGTGGCCCTTGTGGCTAAGGGGATCAGAGGGTATGGAGAGAAGGCAGGTACGGGATACTGAGTTGGATGATCAGCCATGATCATATTGAATGGCGGTGCAGGCTCGAAGGGCTGAATGGCCTACTCCTGCACCTAATTTCTATGTTTCTATGTTTCTACATTTGTTTTAACTAATCTCTTTCAATTCGCATATCTATAAAAACTTTTGCAGTCAGTTTTTATGTTCCCTGCCAGTTTTCTTTCATAATCTATTTTCACTTTCCTAATTAAGCCATTTGTCCTCTTCTGCTGGACTCTCCCAGTCCTCTGGTAGGCTGCTTTTTCTGGCTAATTTGTATGCTTCATCTTTTGTTTTGATACTATCCTTGATTTCCCTTGTTATCCATGGATGCACTACCTTCCCTGATTTATTCTTTTGCCAAACTGGGATGAACAATTGTTGTAGTTCATCCATGCAGTCTTTAAATACCTTCCATTCCACATCCACTGTCAACCTTTTAAGAATCACTTGCCAGTCTATCTTGGCCAATCTATCTATCATACCTTCAAAGTTACCTTTGTTTAAGTTCATAACCCTTGTTTCTGCCTTAATTATGTCACTCTCCATCCTAACGAAGAATTCAACCATATTAACCCTCTTGCCCAAGGGGCCACGCACAACAAGACTGCTAACTAACCCTTCCTCATTACTCAATACCCAGTCTAGAATAGCCTGCTCTCTTGTTGGTTCCTCTACATGTTGGTTTAGAAAACTATCCCGCATACTTTCAAAGAAATCCTCTTCCTCAGCACCCCTACCCATTTGATTCACCCAATCTATATGTAGATTGAAGTCACCCATTATAACTATTTTACCCTTGTTACACACATTTCTAATTTCCTGTTTGATGCCATCCCCAACTCCACTACTACTGTTAGGTGGCCTGTACACAACTCCCACTAGCGTTTTCTGCCCCTTAGAGTTTTGCAGCTCTACCCATATCGATTCCACATCCTCCAAGCTAATGTCCTTCCTTTCTATTGCATTAATCTCCTCTCTCACCAGCAACGCTACCCCACTTCATTTTCCTTTCTGTCTATCCCTCCTGAATATTGAATATCCCTGGATGTTCAGCTCCCAGCCTTGGTCCCCCTGGAGCCATGTCTCCGTGATCCCAACTATAGCATAGTCATTAATAGCTATCTGCACATTCAACTCGTCCACCTTATTACGAATGCTCCTTGCATTGAGACACAAAGCCTTCAGGCTTGTTTTTACAACACTCTTACTCCTTGTACAATTATGTTGACAAGTGGCCCCTTTTGATTTTTGCCCTGGAAACCCACCACCTCTTATTCTCTGCTTATATATTTTTTCTTCTTTCCCCCCTACATGTTGGGTCTGAGTGCTTCCCTTCTCTGCCTCCTGCCTCAGACCCTGTCTTCTAGCTTTCTCTATTTGAATCCCTCCCCCCACCGTTCTAGTTTAAAGTCCCCCCAGTAGCCTTTGCAAATCTCCCCACCAAGATATTGGTCCCCCTCGGGTTCAAGTGCAACCCGTCCTTTTTATACAGGTCACTCCTTCCACAAAAGAGATTGATTGATCACATTGATCCAGAAACTTGAATCCCTGCCCTCTGCACCAGTCCTTCAGCCAGGCATTTATCCTCCACCTTGCTCCATTCCTACTCTCACTGTCGCGTGGCACAGGAAGTAATCCTGAGATTGTTATCTTTGCGGTCCTTTTCCTTAACTCTCTTCCTAACTCCCTAAATTCTCCTTTCAGGATCTCTTCTCTTTTTTTACCTATGTCATTGGTACCAATATGTACCACAACCTCAGGCTCCTCTCCCTCCCTTTTCAGGATATCTTGGACACGTTCAGACACATCCCGGACCCTGGCACCAGGGAGGCAAACTACCATCCGGGTCTCCGGACTGCGTCCACAGAATCGCCAATCTGACCCCCTAACTATAGAGTCCCCTATTAGTAACGCCCTCCTCTTCTTTTCCTTACCCTTCTGAGCAACAGGGCCGGTCTCTGTACCGCAGGCCAGGTTGCTGTTGCTACCCCCAGTAGGCTGTCCCCCCCAACAGCACTCAAACAGGAGTACTTATTTTCAAGGTGTACAGCCACTGGTGTACTCTCTAGCACCCGCCTCTGCCCCTTGCCTCTCCTAACCATGAGCCACGTGTCTGCCTCCTGTGGTTTTGGAGAGACTACCTCCCTGTAACTCCTCTCTATGACCTCCTCACTCGCCCTGACTAAACGGAGGTCATCGAGCTGCTGCTCCTGGTTCCTAACACACTCCTTTAGGAGCCCCATCTCGACGCACCTGGCGCAGACGTGGACGTCTGGAGGGCTACCCGACGCCATGACCTCCCACATCTGACATCCAGAACAGTAAGCTGCCCTGGCACTCATACTTCCCTTACCCTGGATACAACACAAAATACAATATACAATACAAAATACAAAGTACAGTACACTACAAACTGCTGGTATCTGACTGCCAATCAGCTGCGTACTCAAGTCCACCAATCAGCGGCTTCAGTTAATTCAATGAAACGTTACGGATTTAGAACGTAACGGATTTTGATTCCTCCCTCACCAACGGCTCCTGGGCCTCTGTAAAAACAAAGCCCCGCGCTCGGGTTTTAAGCTTACCGCTCAGACGTCGCTCCTCCCTCGCCAATGGCTCCTGGGCCTCTCTTCTAAATTCCAGTGAACACAAGCCCAGTCGCTCCATTCTTTCATCATATGACAGTCCCCCCATCCCGGGAATTAACCTGGTGAACCTACAGTGCACTCCCTCAATAGCAAAAATGTCCTTCTTCAAATTAGGAGACCAAAACTGCACACAATACTCCAGGTGTGGTCTCACCAGGGCTCTGTGCAACTGCAAACAAACCTCTTTGCTCCTATACTCAACTCCTCTTGTTATGAAGGCCAACATGCCATTAGCTTTCTTCACTGCCTGCTGTACCTGCATGCTTACTTTTAGTGACTGATGTACAAGGACGCCCAGATCTCGTTGTACTTCCGCTTTTCCTAACCTGACACCATTCAGATAATAATCTGCCTTCCTGTTCTTGCCACCAAAGTGGATAACCTCACATTTATCCACATTATACTGCAACTACCATGCCTCTGCCTACTCACCCAACCTGTCCAAGTCACCCTGCAGCCTCATAGCATCCTACTCACAGTTCACACTGCCACCCAGCTTTGTGTCATCTGCAAATTTGCTATTGTTACGTTTAGTTTCTTCATCTAAATCATTAATGTATATTGTAAATAGCTGCGGTCCCAGCACCGAGCCTTGCAGCAGCCCACTAGTCACTGCCAGCCACTCTGAAAGGGACGCTTTAATCCTTACTCTTTGTTTCCTGTCTGCCAAACAATTTTCTATCCATGTCAATACCCTACCCCCAATACCATGTGCTCTAATTTTGCCCACTAATCTCCTGTGTGGGACCTTCTCAAAGGCTTTCTGAAAGTCCAGGTACACTACATCGACTTGCTCTCCCTTATCCATTTTACTTGTTACATCCTAAAAAAATTCCAGAAGATTAGTCAAGCATGATTCCCCCTTCGTAAATCTATGCTGACTTGGACCGATCCTGTTACTGCTATTCGAATACGCCACTATTATACCTTTGATAATCGACTACAGCATCTTCCCCACCACCGATGTCAGGCTAACTGGTCTATAATTCCTTACTTTCTCTCTCCCTCCTTTCTTAAAAAGTGGGATAAAATTTGCTACCTTCCAATCCACCTTGAGTACCCTGGGATGCAGATCTTCAGACTGGCCCTGGGGATTTATCAGCCTTCAGTCCCATCAGTCTACCAAACATAATTTCCTGCCTAATGTGAATTTTCTTCAGTTCCTCCATCACGCTAGGTCCTCTGGCCACTAGTACATATTGGAGATTGTTTGTGTCTTCCCTAGTGAAGACAGAACCAAAGTACCTGTTGAACTCGTCTGCCATTTCCTTGTTCCCCATAATAAATTCACCTGTTTCTGGCTTCAAGGGACCCACATTTGTCTTAACTAATGTTTTCCTCTTCAAATACCTAAAGAAGCTTTTAATACCCTCCTTTATATTCTTGGCTAGCTTACCTTCGTACCTCACCTTTTCTCCCCATATTGCCTTTTTAGTTGATCTTTAAAAGTTTCCCAATCCTCTGGCTTCCCGCCCATCTTTGCTATGTTGTATTGTATTGTATTGTATTGTATTGTATTGTATTGTATATCTTTATTATCATTTTTCTGAGTACTTACAAACCAAGAGGAAAACGAAAAAGCGTTTCTCAACCAGTGTCCATTCAGTGTGTGGTAAAAAATAAATAGAAATAAAGAATAAAAGTACATATATCATGAGTTCCGATCGGCAGCGGCATGACAATGGCTCTGCTTCAGTGTGTCCAGGTTGGTGTTTTGGTGCGCGATACTTTGGCAGGGGGCAAAGTCCGTTTATCAGTCTAATTGCCTGCGGGAAGAAACTGAGGAGCATCCTGCTGGTTTTGCAGCTGATGCTCCTGTACCTCTTCCCAGATGGCAGGATGGAGAATATGTGATGCGATGGGTGGTATGGGTCTTTGATGATGGAGATGGCTCTGCTAATACATCTCTTCCTGTATATGTCCAGCAATAAAGGGAGTGGAGCACCAATAATCCTGCTGGCGGTCTTCACAATCCTGTCCAGTTGGTGCCGTTCGTACGCCTTGCAGCTCCCGAACCAGGAGGTGATGCCGTAGGTTAATGTGCTCTCGATTGTCCCCCTATAAAAAGTTCATAGGTGTGCAGTGGGGAGACCTGCTTTCCGTAGTCTTCGGAGAGGGTGTAGTCGCTGCTGGGCTCTCTTGACCAGTGCTGTGGTGTTGGTCGTGGACGTCAGGTCATCTGACAGGTGGAGTCCTAGGAACTTCACACTGATGACCCTTTCCACATCAGCTCCATCGATGTGCAGAGGTGTATGGCGTTGTTTTCCCGCCCTCCTGAAGTCAACCACCATCTCCTTCATTTTTCCCACATTGAGAATGAGGTTGTGGGATTTGCACCATCCTGTGAGCAGCTCCACCTCCATCCTGTACGCCGACTCATCATTGTCACTGATGAGACCCACCACTGTTGTGTCATCAGCGAACTTGTTGATGAAGCTCTTTTATTTTCATACTGTCCTTGACTTCCCTTGTCAGCCACGGTGGCCTCTTACTCCCCTTAGAATCTTTCTTCCTCTTTGGAATGAAATGATCCTGCATCTTCTGGATTATTCCCAGAAACACCTGCTATTGTTGTTCCACTGTTATCCCTGCTAGGGTCCCTTTCCAGTCAACTTTGGCCAGCTCCTCCGTCAGGCCTTCATAGTCCCCTTTGTTCAACTGCAATACTGACACTTCCGATTTTACCTTCTCTCTCTCAAATTGTGGATTGAAACTTATGTTATGGTCACTACCTGATTATGGTTCCTTTACCTTGAGTTCCCTTATCAAATCTGGTTCATAGAAACATAGAAACATAGAAATTAGGTGCAGGAGTAGGCCATTCAGCCCTTCGAGCCTGCACCGCCATTCAATATGATCATGGCTGATCATCCAACTCAGTATCCCGTACCTGCCTTCTCTCCATACCCTCTGATCCCCTTAGCCACAAGGGCCACATCCAACTCACTCTTAAATATAGCCAATGAACTGGCCTCAACTACCCTCTGTGGCAGAGAGTTCCAGAGACTCACCACTCTCTGTGTGAAAAAAGTATTTCTCATCTCGGTCTTAAAGGATTTCCCCCTTATCCTTAAGCTGTGACCCCTTGTCCTGGACTTCCCCAACATCGGGAACAATCTTCCTGCATCTAGCCTGTCCAACCCCTTAAGAATTTTGTAAGTTTCTATAAGATCCCCTCTCAATCTCCTAAATTCCAGAGAGTATAAACCGAGTCTTTCCAGTCTTTCTTCATAAGACAGTCCTGACATCCCAGGAATCAGTCTGGTGAACCTTCTCTGCACTCCCTCTATGGCAATAATGTCCTTCCTCAGATTTGGAGACCAAAACTGTACGCAATACTCCAGGTGTGGTCTCACCAAGACCCTGTACAACTGAAGTAGAACCTCCCTGCTCCTGTACTCAAATCCTTTTGCTATGAAAGCTAACATACCATTCGCTTTTTTCACTGCCTGCTGCACCTGCATGCCTACTTTCAATGACTGGTGTACCATGACACCCATGTCTCGCTGCATCTCCCCTTTTCCTAATCGGCCACCATTTAAATAATAGTCCGCTTTCCTGTTTTTGCCACCAAAGTGGATAACCTCACATTTATCCACATTATACTGCATCTGCCAGACATTTGCCCACTCACCCAGCCTATCCAAGTCACCTTGCAGTCTCCTAGCATCCTCCTCACAGCGAACACTGCCCCCCAGCTTAGTGTCATCCGCAAACTTGGAGATATTGCCTTCAATTCCCTCATCCAGATCATTAATATATATTGTAAATAGCTGGGGTCCCAGCACTGAGCCCTGCGGTACCCACTAGTTACTGCCTGCCATTGTGAAAAGGACCCGTTTACTCCTACTCTTTGCTTCCTGTTTGCCAGCCAGTTCTCTATCCACATCAATACTGAACCCCTAATACCGTATGCTTTAAGTTTGTATACTAATCTCTTATGTGGGACCTTGTCGAAAGCCTTCTGGAAGTCCAGATATACCACATCCACTGGTTCTCCCTTATCCACCCTACTAGTTACATCCTCGAAAAATTCCACAAGATTCGTCAGACATGATTTACCTTTTGTAAATCCATGCTGACTTTGTCCACTGATTTCACCACTTTCCAAATGTGCTGCTATCCCATCTTTAATAACTGACTCTAGCAGTTTCCCCACTACCGATGTTAGACTAACTGGTCTGTAATTCCCCGTTTTCTCTCTCCCTCCCTTCTTAAAAAGAGGGGTTACATTTGCTACACGCCAATCCTCAGGAACTACTCCAGAATCTAAAGAGTTTTGAAAGATTATCACTAATGCATCCACTATTTCCTGAGCTACTTCCTTAAGTACTCTGGGATGCAGCCTATCTGGCCCTGGGGATTTATCGGCCTTTAATCTATTCAATTTACCCAACACCACTTCCCGACTGACCTGGATTTCACTCAATTCCTCCTTTGACCCACAGTCCCCTGCTATTTCAGGCAGATTATTTATGTCTTCCTTAGTGAAGACGGAACCAAAGTAGTTATTCAATTGGTCCGCCATATCCTTGTTCCCCATGATCAACTCACCTGTTTCTGACTGCAAGGGACCTACATTTGTTTTAACTAACCTCTTTCTCTTCACATATCTATAAAAACTTTTGCAGTCAGTTTTTATGTTCCCTGCCAGTTTTCTTTCATAATCTATTTTTCCTTTCCTAATTAAGCCCTTTGTCCTCCTCTGCTGGTCTCTGAATTTCTCCCAGTCCTCTGGTATGCTGCTTTTTCTGGCTACTTTGTACGCATCATCCTTTGCTTTGATACTATCCCTGATTTCCCTTGTTATCCACGGATGCACTACCTTCCCCGATTTATTCTTTTGCCAAACTGGGATGAACAAGTTTTGTAGTTCATCCATGCAGTCTTTAAATGTCTTCCATTGTAATATCCACCGTCAACCCTTTTAGAATTAATTGCCAGTCAATCTTGGCCAATTCACGTCTCATACCCTCAAAGTTACCTTTCTTTAAGTTCAGAACCATTGTTTCTGAATTAACAATGTCACTCTCCATCCTAATGAAGAACTCAACCATATTATGGTCACTCTTGCCCAAGGGGGCACGTACAACAAGACGGCTAATTACCCCTTCCTCATTACTCAAAAACCCAGTCTAAAATAGCCTGCTCTCTCGTTGGTTCCTCTACATGTTGATTTAGATAACTATCCCGCATACATTCCAAAAAATCCTCTTCCTCAGCACCCCTGCCAATTTGATTAACCCAATCTATATGTAGATTGAAGTCACCCATTATAACTGTTTTGCCTTTGTCGCACGCATTTCTAATTTCCTGTTTGATACCATCCCCAACTTCTCTGCTACTGTTAGGTGGCCTGTACACAACACCCACCAGCGTTTTCTGCCCCTTAGTGTTTTGTAGCTCTACCCATACCGATTCCACATCCTCCAAGCTAATGTCCTTCCTTTCCATTGCGTTAATCTCCTCTCTAACCAGCAACGCTACCCCACCTCCTTTTCCTTTCTCTCTATCCCTCCTGAATATTGAATATCCCTGGATGTTCAGCTCCCAGCCTACGTCACCCTGGAGCCATGTCTCCGTGATCCCAACTATATCATAATAATAGAATATTGACTGGCCTTGAGGGGGATACGACATATATTGCCTGAAGTAGATTCATATTGCCCGAGTCGAAGACGAGGGCAATATGGATCTAGTGAGGGCAATATATGTCGTATCTCCCGAAAGAGGACAGTCAATATTGTTATTATTACCCATTATCAGACATCTAGAGGAAAATCTGAACATCTCATATGATATGAATGTATCTATACATTTTGCAATATGCATTGCAACATTGTAAATAAGGGTACTAAAACCATTGCAACATTGTAAATAAGGGTACTAAAACAATGTAACATTTATGTTTCATTTATGTAATTTATGTCATTCATTTATGTGACAATGTGAAGGTCGAAGTTTTAAAACGGGAACCTTTTCTCGCAACCGGCAGCCATTTTTTTTTTTTGAGAATAAATTTTAAATTTCCCACGCAGCGTGACGTTGCCGTCACGCAGCGTCACGTTCCCGGATGTGAGACCAGGGGAATATAAGGTTATATTCCCCGCTGTTTAAACAGGTAAACTCCATAGGGGTTGGCTAGAAAGGGGAATATAAGAAAATATTCCCCTGTTAGCCCTGCTGGCAGTAAAAAGGAAGGGAATATAATTTGGTAAAACCATACCTCAGATGGCTGATATGGGTAATAATCATTAATATCTATCTGCACGTTCAACTCGTCCACCTTATTACGAATACTCCTTGCATTGAGACACAAAGCCTTCAGGCTTGTCTTTACAACGCACTTACCCCTTATACAATTTTGCTGAAAAGTGGCCCTTTTTGATTTTTTTGATTTTTGATTTTTTTTTTTTTGATTTTTTTTATTTTTTTTTTTTTTTGATTTTTGCCCTGGTTTTGTCTGCCTGCCACTTTTACTTTTCACCTTGCTACCTAATGCTTCTACCCTCATTTTACACCCTCCTGCCTCTCTGCTCTTGTACCCATCCCCCTGCCACATTAGTTTAAATCCTCCCCGACAGCACTAGCAAACACTCCCCAAGAACATTGGTTCCATTCCATTCCAGGTGCAAACCGTCCTGTTTGTACCGGTCCCACCTCCCCCAGAACTGGTCCCAGTGCCCTAAAAATTTTGAATCCCTCCCCCTTGCACCACTTTTCAAGCCACGTATTCATTTGCATTATCCTCCTATTTCTACTCTGACTGGCCCGTGGTACTGGTAGTAATCCGGAGATTACTACCTTTGAGGTCCTACTTTTAAGTTTATCTCCTAGCTCCCTAAATTCACCTTGTATGACCTCATCTCTTTTTTTACCTATATCGTTGGTGCCAACATGCACCACGACAACTGGCTGTTCACCCTCCCCCTCCAGAATGTTCTGCAGCCGTTCAGTGACATCCCTGACCTTTGCACCAGGGAGGCAACATACCATCCTGGAGTCTCGTTTGCGGCCGCAGAAACGCCTATCTATTCCCCTGACAATTGAATCCCCTATTACTATTGCCCTTCCCCTCTTTTTTCCCCCCTCATGTGCTGCAGAGCCACCCATGGTGCCATGAACCTGGCTGCTGCTGCATTCCCCTGATGAGCCATCTCCCTCAACAGTATCCAAAATGGTATACCTGTTTAGGAGGGAGATGACCGCAGGGGACTCCTGCACTACCTGCCTACTGCTTTGCTGGCTATTGGCCACCCGTTCCCTTCTTGTCCTCTTACCTTTTGCCTGCGGTGTGACCAACTCACTGTACGTGCTATCCACGACTTTCTCCGCATCGTGGATGCTCCAGTATGAATCCAGCCGCAGTTCCAATCGTTCAATGCGGTCTGCCAGGAGCTGCAGCTGGACACACTTCCTGCAAATGTAGTCACCAGGGACACCGACCATCTCCCTGATCTCCCACATGTTGCAGGCTGAACAAACCACGGGGCCAATCTCTACTGCCATACCTTACTCCCTGTATTAAATATTAAAAAAACACAAAAACTTATCCTTTAAACTTTACTACTAAATACTGAATCCTTAACTCCCAGAATCCCTCACTCCCAGAAGGCAGAAATGTAAAATTGTAAACCCGGGGTTGCACCCAATCAGCTGCTTCCTCGGGTCCTCTTCCACCAATCAGCGGCTTCATTACACAACACTACATCCAGAATTGCCTTCTCCCTGGTAGCCTCCAGTAAAAGCTACTCTAAGAATCCATCTCGGAGGCATTCCACAAACTCCCTTTCTCGTGGTCCAGAACCAACCTGACTTTCCCAGTCTACCTGCATGCTGAAATCTTCCATAACCACCGAAGCATTACCGTTACATGCCAATTTTAACTCCTGATGCAACTTGCACCCTATGTCCAGGCTACTGTTTGGGGGCCTGTAGATAACTCCCATTAGGGTATTTTTACCCTTACAATTTCTCAGTTCTATCCACAATGACTCTACATCTTCTGATTTTACTTCGGAGTCACGTGAGTGACTACGTGAAGAAGACCCGCCAGGCGCATGCATGTCATTACGTCAGACGCATGGCGCACCGACGGGCTGGAGAGCGCAGCTCCACCAGCGGTAAGTAGTAAACCGGCAGGTAAATGATTTTTAAAACTTTCTGCTGTTATTTAAACTCCGTGAGACTGGCTCAGGAGCCAGCGGGAGTCGTTAGAAATGGAGAAAGATGTGAAAAAGTCTGCCGTCCGTAGCAGGAGTTTAACTCGCGGGACCGCGGTTAGTGCTCGCAGATTGGGTAGGGAGATACTGGCTGCGGTAACGCCGGCTCCGATGCCAACTGTAGAACGGCCGGCAGCTCAACTGCCTCCATTAACTCCAGTGCCTCAGGGCGCTGTGGCCACTCCAGTAGGGAGAAAGGCCAAACGAAAATCTGTCAGGCCCATTTTATCTGACAAGTCTGATGAAGAAGACTCCCCTCCTTCCAACAAGAAGGTCTGGGGACGTCTAGATAAAATGGAAAATGCTTCAAAACATGATGAGCCATGAAGTATTCCAATCGGGGTCGCATGCAGCCCCAAACAGCCTCAGGCAGAGGCCCATATGGCGAGGAGGACTTTACCGCCTATGAGTTCCAATCGGAATCACTCTCACCAGCACCTTGTTTAGGGCTGGTAGAGACCTCCCTAGAGCAAGACTCGGGAGAGCCAGGGCAGGAGGAGTCTGACCCTGAAGTTGGTGTCACTGCTTCTGGGCACACACCAAGGCACATGAGCCATGCTCCAGGTGTCCCGGATGTGGCTAGAAATGTTGCCATTGCGGAGGGTACTGGTGAAGCCATGGAGGAAAATCTGGCTTCCAATATGAACTACGTGGCCTCTCTCCAGCTCCAGGATTCCATCATGGTACAGATGACCACGCGTTACCAGACACCTGTTAACTGTGCGTCGCTCAAGGTGCCCACCGTGAACTCTGCTATCTGGGCACAAATGAGTGCAGCGATGAGGGGACAAGGGCTTCGTTACCAGCGAGTCCTCAAATTAGTGGGGGCAGGTATCACGGCTTTTTCACCAATGTCGGGGACACAGCAGGATATGTTGGCCCTGCTGTGCAATGCCCACTTCGAGATCAACTGTATCCGGAAAATTGCCATTAAGCCAACGTTGAACCCACGCTTTGCAGCTCTGTGTAGATCCTCAAACATTCAAGCACCAAATTTCTTATTTGGCGAAGACCTGATGAAACAGGTCAAAGACCTGGAGGAAGAGGCCAAAACTATTGGCCTCATGAAAACCTACATACCCTCGGCCAGGATACCACCTGGCAGGTCTTTCTCAACAAGATGGGCGTCAGATGCTGGGGCAGGCCCAAGCAGAGTGTTACCAGTTGGACGCCGTCCATATCCACCTGCATACTCCAACTACAACCCCAACATGGCCAGGAGAGTAAGAAGCTCAAGGTCGACTATGGAGGTGCGGGTAACTCATTCAGTCCAGGATAAATCCTCTGGGGAACAACCTCCGGTTGGGGGTAGGTTACAGTTATTTTATGATGAATGGTGCTGCATAAAATCTGATCTGTTTATACTGGACACTGTCTCAGGGTCTCAAATAGAGTTTATGTCAGGAATTCATCCACCTAGACAAAATATGCCTAGTTGGGTATTGTTTTTTTCTGGACCAGAAACTCTGCAGGTAAATAATGAAATTGGGGTTTTGTTCCAAAAATGGGGTAATTGAGAAGACGGTATACCATCCTCAACAATTTGTGTCCAATATATTCCCCAGACAGAAAAAAGATGGTGGGTGTCGAGTCATTCTGGACCTAACCCAGTTAAATTCATATGTCCAGTGTAGGCATTTTAAAATGGGCACTTTCAGTACTGCTAAACAGCTGTTATCAAAAGGTTGTTATATGGCAACTATAGATCTGAAAGATGCACATTATTCAGTACCAATTCATCATCAGTACCGTAGATACTTGAAATTTTGTTGGATGGGACAGCTGTGGCAATTTAAAGCGTTGCCCAATGGGTTAACCTCAGCTCCCAGGTTGTTCACAAAATTGTTAAAACCAGTTCTGGTGCTACTTCGTGCCCAGAATCACGTTGTGATGGCTTATTTAGATGATATTTTAATTATAAGCAACACTCAGGAAACAGCTGAGGAGTCGGTTTCAGCAACCAAACACCTGTTTGAGAGGTTAGGTTTTCTCGTCCATCCAACAAAATCCAAGCTAGAGCCACCCCAAAAAATTAACTATTTGGGGTTTGTCATTGATTCAGTTGATATGTCAGTGACCTTGCCTACGGCCAAGGCTGTTGAAATCACGGAGGTCGGTACCAGTCACGTAGAAAGGCAACAACCCTCCATCCGGCAAGTAGCTAGTGTTATTGGTAAATTGGTGGCGGCTTTCACTGCATTGCAGTTTGGACCTCTGCACTATCAAAGTTTGCAACGAGCAAGAGAACAAGCACTTAAAGAACATTCAGGTCATTTCGATAGCCCAATGCAGTTGCCAGCCAAAGCCATCGCCGAATTGCAATGGTGGATAATCAATATTGCACGAAGTACCAACAACCTTCAGTGTCAAACTGATGTCAGTGCTTTGGGATGGGGAGCCATGGACAGCGAGTCTAGCTGTGGTGGTAGATGGTGTGTGCAAGAGGAATTAATCCTGCAAAGGCATGGTATAAATTACTTCGAATTGCTGAGTGCATTCTATGGATTAAAAGCATATTGTTCAGCAATGAATGATTTACATGTTCAGCTCCAGATTGACAATACCACGGCTGTTGCTTATATCAATCACATGGGAGGAATAAGGTCAGTATCATGAGATAATCTGGCTAACCTTATTTGGGACTGGTGCATTTCCAGAAATATCTGGGTCTCAGCTATCTACCTGCCACGTAGAGATAATGTGGTGGCAGAAAACAGGTCACGGAAATTTAATGACAACATAGAATGGATGCTAAATCCTGATATTTTTAAAATGATTGTCAGCCGCTATGGTTTGCCAGATATTGATCTGTTTGCATCCAGGCTAAATCACAAGTTGCCTAATTACGTTTCGTGGGAACCAGATCCAGGAGCAATAGCGGTGGATGCAATCTCGCTACATTGGGGACGTACGTACTTTTACGCTTTTCCCCCATTCTGCCTCATCAGGCAATGTCTCACCAAAATAGAGCAGGACACCTCTCTATTTATGCTCATGGCGCTAGTATCAGTGCAACGAGTTCAAACATTGCAAAAGCTACGACTAGATAGCATGCATTCTTCTGTAGATAACATTACGTTTTATGTATATGATTTAATCAAACAAAGCAGGCCAGGAATGGCCGGAACCAAAGTAAGCTTTAAAGCATGCCCCATGGACCAAGCACTATGCGTAGTCAAGCACTTGAGTCAATATATCGAGGTAACAAAGAGTCTCAGAGGCTCTGAGACAGCAATGCTCATCAGTCACAATAAAACCTCATAAAAAGGTGTTAGTACAAACTATTTCTAGATGGTTAAAACAGGTTTTGGATTGTGCTGGAGTAGACATTCATGTGTTTAAATCTCACTTCACCAGGGCGGCATCAACATCCGCAGCGAAGACACAGGACGTGCCTCTAAATCAAATCCTTGGTGCCGCAGGATGGTCTAGGGAGGCGACCTTCTCAAAGTTCTATCACAAACCTGTCCTGACAGTGCTAGGGTTTGGACATGCTGCTTTGGGTTTGGTTTGATTTCTTTTCTAAATTTCATTTGTAATTTCCCCCTGGGATAGAGGGGTTATTACTGTTTTTGTTCTATTCTATGTCACTCCTCACAAGGGACTGAATTCAATTCCTTACCAACAGAGCTACCCCTCCCACTGTGCCCACCTGTCTGTCTTTTCGATTGGATATATACCCCTGAATATTCAGTTCCCAGCTCTGACCCCCTTGCAGCCATGTCTGTGTAATTCCCACAACATCATACTTACCAAATTCTAACTGAGTCTCAAGCTCATCCACTTTATTTCTTATACATCGCGCATTCATGTATAACACTTTAATCGGTATTCACCTCCCCTCTCACACCGGTTCCTCTTTCACCTGACCTTACTCTCTTATCCCTTCTTGAACCTTCCGTCCCATTAATTCGGATGTCCTTCGTAACTTTCCCTGTACTCTCTTCCCCTTTAACTCCATCCTTATACTTCCAATTTGTCAACCCCTCCCCCACCCTATTTAGTTTAAACCCACCCGTGTATCACTAGCAAACCTGCCTGCCGGACTGAGCTGCCAGGACAAGCCCGAGATCACCATCTCCACCGCACACTTGCTCAGGCAGAGTCCCAATACAGCCTGGACATTCTAACCACTGTAAATAAAGGTCACTTCTAATGCTTCTGCTCAGCAGGGGGGAAATCTACAGCCTCTGCATCAATCCATATAATTGAAGCCCTCCACTCCTGGTAGCATCCTTGAACTTTTCCCGTTTCTTTCTTTCTACAGACACTGCCTGCTGAGTGTTTAGAGCATCTTCTCCTTTTATTTAACAACTCTGATGATCACGAGTAATCATTTGTTCTTGCCCCCACTCGTAAGAGCACTCAGCCCAGGATGAAGTGAACATTAGCAATACACAAATCGATGCATCGGTTGATACTGACTCACTGCCTACATTATGAATAGCCAGACTTCCAAAAGCCTTCATTATCGTTCAAGTCCAACTCCAGATGGAAATGCTGGGATATTTTCTTACAGCGGTACTACACCTTTGACAGTGCTGGGGAACATTTTCATTGCAAATGATGTTCAAATCCAAGATTGTTAACATGACATCCTATGTAATCCCAGGTGATTGTAATACTCCTCTCAGTTCTGACACAGAGTCATGTCTTTGCGTTGTCGACATTATGTATGCAGTGCCTGAAAATGCACTCACACCAGTTGCAAAAAAAATCAGAGAGCAAGAACACAGTGTCCAGTTTAGACTGCAGCAAAATAAAATATTGTTTTACTTCGGAGTCACGTGAGTGATTCCATAAAGAAGCCCAGCCAGTCCGCATGCGCGTCATTACGTCAGCCGCATTGGCACAACCGACGGGCTGGGAGGAAGAACTCCTCCAGCGGTAAGTATTTAAAAACTTCAGGTAAGTGAACAAACTTAACCTGAGTTTGTTTTGTCGTGGTGGGTTGTGTTTTCAGGAGCACCATGGACAAAGCGAGTAAGGGGAGGAGGCGAGCCAGTGTAAAGTCGGAGAGCTGCGGAAGAGCTGTCAGTAAACTGCTGTCTCGTACCCCTTCCCAGTCATTGGTCCGGAGCCGGGCGACTACAGACTTAGTGCCGCAGAGCACTGTGGCAGCGCCAGTCAGGCGCAAGGCCTTAGAAAGGTCTGTGCAGGCCAGAGACTCGGCGGAGTCGGGCCGGGAGGTTTCCCCTCCAGTAGATACCCCTCCAGCGGTTATCTCAAATGGTGCAACTCATACAAGGGTTGCTCCATCAGGGCACACTCTGGGAGGAGGAGTGGTGTCGGCGCCAGCAGCACCTGGTATAGGGCTGCTCAATCGCTGTCTCATTGATGAGGAGAGTGCAATGGGTCAGCAACATTCTGACCCCGACTCTAACGGGGAATTCACCCCGGGGGACCAAGGGCATGCGCCAGATGTCCCATCCCTGGCAGCACGTTTTGCCATCCCCAAAGAGTCAAGGGAGCCATTGGGAGATGAGCTGGCTTCCTCAATCAATTATTAAGTCTCCCATCAGCTGCAGGAGCTGACAATGGACGAGACCGCAAAGAAACATTTCACCCCGGTAAACTGCGTTTTCTTGAAAGTGCCAGCAGTGAACCAAGTCATATGGGGTCAGATGGGTGTGGGCATTCGTGCCCAGGAGATGCAGCTGCAAAGAATCCTGAAGCTGCTCGGTTCAAGGATCACGGCATTCGCCAGAACGGTAGACGGAGGGCACCTGTCAGACATGCAGCAAAAGTGCAGTGCGCACTTCGAAATTAACTGCTTACGGAAGAGTGCCATTCGCCCGACCATAAACCAGAAGTTTGCAGCGCTCCTCAAACCTAATAACAGACAGCCGCCCAATTTACTCTTTGGAGAGGACCTCGCAAAGCAAGTAAAAGAATTGGACGAAGAGACTAAGACGGTGAGCATGATTAAAACACTGGTGGTCGGCAAAGCTGTTCGGAAACATTACCCTTACCGATGAGCAGCAGAGTCCGGGGCTGGTCCAGGAACAAGCTGGCCGTCTACTCAGATGCGCAGTTGGCGCTCAGCAGCGTGGGCACGGACAAATGTAGAATTTCCTGCCAGGAAGCGGAACCCACCATTCACCAGGGAGGTAGGTGGGCCTGGTTCTCATGAGAACATATTAACTGCAATACAGCCAACAATTGGGCGTAGATTACACCTGTTTTTTGAGGAATGGAAGCAAATAACATCAGATCAGTTTATACTGAATATTATCCAAGGGTTTCGAATTGAGTTTGATCCAAATTGTGATTTGCTTATTCAACATGTTCATAGGAGAACACTCACTTTCTCACAAATAGAGAATATGGAGCTTCAGGCAGAACTTGAAAATTTCTGTAAAAAAGCGGTAATTGAGAAGTCAATTTGCCAACTCCACCAATTTGTGTCTAATATATTTCCCCGTCTAAAAAAGGACGGAGGGTGTAGAATTATTCTTGATCTAACAAGTCTAAACCCTTTTGTACAGTATAGACATTTCAAAATGGAAACATTTGTTACTGCCAAACAACTGGTTTCCAGAAGATGCTATATATTTAAAGGCCGATAAATCCCCAGGGCCAGATAGGCTGCATCCCAGAGTACTTAAGGAAGTAGCTCAGGAAATAGTGGATGCATTAGTGATAATCTTTCAAAACTCTTTAGATTCTGGAGTAGTTCCTGAGGATTGGCGGGTAGCAAATGTAACCCCTCTTTTTAAGAAGGGAGGGAGAGAGAAAACGGGGAATTACAGACCAGTTAGTCTAACATCGGTAGTGGGGAAACTGCTAGAGTCAGTTATTAAAGATGGGATAGCAGCACATTTGGAAAGTGGTGAAATCATTGGACAAAGTCAGCATGGATTTACAAAAGGTAAATCATGTCTGACGAATCTTGTGGAATTTTTCGAGGATGTAACTAGTAGCGTGGATAAGGGAGAACCAGTGGATGTGGTATATCTGGACTTCCAGAAGGCTTTCGACAAGGTCCCACATAAGAGATTAGTATACAAACTTAAAGCATACGGTATTAGGGGTTCAGTATTGATGTGGATAGAGAACTGGCTGGCAAACAGGAAGCAAAGAGTAGGAGTAAACGGGTCCTTTTCACAATGGCAGGCAGTAACTAGTGGGGTACCGCAGGGCTCAGTGCTGGGACCCCAGCTATTTACAATATATATTAATGATCTGGATGAGGGAATTGAAGGCAATATCTCCAAGTTTGCGGATGACACTAAGCTGGGGGGCAGTGTTCGCTGTGAGGAGGATGCTAGGAGACTGCAAGGTGACTTGGATAGGCTGGGTGAGTGGGCAAATGTTTGGCAGATGCAGTATAATGTGGATAAATGTGAGGTTATCCACTTTGGTGGCAAAAACAGGAAAGCAGAATATTATTTAAATGGTGGCCGATTAGGAAAAGGGGAGATGCAGCGAGACCTGGGTGTCATGGTACACCAGTCATTGAAAGTAGGCATGCAGGTGCAGCAGGCAGTGAAAAAAGCGAATGGTATGTTAGCTTTCATAGCAAAAGGATTTGAGTACAGGAGCAGGGAGGTTCTACTTCAGTTGTACAGGGTCTTGGTGAGACCACACCTGGAGTATTGCGTGCAGTTTTGGTCTCCAAATCTGAGGAAGGACATTATTGCCATAGAGGGAGTGCAGAGAAGGTTCACCAGACTGATTCCTGGGATGTCAGGACTGTCTTATGAAGAAAGACTGGATAGACTTGGTTTATACTCTCTGGAATTTAGGAGATTAAGAGGGGATCTTATAGAAACTTACAAAATTCTTAAGGGGTTGGACAGGCTAGATGCAGGAAGATTGTTCCCGATGTTGGGGAAGTCCAGGACAAGGGGTCACAGCTTAAGGATAAGGGGGAAATCCTTTAAGACCGAGATGAGAAAGACTTTCTTCACACAGAGAGTGGTGAGTCTCTGGAACTCTCTGCCACAGAGGGTAGTTGAGGCCAGTTCATTGGCTATATTTAAGAGTGAGTTGGATGTGGCCCTTGTGGCTAAGGGGATCAGAGGGTATGGAGAGAAGGCAGGTACGGGATACTGAGTTGGATGATCAGCCATGATCATATTGAATGGCGGTGCAGGCTCGAAGGGCTGAATGGCCTACTCCTGCACCTAATTTCTATGTTTCTATGTTTCTATATGGCAAGTATAGATCTGAAAGATGCTTATTACTCAGTGCCTGTTTATTTGGAGGATAGAATATATTTAAAATTTAGCTGGATGAATCAATGATGGCAGTTCAAGGCACTGCCTAACGGGTTAACTTCAGCCCCTAGAATATTTGCAAAATTATTAAAACCAGTACTGGGGGGCTACTTAGAGCCCAGGGTCATGTTGTTATGGCTTATTTTGATGATATTTTAATTACAGGTCGAACTAGGGAAATAGCTGAAGCATCCGTGGCAGTTGTTAAACTCACTTTTGAAAAATTGGGGTTTGTCATTCATCCAGAAAAATCTAAATTGACACCACTTACAACAATTGATTATTTGGGGTTCACTATTAATTCCAATCACATGGTAGTGACTCTGCCCAGGGAAAAAAGGCTGGAGTTAATTGAAGGTTGTATCAAGCTCAGTGAGGAACAACACCCTTCAATTCGACAGGTGGCCAGCTTGCTTGGTAAATTAGTGGCAGCTTTTCCGGCAGTCCAATATGGACTATTGCACTACCAACAGCTACAGAGGGCAAGAGAACAGGCACTCAGGATATATTCGTGTTCTTATAATAGGCCCATGCAATAATCAGCAGAAGCTGTTACTGAACTGCAGTGGTGGATACTAAATGTCTCCAGTTGTTCCAGCAAAGTTTTGCTTGAACAGCCTTCCATGGTCTTACAGACTGATGTCAGTGCACTAGGTTAGGGTGCCACTGATATGAAGTCAAGCTGTGGAGGCAGATGGAATGTGCAAGAGGCATCGCTTCTGCAGTTATATGGGATTATTTACTTAGAGCTGTTGGGAGCTTTTGGGTGGAATCAAGTCAGTATCTTGTGACAAATTGGCTAATCAGATCTGGAATTGGTGTATTGACAGAAACATTTGGCTTTCAGCTATTTACCTACCAGGTAGATTCAACATAGTGGCAGACACCAGGTCATGAAAATTCAATGACAACTCAGAATGGATGTTGAATCAAGAGGTATTCAATGATATAGTTGTTAGATATGATATGCCAGATATCGATTTGTTTGCATCCAGACTCAACCACCAGCTATCGAAATATGTGTCATGGGAACCAGATCCTGGGGCTGTAGCGATTGATGCATTCACGCTACATTGGGGAGATATGTTTTTATATGTATTTCCACCATTCTGCCTCATAAGTCGATGTCTGCTCAAAATTAAGCAGGACTCCGCTTCCAGAGTGTTGGTGATACCCGACTGGCCTACTCAGCCATGGTTCCCTTTGGTATTGGAGCTGATGACGCAACCTCTTATGGTTGTTCCTAAACAGAGAAATTTACTGGTGCACCCGGTAAATGGCGAACGGCTACTTTATATGACCATATTGATTTGTTATTTTGCAGATTTTAAGAAGGCCATATCTGGGGCGAGGACTGTCTGAGCGAACTGTGGATATGCTCATTACAGCCTGCAGAAAAAGTAACCAAAAGCAATATATCTCTTCCATTAAAAAATGGCAGGAATTCTGTGTACAAAAGAATATTCAATACCATACGGCAGGTATTTTGGATGTTCTAGAGTTCCTGTCGACTATGATGAAGGGTTGAGTTATAGTGCGATCAACTCAGCTAGAAGTGCATTGTCCTCGTACTTGTTGTTGACCCTCTCATCTCTCGGTTAATGAAAGGACTTTTTTATTCCAGACCTCCTAAACCCAGGTATATGGCAATCTTGAATGTAAGCATGGTCCTCAAGCTACTTCACCAGTGGACTCCTGTCACCTCTCTGTCTTTGGTCAAAGTTACCATGAAGGTGGTCATGCTCATGGCACTGGTATCAGCTCAACGAGTGCAGCCATTGCAAATGCTGCAGCTAGACAGGATGAAAGTGGCTGCAGACACTGTTACATTCTACATTTATGATCTACTCAAACAGAGCAGGCCAGGGGTGGTCTGTTTAAGATTGTATTCTCTGCATATCCCACGTAGCTATGTCTATGTGTAAGGACACATTTACTACATTATATCGAAGCCACAAGGGCCTTAAGAAATGTGGAAACAGCATTGTTTATCAGTCACAAGAAACCACACAAGAGAGTGTCAGTGCAGACTATCTTGAGGTGGTTGAAACAAGTGTTGGTTTATGCAGGTATTAATACTGACATTTTTACATCTCATTCCACTAGGGTGGCATCAACATCCACGGCCAGAGCGATGGATGTTCCAATAGACCATATACTCGCAGCTGCCGGGTGGTCAAATTAATTGGTTTTCCAACAATTCTATCACAGACCAATTACTGACACGGGGCTGTTTGCCAATTCCGTGTTAAGTTCTGTTTAACTTTTTCCCCCTGGGATAGAGGGGTTGTTGTTGTTGCTTTTTGTTATTCAAATAAATCATTGTTACATTTAATTCAATGACATGATTAATGCATTGTTGATTATTTACTCATCCTGAGTCAATCGATGCAGTGAGACGCCGGGATTTGAATCTTCGGCATGAAATCACAGAGCTTTGAACTCTTCACGGAATTACTCATGTGACTCCAAAGTAAAATAGTAAGATTAAATGAGAACTTACCAGTTTGAAGTTTGATCTTCATTTTATGAGGAGTTACGTTGGTGATTACGTGCCCTCCACTCCCAACTCTCTCTCACAAAGGTCATCTGGTAGTTCACAAGTTGCTATTCTTACTATGTTACTTCCATTACTGTTACCTGTGATTTCATACCGCTGCGTTGAAGATTGACGCGCATGCGGACTGGCTGGGCTTCTTCACGTAATCACCAACGTAACTCCTCATAAAATAAAGATCAAACTTCAAACTGGTAAGTTCTCATTTAATCTTACTATTTCATTCCATACACACAACTGGAAGTGGATCATACAAGGTACACCGCCCAGGGTTGCACAGTACATATTCTGCACAATTTGCACAATAAAAGAGCTGAACTCATGAATGCATCTACTTAAGACCTGGTGCTAAGAAGTGTCATCTTATAGACCTATATCAATGTTAAATGTAGATTTCAAAATTATTTCCAAAATATTAGCTATGAGATTGGAAAAGATTTTACCGCAAATTATCTCTGAAGATCAGACCGGTTTTATAAAAAATCGTTAATCATACTTTAACGTTAGGAGATTAATGAATATTGTATATACAGCGTCTAATAAAACCCCAGAATGTGTCTTCTCACTCGATGCCGAGAAAGCGTTTGATAGAGTAGATGGGATTATTTATTCAATACACTTGAAAATTTTAAGATTGGTCCAAAATGTATTTCTTGGATCAAGTTGATATATCATATACTTCAGGCTTCTGTATTTACTAATAATCAGAGATCCCCTTTTTTCAGGCTCTTTCAAGGCACTAGACTGGGCTGTCCCTTAAGTCCTTTACTATTTGATATTGCTTTGGAACCTTTAGCCACCGCTATTAGGGAATCCCCTAATATTTTTGGTATTGTCCGCGGGAATAAGACACATAAGCTTTATCTTTACGCAGATGATCTGTTATTATTTATTTCTAACCCTGAGAAATCTATTCCGGCAATAGTAGCATTACTTAATCAATTTAGTAGTTTCTCTGGTTATAAACTAAATCTTAGTAAGAGTGAGCTTTTTCTATTAAATAATCTTGTTTTGAATTATGGTCAGTTTCCATTTAGATTGACAACCGAAAGTTTTACTTATTTAGGTATTAAGATCACAAGAAACACAAGGATTTATTTAATTGACCATATTAAACATCAGTTTACTAAATGGTCACCAATGTCCTTATCCCTAATTGGCCGAATCAATGCTATTAAAATGTTCATTTTCCCTAAATTTCTGTATTTATTTCAGACGATAACAATTTTTATTGCCAAATCTTTCTTTGACATTATAGACTCCAAAATGTCTTCATATATATATGGCAGAATAAAATTCCCAGACTAAAAAATGGTGGTTTGGCATTGCCGAACCTTAGACTTTACTATTGGGCAGTCAATGTTCGTTATTTAACATTTTGGACAAAAGATTTAGATGATACCCAATGCCCAGGATGGATAAACCTTGAACGTGATTCCTTACAAGGGCTATCATTGGCCTCTATTCTAGGGGCCTCGTTACCTTTCACAATTACGAGATTGAATAAATATACGACTAACCCAATAATAAGACATACGTGCCGAATATGGTTTCAATTTCGTAAGTTTCTTGGACTTGAATGATTTTATCTTATCGAGTCCTATTTTATCCAATGTTCTCTTCCAACCATCTAGTACTGATCAAGTCTTTTTGTTATGGAAGAGGAAGGGATTAGTAGCTTTTCGTGAATTGTTTTTGCAGAGTTGTTTTATGTCTTTTGAACAACTCTCCAATAAATATCTTACCTAATAGGCACTCATTTAGATATTTACAAATTAGTCACTTTTTGAAGGCTACACTACCCCTTTTTCCGCTACCACATCAAACCAAAATTTTGGAAAATATTTTACAGCTGAACCCGTATCAGAACGGATTAATAACGACTATTTATGAGTTGATTTTGAAATTATAAATAGATATATTTGATAACATTAAGTATGACTGGGAAAGAGAACTCCAAACTTCTTTATCTATAGAGAAATGGGAGAGGATTCTTCAATTCATTAATACCTCTTCAATGTGTGCAAGACACACTTTGATACAATTCAAGGTGGTTCACAGAGCTCATATGTCAAAAGATAAGTTGGCTCGTTTTTATGGTCATATAAACCCTACCTGTGACAGGTGTAACTCTGAAGTGGCCTCTCTGACCCATATGTTTTGGTCCTGCCCACTTTTGGAAAAATATTGGAAAGACATTTTTGATACTATTTCTGTAGTCTTAGGCATTGATTTACAACCTCATCTTATTACTGCAATTTTTGGGCTACCAATGTTAGATTCTATTCATTTGGCCCGCTCCGCCCATCGGCTGATTGCTTTTACCACATTAATCGCCAAAAGATCTATTTTATTTAAATGGAAAGACTCCAACCCTCCGACCACCCTCCAGTGGTATTCTGAAACGATATCATGTTTAAATTTAGAACAAATTAGTAGTGACATTGTTGAACCCTTGGTTAAATTTGATAAGACTTGGGGGAAATTTATTGAACACTTTCATGCAATATAAATTGCTCCCTCTTTAACCGTTATAAAAACTATTTTACCTTTATACGGTGGAACGGACTTGACGTCATACTGACTTAAATTGTTGAAACTTTTAGTTCAGATTTTGTTTTGCTTTGTTTAGTTTTTATTTATTTATTTTATTTTTTGTCTTATTTTATTATTATTAATTTATTTTATTTTATTTTTTTAGTTTAGTAGCATTACTTAATCAGTACCTTTTTTCCTTTTCTTTTTGTCTTTTAATTTTTCTGTTTTTGCCTACATTTATAAGTTTTGTTTTAAAGATTTAACTATATTTACATAGAGACCGGGATATCTATACTCAATGTGTATTTTGACATTGGTCTCATATCAGGTTATACCTGTTATTAATGTAATACTGATCCCTATGTATCAATATCATTGTTATGTTTATCACTTTTTTTTGCTCTTTTTTAAAATGTTTTATTTTTGTTTTCTTTGGAAAACAAAACCAAAAAAAAAAAAAAAAAAAGAGAGAGAGAGAGAGAGAGAGAGAGAGAGAGAGAGAGAGAGAGAGAGAGAGAGAGAGAGAGAGAGAGCACCGCGTGGGGTTCAGAGCATTGTGAGCAATGATTGTATTCTTGTACTTTAATGTTGTTTTATATAGTGCAATTTTTGATTATGGTTTGATGTGTTGTATTATATGATTGTGTCAATAAAGTTTTTGAAACTAAAAAAAAAAAAGGGAGAGAGGGAAAGAGGGAGAGGGAGGGGGAGAGGGAGGGGGGAGGGGGAGACGGAGGGGGGAGGGGGAGGGGGAGGGGGAGGGGGAGGGGGGAGGGGGAGGGGGAGAGGGAGGGGGAGAGGGAGAGAGGGAGGGGGAGAGGGAGGGGGAGAGGGAGGGGGAGAGGGAGGGGGAGAGAAAGAGAGGGAGAGAAAGAAAGAAAGAAGTCATCTCATTGTTTTCCCACAGTTGCTAAACCTAACTCTCGCCCTAATGTACAAAAGGCATTACTTATACAGTTCCTCTGCAAATCATGAAAACTAAATAAGTGTAAATGGGGAAGGTATGGATCTCAGGAATAGATTGCTTAGCTGAGCATACTTGTTTTCACCAGGCCACAGCTAACAATAGCCTGTTTCCTTTATCATCATTCCTTTTTTGCATATCTTTCATTCATTTGTTCAATATTTTTCTACATCACTGTCTATATGTCTCGTTTCCCCTTTCCCCTGACTCTCAGTCTGAAGAAGAGTCTCGACACGAAACATCTCCTATACCTTTTCTCCATTAATGCTGTCTGAGCCGCTGAGTTACTCCAGCTTTCTGTGTCTATCTTCATCATAAAATAAGGAATGTCTACCATGTCACGGAACCATGACGCAAAGCAACAAGAACTGAAACAAACAAGTTATCTAAAAGTTTGTAGGTTACCATTGGCATTGATTTTTCAGTTCTGTGTCCTGGTAACATTTTGCTGTAGTTGTAATCAACCATTAGTGATTCCTTATTGCAGAAATTGTCCCATCACCCTCTGCGAAGACTACCACTCTGAAGCTTGATCATGACTTTACATTATCTGGAGGACTGCAAAAAAAATAATCATGGTCCAACAATGGGCATAAGCAGGTTTATAACATACTTAGGTAACTTTGACATCTCGCAAGTCTTTTTATTTATTTTTTGTTTTTTTGTTTTGCTTATTTTATTAGAAGTTAATACAGTACAAAACAATACAGTGGCACCTAATTTTAGGTGCCAACTATGTCATAACGTAATACATTCTATGTACAACCTCTAGTTTTATGTTTTCGAAAAGGAAGTAAAAAAAAACAAAAAATAGAGAGAGAAAAAGAGGAAAAATAGATAGTACAAAATAGAAAAACGTGAAGTGTGTATATAGGAAAAGAAAAAGTAGAAAGTAGAAATAGGAGAAAAAGTCCCTTAAAAAAGAAATTTTCAAATCTTTGTTCGGAGATGTAAATCTATCCACGACCTGACCTGAAATCAGTAATCTTTACAGTACTGTTGCATAACATGATTCCAAAAAGTCGATGAAAGGGAACCAACTCCTTAAGAATTGGTCATATTTATCTATTAGGCGGAGTCTCATTTCTTCAAGGTGAGCTATGTCCGTCATATTACTGATCCACATTTTAATAGTTGGTATAGCTGTATTTTTCCAAAATTTAAGTATCAATTTCTTTCCAATTATTAACCCATAATTAAAGAATACTTTTTGGTCTTTGTATAAATTGATATCTTCTACTATTATTCCAAATATAATCTATTCCGTATTAAGTTCTATCCTTGACTTGAAGAGCTTTGTAAATATATCAAATATATCGCTCCAAAATTTATTCAACTTTATACATCCTACAAATGTTGGCATTTTGAAACAAACATTTATCGCATCTAGGAGAGATGTTTGGGTAGAATTTATTCAACCTTGTTTTTGAATACTATAGTCTATTTAATAATTTAAATTGAATTAAATTATGTCTTGCATTAAAGGAACAATTATGTGTGTTCATCAGATACTTTTCCCATCCATCTTTCGGGATCTTTATCATTAGTTCATGTTCCCAATCTTCTCTTAGTGCCTCTGTTGAGGGTAATTCTCTATTTAATATACTATTATAAAAATATGATATTAGTTTTTGTGAACCAGCCTTAATATTCATTGCTTCTTCTAAAGGGTCTAAAAATATAGTTTGAAATCTATGTATATATTTCTTCATAAAGTCACATATCTGTATATATTTAAATTATTGATTATCATTCAGTTTAAATTTTCATTTTAATTGTTGAAATGATAACAATTTGCCCAATTCATACATATCTCCTACTTTCCTAATCCCCAGTCTATCCCATTGTTTATATGTTTTGTCGATAAGAGATGGTTTGAATGCAGGATTATTCAATATTAGGGTTAGTACTGATAGATTATTTAATTTCAAGGATAATTTTACTTGTTTCCAAATTCTTATTGTATTGTGAATAATTGGGTTCTTCTTATATATTATATTATTCAATTTTATCGGTGAGAACAAGATTGTTCCTATATCGTACGGGAAACACTCCTCTTTCTCCATTCTTATCCACTCCGACTGGTGAGTGGAGTTATCCAACCAGTACATTATGTTCTTTATATGCACTGCCCAGTAGCAATACGTAAAGTTAAGTAATGATAAACCCCCAACTTCTATAGGTTTACACAAATGCTTTCGTTGAATTCTGTGTGCTCTCTAATCATATAAAATTAGTGATATTAGAATCTAGTTTTTTTTTTTTAATATTTTGGAATATATATTGGGATCACTTGAAACAAATATATTAATTGTGGTAAGAAAGTCATTTTTACAGCGTTAATTCTACCTATCAATGAGAGCGGGAGCGTTTTCCAAAATGTAATCATAACATTCAGTTTATTTAATAGCGGCATAAAATTGGCACTAAATAATGATTTGTGTCTTCTCATAATTTGAATACCCAAATACTTGAATTTTTCTGTTGCAATTTTGAAAGGAAATTTTAATAAGTGTCTCGCATCCTGTGGTTTCAAAGACATAATTTTGCTTTTATTCCAGTTTATTCTATATCCTGAAAAAGAATCAAATTCCTCGATTAGTGTTAATAAGGTGGGGATACTCGTTTGTGTATTAGTAATATATAAAAGAATATCATCAGCATATAATGACATTTTATTCTTTGAGTCCTTAGTATTATATCCGTGAATATTCGGATGATTTCTAATCCTTTCAGCCAGCGGTTCTATCATAAGGGCAAATAGCAATGGTGATAAGGCACAACCCTGCCTATTACCCCTTGATAAATAAAATTTTGGAGATAACATATTATTAGTTAATATTCTTGCCGTAGGTTTATCATAACCCATCTAATAAAATTCTCTCCCGTATTAAATTTCTGGAGTACCTTATATAAATGCTGCCATTCTACCTGATCAAATGCCTTCTCTGCATCCAGCATAACGACTGAAATATCTTCAATGTCCTCTTTGTGAGAGTACATTATATTGAAATGCCTTCTTAAGTTATTAAATGATTGTCTTTTGGGTATAAATCCCGTTTAATCCGGGTTTACCAATTTGTTAATATAATTATTCAGTCTTCTTGCTAGAATCTTTGCTAAGATTTTCTGATCCGTATTTAGAAGTGATATCGCTCTGTAAGAACCCGGTCTTTATCTTTTTTTGGTATAAACGTTATTGTTGATTCTGCTAAAGTTTCTGGTAGTTTATTTTCGGTATAAGCCTGCGTGTATAAGTTGAGTAATCTTGGTACAATTGACTCCTGAAATTGTTTATAAAATTCGTTGCTAAAAACATTTGGTCCTGGGGTCTTCCCATTTTTCAATTAGTTTATTATTTGTTTTATTTCTTCACTAGTAATCCATGCTCCTAATTCCTCGTGTTCTAAACTATCCAATTTAGGGAGGTTGCAATTATCTAAAAAATGTGTAATTTTACTATCATCTGTATTTATTTTAGTTGTGTATAAATTATGATTAAAATTGGGCAAACCTTTTATTAATATCCTTTGGTAGTATCAGATTTAATTTTAGTGATAGTATTTTCCTTTTCTTGTTGCTTCAGTTGCCTCGCTAATAATATATGTGGCTTATCCCCAGATTCAAAGTGTGCCTGTTTTGTAATTTGGAATAGTCTTATTACTCTTGCTGATAATTTCTATTGAGTTTATATTTCAATAAGATTATCTTATTATGTTTATCTATGGGTCACTTGCATTGTCCAGTTCTAGTAATTTTATTTCCTGTTCAATCCTCTGAAGTTCTCTTTTATTTTCTTTATTTTGAAAACTTTGATAAGAGATTATAGCACCACGAATGTATTCCTTAAAGGTTTCCCATAATAGCGATACAGAAATACCTGACGTCTCATTTATCTCGAAAAAAAATTTGTTTGTTCTTTTATATACTCATAACCCTGTGGGTTGTTTAATATTTGTGCGTTGAATCTCCAAAAAGGCTTTATACCCGGCATTCCCTCGATTTTAAGTATAAAAGTCAGTGGTGAATGATCGGAAATAATACTATTATGATATGATGGTTGAGTCGTAGACGGGATTAATTTTGTATCCAATAAGAAATAGTCTATTCATGAATAAGTTTTATGAACCGATGAATATTCCCTTCCATCTTCCAAGGAAATTAATATTCCCTTCCAATTGGGTTTGCTATTCTCCAAACATCAGTTATGTTATTATTTTTAATATAAGTATTTAAAAATTCACAGGTCTTAGTTTTATCTAAATATGGCTCTATAACACAATTAAAATCTCCCCCCATTATTATATTTTGATAATTATGCTCTGCAATTATATCTACTATTTTCTTAAAAAATTGGGGGTTATCAAAATGAGGCGCATAAATATTTATCATAGTTAATGGTGTATAATAAATTTCTCCCGGGGCTATAACGTATCTTCCCTCTTTATCAGATATGGACTTCTTTAATTTAAAAGGTATACCTTTCCGAATTATAATGGCCGTGCCTCTTGCTTTAGAAGTGAATGCGGAGTAGTAAGTTTAACCTATCCAGTTTGCCCTTAATCTGATCTGAGTTTGTTGTTTCAAATGCGTTTCTTGTAAGACTATTATCTTGCATTGGCTCATTCGCACCTCTAATGTTCCAACTACAGAAAGTGAGACCTCCGGTGTTTATTCGACTATTATCTTGCATTGGCTATTACCAGAATGTATGCTTCATGTGATGCAGCCAAGTACCTCGAAATCCCGAGTCCAGGATTGTCCTTCATAATTTCTGCACTAGTTTTACATCTCCTGACACTATTAAACATAATTAAGGGAAAGAGAAAAACATAAAATGAAGTGTTCATAAAAATTGTTAAATCATACAACATAATAGTGAATAAACAAAAAAAGTGAGTGTAAGTTATCAAAAAAGCGATATCTTACAAAAAAGCCACCTATGGTGGCTAAGATTAATTTTAAATTGACCTCCGTCAATGGAATTATGCACTGGGCTTTGCCCCCTAGTAAAGTATCATCCAACGTTAGTCGGATTTCTCCACTTATAACGACAATTATCATGTCAGGTCGATTAATAGCTAAAAAATGTAAAATAAAATAAAAGAAAAGCTAGAAGATTTAAAATAAAATAAAATAGAGTTATTATGGGTTAAAGTACCTCATCAGTAATTACACTTTTCATTAGCCTGTATGTTAGTTAATTCATAATTAGTATTTAGAATATCTGTCTAACCTCCCCCATCCTGCTACTATATAGTTAGTCATGTTAGTATAATACATTAAACCTTTAGCGTTAATTAAGTTTATTGCTTATATATAGTTAATTAGTTATTTAGTTATATGCTGTATATGTAAATAATAGATCATATAGTACTGAGACAAAGGCAGACCATCAAGACTGTTTTAAATTCAAAAAAGAACAGTCCAATAATTATCAGGGCTGAAAAACTTGGCTCAGAGGCTGCTACCTTGAACATTCCATCTGTTGAGCTTCAGTTTTTCAGTTCAAGATGAAGTTAGGACTCTGTTATTAAAAAAACACATTCTTGCCAGGTAAGTCTGTCTGTGAACCGTTTGAACAATTCTAGTGTCTTGTTTGAAACAAAAAAACAAGTTCAGCAGGCGTAATGTCGTATTATTCCGTATTTCCTTGAATTTTATTTAAAATCTCCTGGGCATATTTGCAAGCTGAATCCGGATCCGTGAATGAACATTGCTTAGCACTGTACGTAATTAACATTTTAGCTGGGTAGATAACGCCGTAATGAACTTCAGAATGTCCTTGTAAAATACTGCTTGCACTTTTAAACTGGCGTCTTTTTGCCAGTATTTCCTGAGGGTAGTCTCTGTAAAATCTAACAATATTATCAACAAATGTAAGATTTTCTCCATTGGGTATCTTCTTTAATAAATTTTCCAAAGTCGAAATGTCTAAGAACTTTACGATAATTTGATGTGGTGAAGCATTCGCTCCTCTTTGGAAGCGACCAAAACGATGAGCCACATCTACCTTTGGTTTTTCTGGCAGTTTGAAAACATCTTTAAGTAAATTAATGATAAAATCACACATTTGAGAGCCATGCCCCCTCTTTAACTCCTATTATTCTCAAATTCTGCCTCCTTGACCTGGCTTCCAAATCTTGACATTTCAGTTTATTCGTCAGCTCCCAATTCGCGTCATGTTGTTTTTGCAAACCAGTTATTTCCTGGCCCATCTGCTGCATTTCATCCTCCATCTCTTCCATCAATTTTTCCGCCTTTGTTAATTGCTTCAGCAGGGAGTCATGTTTATTGTTATAATCTCTCTGCATTCTTTCCAATTCCTTAGCAGTCCTCGACTCCAAATCTTTGAACTGCTGGTTCAGGGATACGTAAAGTTCCTTTAATTCTCCACAGCTAGTGTCAATTTTCTTAGAGAGATTATCCTCCATTGTAGAAAGATTATTCTGCATTGTAGAATTCATTTTAGCAAATTGCTGCTGAAGATCTTTAGTAATATCTTTAGTAATATTAACTCTTACCGTTTCTTCCCAGCTTTTCATTCCTTTCTCCCTTTCTTTTAACTCTTTTGTTTCAGCTCTTGCAGCCATTTCGACTGTTGGTTGTTGAGACTCCAGCTCCTCTTCCAAACTTTCAAAAGTGGATTCAGGAGTTGTTTCAAGCTCATCCAGAGCTTTTTGGAGCTGGAGACAGATTGTAGTCTTCTTGGGTCCTCTCTGTCCTCTTCCCTTTTTCATCTGATTTTTCATCTGATTTTTACCGGTAAAATAGTTTTAAATCCCGATTCCACCGGCACCGTTTGATGACATCAGTACCCACGACGTTCAGCAATCCCGGTAAGAGTTTTTAAGTTGATCCTGGCATAGAAACCGACTTTAAACACGATTTGTTGGGAGCAGAGCTCTGTGCAGCTGTCTTCACTGCTTCATAGCAGCCACCGGAAGTCGCGAGTCTTGATGTCCAGGGAAAGTGGTTTAACTGCAGGGACCTCCACAAACTGCTCAATCCAAGGGAAATCATAGAAACTAAAACTTGAAAGGTAGAGCCTTTAACAAGGCAATGTAATTGCAGAAGACTCCAGAACCGTCTTGAGGGAGAGGTTAAGTGACAAGAAAACATAAGCCAAAGTCTCTCACGTGCAAGACCTTCCTTTTAAAAAAGCAATGAGAAATTGTGGAAGAATGTTCGCGATTGGCAAATCAAGAGTTAAAACTTGGTACTCGCTTGCCTGTATGTTCCCTCACTTCTTATCTGCCGCTTTAGATAATACAAACATGTTAGCCAAATGTTTGTAGGGTGCCATTGGTGTTTTTTTAGATCTGTAACAATTTACCTGCAGTTGTAATCAATAATATCAGATTCCTTATTGCACAAATCGTTCCTTCACCCTCTGCGAAAACTGCCACTGTGAAGGTCCTGCCCTGGTTTGACATCCAAAAAATGTAACACTTACATATACCTGCATTAAACGCCATTACCCATTCCTCAATTCACTTGCTGAGCTAAATTAGATCCTGCTGCAATTTCTGATAACCATTCACTATCTGCCTTACCACCCACTTTAGTGTCATCTGCAAACTTACTAACATTGCCTGCTACATTCTCATCCAATTCCTTGATATAAACCACAAACAGCAATGGGCCCCAAACCAATCCCTGAGTCACGCCACTAGTCACAGGCCTCCAGTCTGAAAAACATCACTCTCTGCTTCCTTCCAAAAAGCCAATTTTCTATCCAGTCGGCTAGCTCTTCCTGGATCCCATGCAAAATAAACTTCCGGAGCAACCTACAACAGAACCTTATCAAATTTCTTGCTGAAAACGATATAGACAATGTCAACAGCTTTGCCCCCGTCGATCATCTTATGATATGATACGATAGAACTTTATTTATCCCAGTTGGTGAGGACACATTAGGGGGAAACAGTTGTAAGACACAAAATACATGAAATATGATATTAAAGTGACGAGTGGAAAGGATTGGGGATGTGCAAAGATTGGGGAGGGGGACGGGGAGAAGGCAGTCAGTCTACCCCACGACAGAATGGGGAGGAGTTGTACAGTTTGACAGCCACAGGGAAGAGGATCTCCTGTGGCGTTCTGTGCTGCATCTTGTTGGAACCAGTCTGCTGCTGAAGGTGCTCCTCAGGTTGACCAGAGGGGGTGAGCTGTATTGTCCAAGATGCTCCACAGTTTGAGGAGCATCCTCCCCTCCAAGACCAACCTCCCATGAGTATAACTCCGCCCCCAGGACGGATCAGCCTTCCTGATGAGTTTGTTGATCCTATTGCCGTCTGCGGCCTTTGTCCTGTTGCCCGACCACACGGCAGCGAAGAAGATGGCACTGGCTACCACTGATTGGTAGAACTACTGCAGCATCTTAATGCAGACGTTGAGGAGCGGAGCCTTCCCAAGAAGTACAGCCGGCTCTGTCCCTTCTTGTACAGGGCCTCAGCGCTCCTGGACCAGTCCAGTTTACTGTCCAGATACACTCCCAGGTATTTGTACTCACCGGTAAACTGCACATCCACACCATTGATGGAGACAGGGGATCAGGGGTGTCACTCTCCTCCTAAAATCTTCCTCTCCTCCTAACTCCTTAGTCTTGCCGGTGTCGAGCTGCAGGTGATTTGTCAGTTTGGTCCCCGGCAGTGCAGGCCGGATGGTGTTAAAAGCACTGGAGAAGTAAAAAAATATGACCCTCACAATGCTTCCACAGTCTTGGTTACTCTTCAAAATAAAACTCTATCAGATTTACAGGAGGCATCTCTCATATACTAAACCAAGCTGACTAATCAGCCCCTTTATATACAAATGCATATATATCCTATCCCTCAGAATTCTCTCCAGTAATTTGCCTACCACAGATCTTCGGCCTACTGGTCTACATTCTCCTTGCGACTCTTCATAATTGGAGGCACAATATTGGCCACTCTTCAGCTTTCTGCCACCTCACCCGTGTCTGATGATAAATCGGATATCACGTCAGGACTCCCGCAATTTCTTCTCTATCTTCCCACAATGTCCGAGGATATACAGTATCTGATCAGGCCCAGGTGATTTATCTACCTTCATAAACCTCAGGATTTACAGCACCTCCTTGACTGTAAATCGGACGGTTCTCAAGATATTTCCATTAAAGGGCCTGTCCCACTGTACGAGGTAATTCAAGAGTTCTCCCGAGTTTTCCCCTGATTCAAACTTGGAGAATATCCTTAGCGCAGGGGTTCTCAACCATGGGGGATTTTCCCCCCAGGGGGGAATTTCAGGTTTTCAGGGGGGGAATTGGGACCACAGATTAGCAAACTCAAACTGTTAGAAATAAAGGATTTTCAGTATTACATACATATTATTTGGAATGCACTTTTTGAGGCAGACAATCCTGGAAAGGAGGGGGGGAATGACATTCTGACATATGGTGAAAGGGGTGCATGGGGCAAACACGGTTGAGAACCACTGCCTTAGCGGGTCTGTAGGAGTTTGTGAATGTCTCGTACAAGTAAAAAGTAACATTTTTCACAGTGTTGAAAAAACGTCACGAGTTTACCGGATTTCCCGAGTACCTACCGGTACTCGTTCGAGCCGCTACGGGACATCCACAAACTCCTACGGACCCGCTATGGACATTCTCCAAGTTCGAATCAGGGGAAAACTCGGGAGAACTCTTGAATTACCTCGTACAGTGGGACAGGCCCTTTACTGCCCAAAGTTCTTCAATTTCATGTTTTCCACCATGGTAAAAACAGAGGAGAAATTCGCATTGATGACCTTGCATTGATGACTTTTTTGGTTTCTGAGGGGCTCTATTCTCTCTCTAGTAACCCTCTATCCCTTAATGCAAGTATTCCCAACCTGGGGTAAGTTTACCCCAAGGGGTAAATTTCACCAACTCAGGGGGTAAATTTGTTGATTCTGGATTTGTACATATATTTTCTCATTGACTGACTGTGTTTGGTCCTGGTATACTGGTATCTGCTCATCAATAGTTGTTCATAAATAAGTGAAATAACATTGTTAAGTGCTATTAAAGTTGCCAGGGGTAAATGGGATGAAAAAGGTTGGGAACGCCCGCCTTAATGTACGAGTAAATACTTGGTACATTAATAAGCTCATTGTAGAGTCAGCGTATATCAGCATTGAACAACATCGACATGGATGAGGATTCGGGCCGAAACCCTTCTAACGTCTGGTTAGCACGCAACAAAAGCTTTTCGCTATGCCGCAGCACACTTGACAATAAAACTAAACTAACCTAATCTAACGTCTGAAGAAGGGTTTCGGACCGAAACGTTGCCTATCTCCTTCGCTCCATAGATGCTGTTGCACCCGCTGAGTTTCTCCAGCATTTTGTGTACCCTGAACTACTATCTACATCTTTGATGACCGTCGGACTATCCTTGATCCGACTTTGCTGGCTTTACCTTGCACTAAACGTTATTCCCTTGTCCTGTATCTGTACACTGTAAATGGATCGATTGTAATCATATATTGTCTTTCCGTTGACTGGTTAGCACGCAACAAAAGCTTTTCACTGTACCTCAGCACACTTGACAATAAAACTAAACTAACCTAAACTAAACTAAACTAAGTAAAGGGCCTGCAATTGCTCCCTCCCTGGATCAGAACTTGAAGATTTTAGGGATTATAAGCACGCACAGAAGTAGGGAGAACTGGAATGAGCCTCAAAAAAGTTGGCAGCATCATCAAGGACCCACACCATCCTGGTCACACACTCATCTCTCCGCAGTCATCAAGTAGAGCCTGAAATCTGGTACATCCAGGTTCAGGAACAGCTTCTTCCCCACAGCCATCGGGCTATTAAACTCACCATCAAACAAACTCTGAACTATAACAGCCTATTGCACTTTATCTCTTTATTCATGTGTATATATATATATTGTCTCTGCTACATAGACAGACTGATCTATTCTGTATTTATGCTGACTATATTCTGTTGTGCTGTAGCAAGCAATAATTTCAATCTCCTATCTGGGACACATGACAATAAACTCTCTTGACTTGTCTTGACTTGACTTGAGAATGCAGGGAACTATTGTGAAAGGATGGAGGAATTAATTGAGTGGTAGATCTGAGTTAAATGATTAAAAGATTGATGGTGTATGGTGAAATGCGGGTGAAAGGATGAAAGCTGAGCCTGGTGGAGTTGCGTAAGGTTGCAGTGGAATAGAGGTGAGGAAGTTCTGGCAGAGCTAATGGCTCTCATGGCCTGAGATGATGACAGGTTCTGGACTCGCCCAAAGTTGGGCGAGTCCAGAACCAGGGGCCACAGTCTTAGAATAAAGAGGAAGCCATTTAAGACTGAGGTGAGCAAAAACTTTTTCACCCAGAGAGTTGTGAATTTGTGGAATTCCCTACCACAGAGGGCAGTGGAGGCCATGTCACTGGATGGATTTAAGAGAGAGTTAGACAGAGCTCTAGGGGCTAGTGGAATCAAGGGATATGGGGTGAAGGCAGGCACGGGTTATTGATTGGGGACGATCAGCCATGATCACAATGAATGGCGGTGCTGGCTCGAAGTGCCTCCTCCTGCACCTATTTTCTATGTTTCTATATTTCTATGTTAAAAGTGTAGAGATTGCAGGTGTGTGCTTTTCAAACAGTCACGCGTGCCAGAAAAGGATTTGCTTTCAGTTTTCCCAACAAAAGCATTCCCCATGCAGCTCCAACTCTTTTAATGCCGAGGAAGCTCATTCCCACAGCCTCGGCATCTGTTCTGCCAGAGTAGATCACAGAGGGAAAGTGCGTCGCATTTACTACATTTTAACATTAGTGACAAACAGGTTGCTTGATGATAATCAGTTGCAATTAGGACTCCAAAAATCGTTTGGTTTCCAATTACTTGTTAGTTTCCTGCTGCCTTTTTTTTCGGCGAGGCAGTAATGACATCAAGGAATTGCAGAGGTAATTACACAGAGAACTGTGATGGTGAATGGCAGGCACAGTTCACATCACATCCCATTGCATTTCTTATGGAGAAGAAAAAGCGCCTGCCTCAAGCCTTTTCCCTGATGAGGTTAGAGAGTAGAATGACAAATGAGCGCTCAAAATCAGGCAGGATAAAGGCAGTAAACATGATGCCGAGCCAAAGCCAAGATCTGTGACTTTACAATCATCTTGTTTGTTTTTTCTGACTTGCCCTCTCCCTGAAGGGCGGTAGACAGCATGATCCTGACGATGTGTAGGAAGGAACTACTGGTTTAAACCATAGGTAGACACAAAAAGCTGGAGTAACCCAGCGGGACAGGCAGCATCACTCCAGAAGAAGGATCTCGACCCGAAATGTCACCCTTTCCTTCTCTCCAGAGATGCTGCCTGTCCCGCTGAGTTACTCCAGCTTTTTGTGTCTATCTACGATCCTGAAGATCATCTCCAGCCATGGGTTAACTGGGTGTGAATTAATGAATGACGAGAGCACCAAGCTGTGTTTACAGCCAAAGTCTACAACATCTTATATATGAAAATATGAATCCAGGTCAACATTTTCTTCAGGGAGTTTCGCAGTTGCTCCATGGAATGCGGGAACTTTGCTTAATATCGGAATATAATGCAAACTTGGATGAATCAGTTTCATTAGCAATGAAAACAACATTTGATATATATGTGCTGAGGATGAAAATGTAAGAATATTCTGATTTGCACAGTGTAATTTTAGTTTGGTTTACTAGAGATACAGCGCAGAAACAGACCCTTCGGCCCACTGAGCCCGCATCGACCAGCGATCCCCGCACTCTAACACTATTCTACACACTCTAGGGACAATTTACAACGGCAAACCTGCACGTCTTTGAAATGTGGGAGGAAACTGAAGATCTCAGAGAAAACCCATGCAGGTCACGGGGAGAACGAACAAACTCCGTACAAACAAGCACCCGTAGTCTGGATTTAATCCGGGTCTCTGGCACTGCAAGGCAGTAGCTCTAATGCTACTCCACCATGCCGCCCTAAATCTTCAAGAAATCTGCTAAAGATTTCAATTAAAAATACTGACTAGGTTAGAGGGGGAATGTACTGTAGGTTCCGCCCCTGCTTCCATTGTTTTCTCATTCCAATGTTGTCTCCTAGCCAATGTTCATTCCATTAATCAACAGAAGTGAAGATCAGATTATCTGGGCATTATTTATCGCACTGTCAGCGAGATGTTGCTATGCATAAATTGGCTCACATTTCCCTCATTATAAGAATGACTACACTTCCAAAACACTTTGGACTATCCTGAGCATGAAAGACACTATGTAAATATTGGTTCCTCTCTATTCCTTGATCCTTATCCCTGTTTAATGCTTTGCTTTCTTTATTTCAAAGCAAAACCAATTCATGGGTCCTATGAAGTTCACAACATAGACAGGATGTGCCTAGTGATCAGCCCAGTGCTGAAAGATTCAATGAGTATAGAGCAGCTGAAATGGTTTGGTGTACCATTTCTCCCACTTCAGGTAGCCCCGGCATTCCCACTCTCTCTATCCCATTCCCACCCACCCAAATCGCACTAGCTTCTCATTTTCACCCTACAAACAGCTTACAATGGCCTATTACTTTTTTGTATATCTTTCATTCGTTGTTGTTTATCTCTTCACATCACTGTCTATATCTCTCGTTTCCCTTATCCCTAACTAGTCTGAAGAAGGGACTCGACCCTGAAGGTCACCCATTCCTTCTCTCCAGAGGTGCTGCCTGTCCTGCTGAATTACTCCAGCTTTTTGTGTCTATCTTTGGTGTACCACTCCTTGGGGAAGGTAGGCTGGCCCATTGATCATGGAGGGAATTAAAGAGACCTTTTGTTTTCTGAGATCCATAACTTCAACATTGAACCTTTATTGTTACTTCAAGCTTTTATTTGATCAAAGAATCGACGATGCAGATTGGCAGGGTGGTGAGGAAGACATTTAGCATACTTGCCTCCATCGGTAAGTGTATTGAGTACAGGAGTTAGGACATCATGTTACAGCTAAACAAGACATTGGTAAGGCCACATTTGGGATACTGGGCACATATCTCGTTGACCGGCTTAAGGGAAAATATCATTAAACTGAAAAGGGTACAAAAAAGATTTACGAGGATGTACTTGGTCTGGAGGATTTGAGAAAGTGAGATGTTGGATAAACTGAGTCTTCTCTGGAGTATGGGAGGCTGAATGGTGACCTTGCAGAGATGCATAAACTTATGAGGAGCACAGGTAAGGTGATTAGCCACAGTCTTTTTCCCAGAGTAGGGGAGTCTAAAACTAGACAGCATAGAGTTACTTTGGGAGGGGGGAGATTTAAAAGGGACCAGAAGGGCAACATTATCTCACCAAGAATGGTGCATACATGGAGGCAAGCTAACAGAGGAAGTGGTATAGATTGCTACATTCACATTTAAAAGAAACATGGACGGGTATATAGATAGGAAAGACTTGGAGGAAAATGGGCCAGGCGAAGGCATGTGAGACTAACGTTGTTAACGGCCTGTCCCACTTGCTGATTTTTTCGGTGTTTGCCGGCGTCATATCAGTGTCACCAAAAGATTTTAAACATTTCAACATCCAGCGGAGACAAAAAAATGTTGCGACACTTGAAAAAACACCGCATGTCACACGTCATCACACTGCGTCAGGCCGCATCACGCCGCAAATTATTCGGAGACTTGATATGTCATTCAATGATGCTGGCAGTCGCTGAAAAAAATCGCCAAGTGGGACAGGCCCTTTAAGCTGACTACTGACCAAAGCCATATGATTCACACCCTCCCTTTCCACATCAATCACTAGCTCTAAGTTTTGCTCCATCTTTCTCAATTTGCCGAAGGCTATATTCTTGATGCTCAATTTCCGAAGGTCTCCAATGCCCTGCATAACCTTTCCTTCCTCCCAAGCCTCATTATTATTGAACCTTGTGTTGAAACTACTCAGGTTCGAACCATGACCTGTGCACTAGAGAATTGCAAAGACTAATAATTATTTGAATGAGGACATTTCTTCTCATCTCAGTCTTTGAAGTCCGCATGTGTGACGTTGAGTTCTTGGTTACTTAGCCAGGAGAAATAACTCCAACATCTACACTATAAAACCATTGCCCAGTTTTAAATGTTTGGATAAGATCACCTTTCACACTTCTGACCTCTGGAAAACGTTTCTACTTTATCTTCTCCTCAAGGCAGAAATCAAACCACTGAACTTCTGTTGAAGTGTTTCCAAGGCAATTACTTTCTTTCTTAGGTACAGGGACTGAAGCATTTTACGTGTGATCTCACCAAATACCTACGTAATTGCAGGAAGGCTGTGAAAGATTACTTTACTCTTATGTCAAATCCCTTTGTAATAAAGGCAATCATGCCATTTGCTTTTCGATTTCCATCTGTACTTCTTTGTTACTTTTTCTGAGATTCATAACAAGGTCACCAGGTCTCAATGGATTTAGAAGAATGAGAGGTGATCTCATTGAAGTGTCCAAAATTCATACCCAGTTTAACAAGATCAGGGGTGGGGAACCTTTCCATGGTGGAATACCGCATTGAGTTAGCTGTAATCTAATAAGGCCACATCCAAGAAACTTCAATTGGATATACTTCAAAATGTACATTATTTTGTTAAAATACCCCTTATAACTTACTAATGTTTTAATTGTGGCCGTCAGTCGGGGAGGATTTTTTCGTTGAATCTTCTTTTACTCCTTAGCATTTTGAATACGTGCATTTTAAGATAAAAATAAAAATAATAAAAGGTGAACAAAAACATTAATAAAAACAAAAGGAACTGTTCTACAAAATTTGGATGCATTCAAAAGGCCGCACTTAATGGCCTAGAAGCCCGCATGCGGCCTTAAGGCCCGCAGGTTCCCCACCCCTGAACAAAATAGATATAGAAATGGCAAACCAGTTTCAATGGTTGGGATGCCGAGAACCAAGAGTTACAGATTCAAAATGAAGGATCAACCATTCATCTTCTTCTTTCGTGTGGCGTGCACAGCCTAAAGTTGTAGGACAACTTGTTCTATTTAATCTTCCGTTTGTGCAAGTCAAGTTGATTGCATTAGTCGAAACAGGGCGGACCACGTGAAGGTTGCCATCTTCCACCCCCAACCATTCATTATCCAAAGGGGACGGGAGACTTGATATCGAGTAGGCAGAGAACGACAGATGTTTAGTTAACAAGCTAGCCAAGCGATATGGGGTTAGTATAGAAAATAGGTGAAGGGTAGAAGATCATTACTGATCCATTTGAATAGTGGAGCAGTCACTGGGCGGTGGGTAGTTGCAGTGCAAATGGCCCTTTCATACATCTAGGTCTTAAAAGAAAGATAAAGCACAGAGCAGGTTTAAGCAAAAGATAAACAGAAAAGTGACAGGACAAAGTTTTAAAGAAGGAACTGTGACAGGACAGTTGAAGGAAGTAAAAAAATGCAAAGGAAGACTTGAAAATAGGCCATTTTCATTGGGGTTAAGTGAATTGATAGAAGGGCTTGAAAGGTCAAGGAAATGAACATAAGAGTAGATAAAAAAAACATTAATTAAGGGGCCTGGAAGGAGACTATATTCTTATCAGATTGAATGGAAGAAATTTAGTACCGAGGATATGAACGTTTGTTTACAGTGCATTCAGAAAGTATTCAGACCTCTTCACTTTTTCCAAAAATTTTGCTATGTTACAGCCTTATTTTTAAATGGATTAAATTTTTTTTTTTTTATCATCAAATCTACACACAATACCCCAGAATGAAGAAGCGAAAACAGGTGTCTAGAATTTTTTGCAAAGTAATTAAAAATAAATAACTGAAATATCACATTTACATAAGTATTCAGACTCTTTGCTGTGACACTCAAAATTGAGCTTAGGTTCATCCTGTTTCCATTGATAATCCTTGAGATGTTTCTACAACTTGATTGGAGTCCACCAGTGGTAAATTAAATTGATTGGACATGATTTGGAAAAGCACACACCTGTCTATATAAGGTCCCACAGTTGACAGTGCATGTTAGAGCAAAAACCAAGCCATGAAGACGATAGAATTGTCCGTAGACCTCCGAGACAGGATTGTGTCGTGACACAGATCTGGGGCAGGGTATAAAACAATGTCTGCAGCATTGCAGTTCCCGAAGAGCACAGTGCCCTCCGTCATTCTTAAATAGAAGCACTTTGGAACCACCAGGACTCTTCATAGATCTGGCTGCCGGCCAAACTTAGCAATCGGGGGAGAAGGGCCTTGGTCAGGGAGGTGACCAAGAACCCGATGGTCACTCTGACAGAGCTCCAGAGTTCCTCTGTGGAGATGGGAGAACCTTCCAGAAGGACAACTATATCTGCAGCTAGCCACCAATCAAACCTTTATGGTAGAGTGGCCAGACGGAAGCCACTCCTCAGTAAAAGGCACATGACAGCCCAACTGAAGTTTGCCAAAAGACATGTGAAACACGATTCTCTGATCTGATGAAATCTTGATTGAACTCTTTGGCCTGAATGCCAAGCGTCACGTCTGGAGGAAACCAGGCACTGCTCATCACCTGGCCAATACTATACCTACGGTGAAGCATGGTGGTGGCAGCATCGTGCTGTGGGGATGTTTTTCAGTGGCAGGAACTGGGAGACTAGTCAGGATCAAGGGAAAGATAAACGGAGCAAAGTACAGAGAGATCCTTGATGAAACCCTGCTCCAGAGCATTCTGGACCTCAGACTGGGGCGGAGGTTCACCTTCCAACAGGACAATGAGCCTAAGCACACAGCCAAGACAACGCAGGAGTGGCTTCGTGACAAGTCTGTGAATGTCCTTGAGTGGCCCAGCCAGAGCCTGGACTTGAACCCGATCGAACATCTCTGGAGGGACCTGAAAATAGCTGTGCATCGACGCTCCCCATCCAACCTGACAGAGCTTGAGAGGATCTGCAGAGAAGAATGGGAGAAATTACCGAAATACAGGTGTGCCAAGCTTGTAGCATCATCCCCAAGAAGACTTGAAGCTGTAATCGCTGCCAAAGGTGTCTCAACAAAGTACTGAGTAAAGGGTCTGAATACTTATGTAAATGTGATCTTTCTGTTATTTATTTTTAATTACTATGAAAAAGTGTACTAAACAACTGTTTTCAGTTTTTTATTATGGTGTATTGTGTGTAGACTGATGATAAAAAAATATGAATATATATATATATATATATATATATATATATATATATATATATATATATGCATTTAAAAGAAATGGCAACTAGTTTTCTTATGAACAACTTTGGTGTTAGCCTCAAGCAGAGCTTTCTGCGGTGATATTTTTCTAAATTGATTTAATAATCATTTTTTAGTGAGGAAGAAACGAGGAACTGCAGATGCTGGTTTACAAAAACAGGACACAAAGTGCTGGACTAACTCAATGGGCCACGCAGCATCCCTGGAGACCACAAATTGGTGCCGATCTTGATCGGGACTGAAGAATCTTGGTCTAAAGAACAATCCCGACCCAAAAAATTCACCATTCCATGTTCTCCAGGGATGCTGCCTGACCTGAGTTACTCCAGCAATTTGTGTCTTTTTTAGTAAGGAATTGGATCGCATGGCATAATACTTTATTGCACGTCTGTCAGTTGCAGTCATTAGCACTGTAAACATGGTAACTTATAATGAGAGTTTCCAAGGGAACGGTGTAATGTTCCCTTCCTTCCACATACAGTATATATCAATTTATTCTGCAGGTAGCTGAGTGGCTAGTTATAGAAAAACAAAGTGACTTAAATTCCCATGAGTCATTATGTATAAAATCTTCCAGCTGGTGATTTGGTCTTGCAGAGTGCCGCATTCCCATTAATACAAAAATAAGAATAATTTTATTATGCATAGAAGAAACAATAAACTCAGAAATCTGAGTTTAATCAGGAGAAAATCTGCACATTCAATGCAGCAAGTGCCGGTTTCAATGGAGTGTGAAATCACCCAAGCTGTGGACAGGGTATCTGGGTTTGGTTAAAATTGGGGCCTTTGTTATGTAATTGCACACATTTCCAGTAGAGAGAGCAAGCAATGAAGGAAATATTACAATCAAGAGCAGTAATTATCCTTCAAGAAACACCTTTGATGGAGGAAAGATTGAATAGGCTTGGATAATTTCCTTTTGCCAGAAAAGGACTGAGAGGCCACATGATATAATGATTAAAGAAGGGTTGAAGTCGCGAAGGATTTTGGACTTTTTCCGATAGTTGCCATAAACAGAAGACGAGTATGAAAAGGGACAAATAGGAAATTCATGACAAACTTTACATTAAGAACTTTGTTCAGGCAAAGATTTATCTAAGCAGAGTGTTGCTACATCATTTGCTGCATCAAGACTATGAGTCATAGTCATACAGTGTTTAAACAGACCCGTTGCCCCAACTCACCTTGGCCATCCAAGATGTCTATCTAAGCCAGTCCCATTTGCCCAAGTTTAGCCCATCTCACTTGAGGAAGCAAAGATATGAATGACGAATTTACCAACAGATGGGCAGAAACAGACAGCCTGACTCCACTTTTTATCCATGTACCTGTGCAAAGTATCTTAAATATTTTGTTGCTTTTGCCTCAAATATTTTACCATTTCCTTTGGCAGCTTATTTCACATATCCACTACTCTCCATGTGCAAAGGTTGGCCCTCAGATTCCTATCCAATCTTTCTTCTCATACCTTAAACCTATGCCTTCCAGTATTTGATTCACCAACCCTGGGAAATAGACCGCATATGCCACTCATGGCTTTATACACCTTTATACGGTCACCCATATCTCCCACTCTCCAAGATATAAACTAGTCTGCCCAACTTCTCCCCATAACTCAATCCTTTGCGTCATGGCAGTATCTCGTAAATCATTTCTGCATTCATTCCAGTTTAATGGTATGTTTCCTATAGCGGAGTTGACTAAAACTGAACACAATACTGCACGTGCAGCCTTTTCTACAATTGCAACACAGCATCCCAATTTCTATTAGTAATCTCCAGGGATGCTGCCTGACTTGCTGAGTTACTCCAGCATTTTGTATCCCAAGATGAGTACTCGGTGCCCTATCTGATGATGAACAGCATGCCATAAGCTTTCTTTACCATCATGTCTACCTGTGACAGAATGGTGAAGAAAGTTCCAGTGAACTATGTACTTATAATTTGTACCTGGACTTGCCACTTGCAATGCTCCCCCCACCCCCTTTCTGAACCAGGTTGCTACCAAGGTCTGAGGAAGGGTCACAACCCGAAACGTCACCTATTCCTTTTCTCCAGAGATACTGTCTGACCCGCTGAGTTGCTCCAGCTTTTTGTGTCTATCTTTGCTATCTGATTGCTACACTAAGTAAAGCTGGATTCATCTAAAACCCTTTCTCAGTATCTGAATTTGTACATAGTCCCAGTCACCAAACATCTCTCTACATACTAACTTATGTCGGATCCTAATAGACAAAGTTTCAATCTCAAAATTCTCAGCCTATTTCAAAATTCCACTATAATCGGGTCACCAGAATAAAATGCCTTTTATTGTCATTCAACAAACAAGGTTTGAACGAAATTTCATTCCTACAGTCATGACATTACAAAAAAAACCAAGACACACACTTAACACTGTTTACACAAACATCCATCACAGTGAATCTCCAACACCTCCTCACTGTGATGGAAAGCAAAAGTCTTATCTCTTCCCTTTGTCCTTCTCCCGCGGTCCAGCAGTCCAACTGCAGCATCGAGACTGGGGTTCACAATGTTAAGGCCCCCGGCGGGCGATGGTAAGTCTCGCGGCCACTTAAGCCGCGCGGGGCGATGTTAGGCCCTGCTCCGAATCATTTAAACCCCGCAATTCCGGCGGGAGAAGTTGCTGTTGTGGGAGCTCCAAAGAGCGGTCTCCCATCAGGGACCTGCAAGCTCCCGATGTCCCTGTCCACCGGGCCTGCGGCCGGAGCCTCCGAAGCTCCAAAGTCGGTTTGCAGCCGCACGCCACCACAGCTCTCCCCGCTCCGAAGTCGGCCAGCTCCGTGATGGCGAGTCCGCAGGCTCCACGACTGGAGCCCTTGGGTTGGTTCCAGTTGGAGACTGCCGCCGGCTCCACGATGTTAGGCCCAACGACACCGGAGACCTGACAGGGACAAGTTCGGTACAGGGAAGTTGGGTCCCGGTACTGGGAAGAGATTAAACGGTTTCCTACCCCCCCCCCCCCCCCCACCCCCCACATATACACAACTAAAAAATAATAAAAATTAGAACCAAAAACATACATCTTACAGGAAAAAAAATTTTTAAAAGACAGACGGACTGTAGTCGAGCTCTACCGTTAGGCGCCGCCACACTCCAACTCCACCACCTATGTCTACCAATTCCTCCAGCCCTATGGAGCTTATTGACATCTGGATTCTTACACCTCCCTGATCTCAATGTTTGGGGACTAGTGTCAACTGTGGGCAAAACGTCACCCATTCCTTCTCTCCAGAGATGCTGCCTGTCCCGCTGAGTTACTCCAGCATTTTGTGTCTATCCACAGAGCATCAAACATTGAAGGCAGTGACCTTGTAAAGTTAGTGGTTTCACTTCAATTTTACTTCAAACTCTTCCCAACACAACATGAATCTAAATTGGAATGTTTATTCCATGTCGCGGGTCTAATCAGGTCGAGGAATCTAGGTGAATCCGTTACAGATATTACCTGGCTGAGTGAAGATCCCGTACTGCTGCCAGATGGCAGAAGATATTTTTGACAAGATTAAACTCTTGTAAATGCACATTAGCTACCGTGCGGTCTAGTTTCAAATAGGTTAACCTAGACAAAACTTGCAAGGTGACTCTGTGACATTGCCGGTAGAGGAACTGTGCACAAAATATCTGCTCTCAATCTGCCAGAGTACAGAAATATTAAATCAAAGAAAAATAGAACAAGTATTGAACGCAGAAGCCATACATAGAGATTTACCATTGTGACATTTAATATTGTGCAGAAATACAATAGTGCTTTATTGCAGTATATTGGGTGAAAAAATATATTGGAGGAAACAATGACAGCTGCAAACTAAGGCAAGGAGTTCGGGATATTGGGGAAGTTAATATCCCCAGTTAATATCCCAAGTTAACAGCAAAGGCTATGTTAGAAAGTATTTTCTTCAACACTCATCATTCACGAGGGATGATTTCTTCCATTTACGACCTTTTTCAGAAGGATGCAAACACGAATCTGTGGATAGACACAAAATACTGGAGTAACTCAGCGGGACAGGCAGCATCTCTGGAGAGAAGGAATGGGTGATGCTTTGGCCCAAAACATTTCGACCCGAAACGTCACTCATTCCTTCCCTCCAGAGCTGCCGCCTGTCCCGCTGAGTTACTTCAGCATTTTGTGTCTATCTTCGATGTAAACCAGCATCTGCAGTTCTTTCCTACACATGAATGTGTGGAAATTTTTGGCACAAAAGGCTGTGGCAGCCAAATGCTCACCTTTGCTCCCAGTGTCAGAAGGAAATGGGAAGAGAGATGAGAATTCTTACACAGATCTTGGGTAAGAACATGTCTATGGTTGCTGAGTAAGGGGCGGTTTTATTTTTTAAACTTTCGTAATCATTTTATTATATTACAAAACTGAAATTTTTAAAAACTCGTTTTTAGCTTTATGAAAGCGCCTGTATGCTGAACTGGCACACACCCTCACCATCTAAGTACTGATTCTCTGCTTCATCCACTTTCCCACAGCCACCCATACACTCTTATTCCTGGAGTACAGTCCACTTTTGGTTACAATTTATAATCCTTTTGGTTAAAATTATATTGATCCCAGATTTAAAATAGGCATCAAAATTCTAAGAATGTCGGCTAAAGTTAGCATGTATTCAAGCCTCACTCTCTGTCCTGAAGGTTTCCCAGGCCAAGATATACGTATATGTTCCCCCCCCCCCCCCCCCCCCCGCCCCCCCGATGTTGAGCGTCTACCACTCTCAACAATCAACGAATGTCGTGAAATGCTCCCCACCTACTGGCACAAGGGACTTCTTAACATCTTGTCCTGTGTACTTGATTCTGATTAACCCAATGGTATTGAATATTTTAAAATCAACTCCACTAGTATTGCTCTCCAAATGGATTTTTAATAACTAATTGAAAAACTTGTTAATTGGTAGACATAAAAGTATACACAACACTGAGTCTTGATTGATTTAATGATTGACTGAAGGATCCAGCATGGAAGCAGGCCATTTGGCCCATCGGGTCTACACCATCCATCGATCGATCACCACCTGCTCACACCAGTTCTATGTGATCTCACTTTCTCATCCACTCCCTACACACTGAGGACAATTTATGGAGACCAATTAACCTATAAACCGCAACATCTTTGGGATGTGGGAGGAAATCAGAACACCCGGTGGGAACCCACCCGGTCACAGGAAGAGCGTGCAAACTCTGCACAAACAGCACCCAAGGTCAGGATCGAACCCGGGGCCCTGGCATCATTAGGCAGCAACTTTACCAGCTGTGCCCCTGTGTCTTGATGTCTTATTTAACAACAAGGAAGATCAGAATTGGGAATAGGAAATTTAATTCTTCAAGTCTCCTTTGCAGTTACAAAAAAGTGTTGATGCTGAAATTTTGAGCAAAAACAAAGTGCCGGAGAAACAGATAGCATCTGTCGAGGAATAAGGAATAGAAGTCATTTTAGGTCAGAACCCTTGTTCAGACTGATTGCAGTAGTAGGGAGAAAACTGGAAAAGGAAGGTGGGGATAGAATAAAGAAGGAACTGCTGATGCCGGTTTAAATCGAAGATAGACACAAAAAGCTGGAGAACTCAACGGGACCGGCAGCATCTTCGGAGAAATAAGTGACGTTTCAGGTCGAGACCCAAGAAAGGTCTCGACCCAAAACGTCCCCCATCCCTTCTCTCCAAAGATGGTGCCTGTCCCGCTGAGTTACTCCAGCTTTTTGTGCCTATCCTCACAAGTGATAGATGGATGCAGGTGTGGGGTGTGGGGAGGACAGATGGGTGGCAAAGGCTAGAGGTGAAAAGGAGGAAAAAATGTGTCAGATATGGAAAGACGAGAGGTAACATTTAAAGCCAGAGGGAGATGTGGGTGGAAGGGGTAGAGGGGAGGGGACAAAAGGAAATGGCGGGAATGGGAGATTCCTCTCACTTACTTCAAGTTAAAGATGAAGCCATGGCGATCACATGGGCCCCAGCCATGCCTATCTTTTTGTTAGTTATGTTGAACAAGTATTAGTTTAGCTTTTGTTTAGTTTAGAGATACAGGCCCTTCGACCCACAGAGTCCGCTCCGACCAGCAATCCCCGCTCACTAACACTATCCAATCACACTAGGAACAATTTTACATTTTGTACCAAACCGATTAACCTACTTAACCTGTACGTCTTTGGAGTGTGGGAGGAAACCCACGCAAGTCATGAGTAGAAGGAAACCCACGCAAGTCATGAGGAGAATGTACAAACTCTGTACAGACGGAATCAGGATGGAACCTGGGTCTCTGGCGCTGTAAGGCAGTAGCTCTGCCGCTGCGCCTCCATGTTCCAAACGTATCCCAGCATCAGTTCTTAACTATTTCTCTGCTCCATCGACAACTGCTTTCTAAGACACACCAACTGACCAACTCATCCCAGCCTGCCTCTTGCAAGGAAACCCTCCCTTACTCTCACTATCACCATCTCTGCCGCAACTGCTCCCTAGATGAAGCTATCCACTCTAGAATATCCAAGATGTCCTTTTTCTTCAGAAAAATGTGGCGTCCCACCTTTCGTTGTTGATGGAGAGCCCTTATCTCCTCTGTGTCCCACAGTTCTACTCCCACTCCCCTCCCCCCCAGATGGATAGAATTGCCCTGGTTCTTGACTTGCATCGTCAAGAATCAGCATCCAACACATCATCCTCCAGCATTTCCACCACCTTCAATGCGATCCCACCACCAGTCACATCTTCCTGTCTCCACATCTTTCTGAAGACAGACACAAAATGCTGGAATAATTCACTCTGGACAGGCAGCATCTCTGGAGAGAAGGAATGGGTGACGTTTCGGGTCGGGACCCTTCTTCAGAATGAACTTTTTTTCCTGATTCCCCTACAGACCGCTCTCCCTGCAACACCTGTGGGTGTAACACCTGTGCCCACACCTCCTCTCTTCATCTCCACCCAAGCAGCCCTTCCAGGTATGGAAGTGGTTCACATACACCTCTTCCAACCTCGTTTGCTGGAATAGATGCTCCCAGATGTGGCCTCCTTTACATCGGCGAAACCAAACGTAGGCCATTTCACCGCCACTTGCGTTCTGTCCTCCAGGAACCTCTGGAAGAGCAACACTTCTTCCCATTCTCATACTTTTCTGTGGCCTCCACGATTGCCAGAGTGAGACCACGTGCAAACAGTGAAATATAACCTTGGTGTAGCTAAACCACTCAATGGTATGAACATTGGATTTTCCAATTTGGGTTAATATCCTCCCACCCCTTCTCTCTTCCTTGCGCCTCAGCCCCAATTTAGTGCACACACATTTCTCTCACCATTTCCCACCACCCCAGTCACGCTGCTCCTTCCTCTCCTTCATAAACTCATCTCCCATCCCCGAATCACTCATTTGCCTTTTATCGCCCCTCTTATCGCTGCCCCTTCCCCTTTCCCCACTGCCCACAATCATCCCTTCAGCCTAACATTCCACTCCTCCTCTTCTCTCCTTACCCGACACCCTTTCATCTCCTGGTCTTTGTCAATAATGCCAGCTATCTGTCAGTCAACCCCTCCTGCAATGAATGTGTAGAGATACAGATACAGCGCGGAAACAGGCCCTTCACGGCCCACCAAGTCCGGGCCAACCAGCAGCTCCCGTACACTAGCACTGTCCTACACACTAGGGACAGTTCACAATCTTTTTTCTGAAGCCAAACTAACCTGCAAACCTGTACACCTTTGGAGTGCGGGAGGAAACGGGAGCACCCGGAGAAAACCCACGTGGTCACGGGGAGAACATACAAACACCACCGTAGTCAGGATTAAACCGGGGTCTCTGGCACTCTACCACTGCGCCACCATGCCACCCCTGGATATAGGTGAGAGAGGCTTTGCCCTGCCCCCACCTCACCTTTACCTTTCTCACCCCCCCCCCCCCCCCCCACCTACTCCAATCTGTCTGAAGAAGGGTACCGATTCAAAACATCATCTGTCCATTCCCTCCACAGATGCTGTCCTGCCCCAATGAGTTCCTCCAGCAGTTTGACTTTTGCTCAGGTTTCCTCACCCCATTCAATTTAGGTCATGATACATTTTTCCCAACCCTATTTTCCCAGCTTGATTCCGTATAACATTCTCATCAACCAAAACATTACATTTCCAAATAATGTTGCCGCAACAACTTATTGGACCTTGAGCAGAACACAAGGTGCTGGAGTAACTCGACAGGTCAGGCAGCATCTGTAAAATAAATGAGTGGGTGGTGTTTCAGGTCGGGACCTGACTTGAAATAACACATCCATTTACTCCACAGATGCTGCAAGTTACTCCAGCACTTTGTGTTTTGCTCAAGATTCCAGCATCTGCAGTTCCTTGTGTCCCCAGGTTATTGGACCCATAAGTGTTTGCCCCATTGTTCTGGACTCTCCAGATATGGAAGTAGACTCTGTCTCTCAAACCCGTTTTGTTAAAATCAGTTTGAACAAGGTAATAGGAGGGGACTGAAGCCAAGAGTGTACGACCTGCCCTTGCGGTGATGTATCGTTCAGGTGAATGTGCGGTGCTTTTCCTGAGGTGTGGTGCCCAGAAGCAGAACAAATCATTGACTAATGCGATCAAGTGGCCTGAAATAAACAGAACTAATACTACTTCCTTTCACTGCCCTTTCAAGTGAAGTGGAATGAATTTACCGCAGGAACCAGTCATGCTGAGAACAGCAGCAAACTGCGTCTGGTTACTGGAGTAAGGTTTCATCTCGTGTGGGCTAAACAATGGTGACTGCGCGCTTACAGATTTGTTTTTTAACCCACAGTGGAGAAAGGCAGACCCTCCATGTGGCAAGGTCCATGAGAAAAAAGTTTACTTATTTGCCTACATTTGTTGGTTTATCATATTTACATGAATGTCAGTGATTGCTGAAACTACCTAGAATAACTCATTTCAGCCCGAAGCACCGATAAAGATTTCCAAAGATAGGCATAAGAAGTTGGAGTAACTTAGCGGGTCAGACCCGCATCTCTGGAGAAAAGGAACAGGTGACATTTCGGGTCAAGACCCTTCTTCTCGTCCCAAAACATCACCCATTCCATCTTTTCAGAGATGCCGTTTGGCCCGCTGAGTATCGCCAGCTTTTTGTATCTCTCTTTGGGTTAAACCACCATCTGCAGTTCCTCCCTACACGAATAAAGTTCTCCACTTGAGTCTCAACTATACTGGAGGTACCTTCTTGCTCTCAGTGATTCCTGCCCCAGGTTTTCCTCAGCTCCGTTTCCAACGTCAAGTCAAGTCAAGGAGATGAATTTGTTGGCTCCTCTCTGCTCAGCTGAATCCTTTGCTCCAGCCTTTTGTCTGATGCCAGAACTTCCTTTGAAAAGATTCTTACTGCCACACTTGCCAAGTGGCTGCCCTCAGAGAGGCAAGTCCCTATTCTGCATCCTCTAAACCTGCCTACAGCTACTGAGGAAGACAGACGTTAAACTGGCATGGGCAACGACAAGCATGTGTAGTAGAGATAATAAGAAGGGAGAGAACAAAGGGAGAAAAGTGATGCAGGTGCAGACTAAATAAAGCAATGTTAAAGATTAAACACTCATTTTAGATTACAATTCATATTAATTTTATTTTTCTTAGCATCCAAGTCAACTGGTAAGACTAAAATTATTTATATTTGACTGCAGAGTGGTGGGTTGATTATCAGAATGTTGAGCATCATTTAATGTCCGTCTGTTTAGAGATACAACAGGGTGTTACGACTCCCGAATGCAGGTACTTCAGAGCCGCTTAACATGGTCAAAAACCAGGTTCAAGTTCAAGAAAATAGTCTTTAATTTAGTTAAGAAAAGACAAAAACCCAAACCTGATTCAAACAACCCAGTCAGGGACAAGAATAAACTAACAAACAAATATAACAGTACTGCCAGCCTCGCAATGGACCGTCAAACTAGTCTCTAACCTGCCTAAATGGAGATAACCCTGGAACAAAATACACAAAAACCCTCAGGTCAGCCCTTATCCGTCCCAATTCAATATTAATTGACAAATATAGGTAACAATACACAAAGTTCTATGCCATGTGGCCAGGCCTCCTGCAGCTCACACCAGCTGCCTGTTCACTAGTCAGGGTCGACGAAGAGAGAGACTTCTGGGAGACTCCTGGCTTCCGATGAGTCACCCGTCACCTGACGCAGTCAGGCCAATCGGGTACAGGAGCGCTTAACCCCTTGATTCCTGACTCCCAGCCACGGAGCCTGCACTCAGGAGAGAAACAGAAAAGGTAAGTACATAGCATTACCAGGGGAGGAGGAAAGTGCCTAACACCCCCACCCAAAGATACTGAATAAGCTTTGGAAGAAACTATTCAGTACTAAAACACTACTGGCGCGACAAGGCGTCAGCCACGACATTATCCTTGCCCCTGATGTGCCTGAACTCCAGGTTGTATTCTTGCAGCTGCCAACTCCAGCTCATTAACCGCCTGTCCTTATTGTTCATGTTCTGCAAAAAAACCAAAGGGTTATGATCCGTGAACACGATGACAGGGACATTCGAGGAGCCCACATAAACCTCGAAATGACTCAGAGACATTAACACAGCAAGGGTTTCTTTCTCAATGGTGGAGTACCACCTCTGATGGGGATTAAACGTCTTAGAGAAGTACGAAAATTGGATGCCCCACCCCATCTGAATCATCCTGTATAAGAACCCCACCAACCCCACGATCACTAGCATCCACTGCCAGCTTAAATGGACGCTCAAAATCAGGTGCCGCAAGCAGAGGTGCATGCACGGAAGACCTTTAGTATGATCAAAGGCGTGTTGACACTTTTCACCTTCCGAAAGTCCATGCAAAACCTGTCCTCCCCATTAGCCTTCGTAGCCAGTAGACACGGAGAACTCCACGGACTACAACTAGGTTCAGCAATTGTATGCTGCAGCATATAGTCAACCTGACCTCTTAGACGATTGACGCTTGTCAGGGTTGACCCGATACGGATGCTGTTTAATTGGCGCAGCACCGGCCACGTCAATGTCATGCTGCAGCACAGACGTCTGAGAAGGCACATCCGAGAACAGCGACCCATTTGACCCCACCAAAGCAAGCAGATCATCCCGCTGACTTCCAGACAAATGAGACAACCGCAAGGGAAGCGACTCCAAAGCTTCAGAGTTGCACAGCTTTCCCTGCGTCACTGCCACCGACAACCGTGCCTCACCCACATCACCACCCGTGTCAGGGGGCAGTACTACTACAGCCAAAACCGGCTTAGACAAAACCGAAGGACAGAGCTCCTCCCTATCAACCTGTACATGCTCCTGCTCATGGTACTGCTTCAGCATGTTGATATGACAGAGCTGAGTCTTACGCCTCCGATCAGGCGTACCAATAACGTAATACCTTGTACCAACCTTCTTATCCACCTGATAGGGACCCTATACTGAGCCTGCAGACTGGAACCAGGAATAGGCAACAACACCAGGACTTTGTCACCTGGAGAAAAATTCCTACTAGAAGCCTTCCTGTCGAACCAGCCCTTCATTCTAGACTGAGCAGAAGCCAGATTACCCATTGCCAGTTCGCTTGCCCTCCGCAGTCTAGACCTAAAAGTACAGACGTGGTCTAAAATACTACGTTTTGAATTCTCCTGCAACCATTTCTCCTTCAGGACCCTCAACGGACCACGAACAGTATGCGCGAACACCAGGTCAGCAGGACTGAACCCTAAAGACTCCTGCACGACCTCACGCACCGCAAACATAACGAGATGAACCCCCTCATCCCAGTCTTTTTCAAACTCCAGGCAGTAAGTCCTCAACACTGATTTCAAAGTCTGGTGAAACCGCTCGAGAGCTCCCTGGCTCTCAGGAAGATACGCACTGGAGTAACAATGCTCAATATCCAACAACTTCATTACCTGACCAAAAACCTTTGACATGAAGTTGGAACCTTGGTCGCTCTGCACAACCTTGGGCAAACCGAACAATGAAAAAAACTTAGTGAGAGACTTCACAATGGCAGGGGCAGTAATGTTACGCAAAGGGACCACCTCCGGAAAGCGGGTAGACGCACACATAATTGTCAATAAAAACTTGTTGCCCACCCTTGTCCGAAGTAGAGGACCCACACAATCAACTAGAATCCGTTCAAACGGCTCCCTGACCACAGGGATTGGATATAAAGGCGCAGGAACAATCGATTGGTTTGGCTTTCCTGCCACCTGGCAAATGTGACAACACCTGCAGTGCTGCTTCACGTCCTTTTTCAACCCTGGCCAAAAAAAATTCCGTAAGATACGGTCATACGTCTTATTGACCCCCAAATGTCCACCCAGAGGTCCATCATGAGCCAAACAGAGTATCTCGTCCCTATACCGACGAGGTAATACAATCTGATCAACCACGCTCCAATCATCCTGCCCCGACATATCCAAGGGAGACCACTTTCGCATCAGCAAGCCATTCCTCAGAAAATACCCCTTTGCTGTGGAATCCATATCCCCCTCGGGCACCGCACAGTCGAACAGATCCGATAAACCTGGATCACTCTTTTGCTCCTCAACCAGCCGGTCACGTGACAGCGACACCGGCACATTTTCAGACAAGACCCCATCTTGAGATGTAGAAACACCCTCCACAACACAGGATCCATCATCCTGATGCCCAAAAATGCTCTCACTCAGGTCCACTACATCTTCAAACTTTGCCTGGCTCTTAGCCATAGCCCTCGTGACAACACAAGCTGTGAAGACCGTCGGATGCTGCATAGCCAATATATCAGGACTCTGCACCATCGGAACAGCCGTCACCTCAGGAGTAATGAAAACTCTACCTCCTGCCAAGTCATTCCCCAAAATCACAGAAACTCCCGCAACGGGAAAACACGGCCGTAACCCAACAATTACCCGGCCTGAAATCAACTCGGACTCGAGACTCACGGTGTGCAAAGGCACTACCATGTCCTCCAACCCGAATCCTACCACAGGGACACGGGACCCAACCGATGACTCCCCAGAAAACGGCAGTACACTTCCAATATAAAGGACTGAGTAACACCAGTATCATGCAAGATGGATACTGGAACTCTATGACCCCCATCCTCTAGAGAAACAAAACCTTTCATGATGAACGCAGAATAATTCCTACACTCATCAGACGCAGGCATCCCAGGAACCACAGGTGCTTTTTGTGTACCCACCAAAGCCACAGGTTTTGCATTTTTCTTGTGCAGGACGGGACACGACTTTAAGATGTGCCCGCTCCCTTTACAATAGTAGCATACAGGACCTTCCTTAGTCCTGAAATCTCCGTCAACCTTATCAGCTCGGACCTCCCCCTGTATCAATGTGCTGACACTTGCAGGCACAGAAACAGCTTTGGCACTGCCACCGGTGACACCACCACGATTAAACGGCCGTGCACCAAAAACTTTAGGATCGCCCAACAAACTCAGTTTTTATGAGTCAATACATACTCATCTGCTAACACCGCGGCCTTAGACACCTCCGTCACCTTCTGCTCATTAAGGTAAGTAGCAACCCTCTCAGGGAGACAGTTCTTAAAGTCTTCCATAATCATCAAGGCCCGCAGCAGCTCAAAATCCTTCACTCCTTGAGAAGCGCACCACCTGTCAAAAAGTGCCTCCTTCCCCCAAGCAAACTCCACATAAGTCTGACTATCAAACTTCCTAAAGTGCCGGAACTTCTGCCGGTACGCCTCTGGAACTAATTCATAAGCCCTTAATACCGTAGACTTCACACACTCATAGTCCCGACTGCTGTCAACAGATAAAGACGAGTACACCTCCCGTGCTTTACCCACAAGGACACTCTGCAACAGCAAGGTCCACATGTCCCTAGGCCACTTCAAGGACGAAGCCGTCCGTTCAAACATAGCAAAATACTTGTCCACATCCTTCTCATTAAACGGGGGAACCAGGCTGATGTTCTTGCTCATATCAAACTCCCGTTCCCTAGAAGAAACTTGGGAGGCATTCAATTCCTTCTCCTGCAGCTCAAGGTGTTTCATTTCAAGCATGAGTTCTTTCTCTCTCATTTCAAGCATGATCTCTTTCTGTCTTAAGGCCCTCTCCTCCTTTTTCATTTCAAGCTTTAACTCCTTCAATCGAATGAGGTCCCCCATTTCCTGACCAGGCTGTGTAGAAGATAGAGGACTGTCGGCACCAGCAGGCAATACCCCCACTCCTCACCAACGCAGACCATAACATCAACTTTATAGCCTCTTTCTTCCAATGCTTATCAATAGGCACCTTATAGGTCTCTGCCAGCATAAACAAATGCTCCTTCGTACATTTATCAAACAACTCCCGACTTGGAGCCTCAGTAAAGTCCTCCACTTTAAACTCCATATCAAATGTAGGACCAAACCACCACCCAAACCCTGGGCACAAATGTTACCACAAACGGAAGGGAAAAAAAATCCCCTCACAGCACAGACTTCCGCAGTCACCAGAAGCCTACCTAAAAAAAAAACCAAAACTGTCTAGGGTCCTCAAAGCTTAGGACAAGCCCCCATTTTGTTACGACTCCCGAATGCAGGTACTTCAGAGCCGCTTAACATAGTCAAAAACCAGGTTCAAGTTCAAGAAAATAGTCTTCAATTTAGTTAAGGAAAGACAAAAACCCAAACCTGATTCAAACAACCCAATCAGGGACAAGAATAGACTAACAAACAAATATAACAGTGCTCCAGCCAGCCTTGCAATGGACCGTCGAACTAGAGTCTCTAACCTGCCTAAATGGAGATAACCCTGGAACAAAATACACAAAAACCCTCAGGTCAGCCCTTATCCATCCCAATTCAATATTAATTGACAAATATAGGTAACAATACACAAAGTTCTATGCCATGTGGCCAGGCCTCCTGCAGCTCACACCAGCTGCCTGTTCACTAGTCAGGGTCGACGAAGAGAGAGACTTCTGGGAGACTCCTGGTATTTAAGCTTCCGATGAGTCACCCGTCACCTGACGCAGCTTGGCCAATTGGGTACAGGAGCCCTAACCCCTTGATTCCTGACTCCCAGCCACGGGGCCTGCACTCAGGAGAGAAACAGAAAAGGTAAGTACATAGCATTACCGGGGGGGGGGAAGCGCCTAACACATGGGAACAGGCATGTGACCCCACCTACTCCATGCCAACCAACGATCACCGTACATTATTTCTATCCTACACACTAGGGGCAACTTACAGAAGCCAATCAACCTTCAGACCTGCACGTATTTGGAATGTGAGACGAAACCGGAGTACACGGAGAAAACCCATGAGGTCACAGGAGGAACATACAAACTCTATACAGACAGCACCCGTGGTCAGCATCGAACCTGGGTCTGGTGCTGTAAGGCAGCGACTCTACCAATGTGCCACTGTGCCGCCCTAATGTTACAGGAATTTTTCTCTTCAGTCTGTTTGCTGCTTTTAACTTCCATGATAATCCAGGGGACAAAAATGCTCAATGCGTTACTACTTGAAAGCTCGATGACCAGTTGCGCTGAACAGTGGGAGAGCTGTCGTTTATCCCACAAATTGCCATTCTCAGGGTATCCCAAACCCTTTTGCAGATGGTGAATTCCCTGTAAAGTGGAGTCAGTTATTGTTCAGCAGCATTTGTTCCCCCAAAACTGTAGTGAGGAAAAATTAGTAATGATGGTGAATGACGCTGATCCTTGCTCTTCTATGAATAATGTGCTAGGATCTCTTACTTTAAAGCCAGGTCGTTTAATAGTGCAAGTGCAGCACTCCCTCAACATTTCACTTCTAAAGATAAGATTATAATAACATCTTAGCTGCATTCTTAGTCAAAATCAGAGAAGCATATTTTCAGCAGTATATCAGTTATACAGCACAAGCACAGGCCCTTCAGCCCATAATGTCCATGCTGACCTATTTGCCCATCTACATCATTTCCAGTTGCCCACCTTGCCAGGATGACCCCCTGTAATACAAACCCAGTGCTGCTGACAGGCAAAACTTATGGCCAAGTTTTGACTAAAATCTTTACAAAATGTCAGATTTTAAGGGTACAAGATACGTCTCAAACATGGCGACGTGTGCACGGACTCAGTGTGGTGTGCTATATTATGTACTTAGCCCAATGTATCAGAGGATTGTGACTGAACTCTATGCAAAAAGACAATTTCACCGTACTTTGGTACAAGTGACAATAGAGTGCCGTTGAACCATTGAACATTAGGACCGTAACATTGCTTATCGTAACATCTTTGAATCATAGAGATTGTATCTGACTGCACCACCTCCTGTAACAGTGAGTTTCAGATTTCAACACACTGAGGTCTCCTTTAAACTAACGTCTGCTCACTTATATCCTTTGCTCATAAGTTCATAAGTGATAGGAGCAGAATTAGGCTATTTGGCCCATCAAGTCTACTCCGCCATTGAATCAAGGCTGATCTATCTCTCCCTCCTAACCCAATTCTCCAGCCTTCTCCCCATAACTCCTGACACTGGTACTAATTAAGAATCTATCTATCTCTGCTTCAAAGATATTCATTGACTTGGCCTCCACAGCCTTTGTAACAATGAACTCCGCAGATTCACCACCCTCTGACTGCAGGTCTAGCTTTTTAAAATCCCTGCCATGTCTACCCTATTTACCCGATCTATTCCTGTCATCATTGTATTTACCACTTTCAGGTAACCCCTCGACCTTTTTCACTACAGGGATGATAAACTTAGCCAATTCAACCTCTCACTATAACTAAAGTTCTCTAACCCAGGCAACGTCCTAGTGAATGTCCTGTACACTCTCCCCAGTGTAACCTTACCTTTCTTACAGTGTGGTGACCCAATATTCCCACGTCGAGCTTTGTAACGTTGCAGCACCAGATCCCAACTTTTATTGCCCAGTCTATGCAGAAGCTTGCAATACACCACCATCACTGCCTTATCGATCTGCCGTTGTCACTTTCTGCAAACTATGATTTGAGCCCCGAGCACCCTCTGCATATTAAACATTCCTTAGCACTCTATCATTTGCTATATCTGACTTCCCAAAAGGCATCTCCTCACGCTTGTTGAAAATAAATTCACCTGGCAACAATTTGCCAAACTATCCAGCTGAAGGCTCTAGACACCCTTCCTTCCTCATTATCCATAATATCATCAACTTTCATGTCACCTACAAGCTTACTAATCACACCACCTACATTCGCACAAACTTTTATTATATCACAAAGAATAAGGGCCCAGGCTCCAGCCCCCGCAGTACATAACTGGTTACATACCTGCAATCAAAAAAGCATCCTTCCACCATTACTCACTATCACCAGGCCAGTTGTGGGCCTTAAGAAGGGTCAAGACTTGAAACGTTGCCTATTCCTTCTCTCCAGAGATGCTGCCTGACCTGCCGAGTTACTCCAGCATTTTTTTTCTATCTTTTGGTCTCATTAACCAGTTCACCTGGATCCTAAGTGTCTTTACCTGCTGCACCCACTTACCATATGGACCTTGTCAAATGTGTTACTCAAGCGATATTTGGACATGTACATAGCTATGAAACGTTTTGAGGGATATGGGTCAAACACAACAAAATGAAACTAGTGTCGTAGTATTGGGACAGTTTGCTTTTTTACACAGGATTCCAGCATCTGCAGTTTCTCATTTGCGCTCAATAGACAATAGACAAATGGTGCAGGAGTAGGCCATTCGGCCCTTCGAGCCAGCACCACCATTCAATGTGATCATGGCTGATCATCACCAATCAGTACCCCGTTCCTGCCTTCTCCCCATATCCCCTGCCTCCGCTATCTTTAAGAGCCCTATCTAGCTCAGTTAGCAGTCGGGTCGTTTCACAGGCAAACTGCTTTTTCAAGCAAAACAGCCTCCACACTGATGAAGGGTCTCGACCCAAAGCATCGCCCACTCCTTCTCTCCAGAGATGCTGCCTGTCCCACCGAGTTGCTCCAGCATTTAGTGCCTATCCTCTGCCTACTTGTTGGCACCACTGTATTGCCCTTCAATGAGCTCCAAGGTCGAATCCACAGATGCCTCCATTCTGGCAACGCACCATTCCACAACGATGGGGATGCAAAAATACAATCTGCACTTTCCAGTTTGTTAAAGTCGATTTCCCAGTCCTCGAACCTTCATTAATGGCTGCCTGATTTAAAACTTGTTGCTGAACTCCCCCAAGATCTGTTTTATAAATCTTCTTCGGGCACCTGGCACTGAACAACCTAGTTAATTGCAACAAGAGAAACATTGGCAGTGAGTAGCTGGAACATAAACACAAGGAAAGTTGGAAGCTGGAGGATAATTAAACTACGCAATTCCCACGCAACATCAAAGCAAAAAACAAAGTGCCGGAGGAACTCAGCGGGGCAGACAGTATCTGTCAAGGGAAAGAATAGACAATATTTCAGTTCAGGACCCTTCTTCAGACTGAAGAAAGGTCCCAACCCAAAACTTTTTTGGTAGACAAAAATGCTGGAGAAACTCAGCGGGTGAGGCAGCATCTATGGTGCGAAGGAAACAGGCAACGCTTCGGGTAGAAACCCTTCTTCTGTCAGCGGAAAGACAATACATGATCACATCAGTCTGAAGAAGGGTTTTGACCTGAAACATTGCCTATTTCGTTCGCTCCACAGATGCTGCCTCACCCGCTGAGTTTCTCCAGCATTTTTGTCTGCCTTCGATCTTCCAGCATCTGCAGTTCCTTCTTAACCAAAACTTTTTTGTCTATCTATTTCCTCCCCAGATGTTGCATGATCCATTGTGTTATAGACTCATAGAGTCATAGAGTGATACAGTGTGGAAACAGGCCCTTCAGCCCAACTTGCCCACACCGGCCGACATGTCCCCGCTACACTAGTCCCACCTGCCTGCGCTTGGTCCATATCCCTCCAAACCTGTCCTATCCATATACCTGTCTAACTGTTTCTTAAATATTGGGTTAATCCCAGCCTCAACTACCTCCTCTGGCAGCTTGTTCCATACAGCAACCACCCTTTGTGTGAAAAGGTTACCCCTCGATTCCTATTAAATCTTTTTACCCTTCACCTTGAATCTATGTTCTCTGGTCCTCGATTCCCCTACTCTGCTGGGCAAGAGATTCTGTGCATCTACCCGATCTATTCCTCTCATGATTTTATACACCTCCATAAGATCACCCCACATCCTCCTGTGCTCCAAGGAATAGAGACCCAGCCTACTCAACCTCTCCCTACAGCTCACACCCTCTAGTCCCGGCAACATCCTCGTAAATCTTCTCTGAACCCTTTCAATGTTCCTCCAGCATTTTGGTTTTTGCTCAAGTTTCCAGCAGATGCAGTTTCATGTGTCTCCAAAAAACACAGATATGCCTGTCCTCGTTCTGCGACACCAATTATGCAAGTCTTGGCCTTTGCATTGCATCTGTGAGCCTGAAATGGTGCCTGTTTTATTTTTGTCATGGCCGGCTAATATCAAAATGCGGCAGATGCTGAACATCTGAAATAAAAGCAGAAAAGTGGTAGCACGGTGGCGCAGCGGTAGAGTTTCTGCCTCACAGCGCCAGAGACCGGGGTCCGATCCTGACTACGGGTGCTGTCTGTACGGAGTTTGTACGTTCTCCCCAGTGAACACGTGGCTTTTCTTCAAGAACTTCAGTTTCCTCCCACACTCCAAAGACGTACAAGTTTGTAGGTTAATTAGCTTGGTATAAACGTAAAAACTGTCTCTAGTGTAGCACAGTGTTAATGTGCGGGGATCACTGGTCGGCACGGACTCGGAGGACAAAAGGATCTGTTTCCGTGCTGTATCTCTAAACGAAACTAAAAATGAAATAAAATATGCTCAAAATACTTGTACGTTGTGGAGAAGCTGAGTTAACTCATCATATGTTCATGTTCGGGGCGTTTTGCTCTGCTGGTCCACTGCTTCCTTGTTTTGTGTGGACAAGGCATGTATGGGAAGAATGACTGTTGGAAATGTTTCCCTAACCAAGCCGCCCATAATGTTGGGCTCCTTCTTTCTTCACTTTCTTGTAACATTCAGGATCCTCCAGGTTCCAGAGAGCCCATCTTCACCAGGCTAATTTACCTTGCAATTTATACATGCTTCTTCCAATTCAGGTCACTCACAACACAGTGTGTAGGAAGGATCTGCAGATGCTGGTTTAAACCGAAGATAGACCAAAACGCTGGAGTAGCGGGATCAGGCACCATCTCTGGATTGAAGGAATGGGTGACGTTTCGGGTCGAGTCTGAAGAAGGGTCTCGACCCGAAACGTTATCCATTCCTTCTCTCCGGGGATGCTGCCTGTCCTGCTGAGTTAAAGGCCTGTCCCACTTTCACGACCTAATTCACGACCTCTGCCGAGTTTGCCCTTGACTCATACTCGCAGCATGGTCGTCAACAGGTCGTAGGAGTCGCAGGTAGGTCGTGATGCTAGTCGTAGGTACTCGTGGCATCAAGTAGGTCGGGGCGTTTTTCTAGCCTGATGAAAAACGTCCAGGAGTAAAAAAGGTCGTGAATTAGGTCGTGAAAGTGGGACAGGCCCCTAACTCCAGCATTTTGTGTCTATCTTCACCCACAACACAGTCTTAGCTATGTCAATGAGATCCATGCAGATCTGTATTCTGTATTACCTAGTGTCATCATGCAGTCCATGAGCTCCCACAATCTTGGCATTTTAACTCTCTGACCTCTCTATCCTTATCTGTAGCATATGCAGAACGCCCTGGTTATTTACCTGAGCTATTCCCAAACCTTCAGGCTCTAACCTCCAAAAGGCAGCAGTCAATAGGTACATGGGAGCACTGCCACTTGCAGGTCCCCCCCCCCCCCCTCCCCTCCAGCTTATGTACCAACCTGACTGGAAATATAATTCATTCCATCATCATTGCTCCCTCTTCCAGGTGGAAATCTCAACCCAATAACATTGTTACTTCAGCGGAAGGGCCAATCTTCGCAAAGGGAATGGAGATGGACAATAAATGCCGGCCATGACAATATGCCCTACACACTGGAAATGAACAAATGGTTAATTTTTAGTTCTGGTAATACTTAGTGACATTTTTTCCAGATTATCTTGGCAGCTCCAACATCACTGTTCATCACAAAATGCTGGGGTAACTCACCGGGACAGGCAGCATCTCTGGAGAGAAGGAATGGGTGACGTTTCGGGTCGAGACCCTTCTTAAGACTTCTTCGTCTTTCGTGTCCATCTTCCATGTTTCAAATGTTGACCTCGCTGTCATCATCCGTCCTGAAAAGGACGCAAGCTTCCGGCGACAATCAGTGGGAGCCGTCACTTGTTGCGATAGATGATGGTGGCAGCGGAATTAGCTCAGGATACTTCCAGTTTCCAGCCCCGCGACGTGGATGCTTCTGTTATGGGGTCTTCTTCAGAATGAGAGTCAGGGGAGAGGGAGTCTAGAGATATATGGAAGGGTGAAGTGTGAAAACATGAGATCAAAGGGGACAAAGTTCAAGGAATATGTATAGATCATTGTTGGCTAGGGGATGTTGCCAATGATCTATTCTACATTTCCCTTGAACCACTTCCTCTTTGATGTCTCCTTTTCACGCCTAACATTTCCTTATCTCTGTGTTTCCCTCTCCCCTGACTCTCTATGTGAAGAAGGGTCTCGACCTGAAATGTCACTCATTCTTTCCCCCCGTAAACCAGCATCTGTAGTTCCTTCCGACACAGCACTATTTGTCATTTTAGGAATTCTATGTAAAGATTAAAGTCCCTTAGTTGCAGTCAGCTCTGTTGTGATCTTATCAACTATACTGTGATGTTGGACTCCTTGTAGACTCTGGGGAGAGAGCAGCAACTTTGAGGGAGTGCAGCGTAGGTTTACAAGGTTAACTCCCGATATGGCGGGACTGTCATATGCTGGGAGAATGGAGCGGCTGGGCTTGTACCCTCTGGAGTTCAGAAGGATGAGAGAGGATCTTATTGAAACATATAAGATTGTTAAGGGTTTGGACACGCTAGAGGTAGGAAACATGTTCCAGGTGTTGGGGGGAGTCCAGAACCAGGGGCCACAGTTTAAGAATAAGGGGTAAGCCATTTAGAACAGCGATGAAGAAACACTTTTTCACACAGAGAGTTGTGCGTGTGGAATTCTCTGCCTCAGAGGGCGGTGGAGGCTGGTTCTCTGGATACTTTCAAGAGAGAGCTAAATAGGCCTCTTAAAGATAGCGGAGTCAGGGGATATGGGGCGAAGGCAGGGACGGGGTACTGATTGGGGATGATCAGCCATGATCACATTGAATGGCGTTGCTGGCTCGAAGGGCCGAATGGCCTACTCCTGCACCTATTGTCTATTGTCTATTGGAAATCTGAGCCCACACCTATGCAGCAAACCTACATTGCAAATCTGTATGCTATTGGCCCACGGGAGAGGAGCTCCTTCTGTATTGATTACGATAGTTGAAAGGGACTGAGGTACGTTTAATTTAGTTTTGAGATACTGGCCCTTCGCACTGACCAGCGATCCCCGCACATTAACACTACCCGACACACACGAGGGACAATATACACATACACCAAGCCAATTAACCTACACGCCTGTACGTCTTTGGAGTGTGGGAGGAAACCGAAGATCTCGGAGAAAACCCACGAGGACACGGGGAGAACGTACATACTCCGTACAGACAATACCCACACCAGCCACAGGTAGTAGGAGACTCGAACCGGGTCTCTGCGCTGCAAGCGCTGTAAGGCAGCAACTCTACTGCCGTGCCGCACCACGGCAATCCGCCCTCTAGTGAGTATCCTGAGAGCGTAATTATAAAATTATTACAATTCATTTTAGTATCTTTGATTTTCTTTCTAGTTTAGAAAAAAATTGAAAATATAAAATAAATAAAAACACACCAAAATTAAAAAAAATCATTTAATAAACTCAAACACATTTTTAACTGGTGTTAATAGCTTCTGGATGGAATATTTCTGAATGGATCCAACATTCAAAAGGATCCGTTGTATTGGAGGGGCTGTGTTAGCTGACAAGCCGCAGGGTATCAGTTGTACCCTTTCCCCTGTCCCTCAGGCTGAAGAAGGGTCTCTCGACCCGAAAATGTCACCTTTTCCTGCTATCCAGAGATGCTGTATGACCCTCTGCAGTGTACGCATCCTGCACTTTTTGGTGGGCGGACAAAATTGGTGGAGAACTCAAGCGGTGAGGCATCATCTATGGTGGCGAAGGATACTTGGCGACCATTTCGGGTTGAGAACCCTTCTTCAGCTTTTTGTGTCCCGAAGGGCGTTTCTACAGATTTAGTCTGGCCAGCTTCGTGTGAGCACTGTTCTGGATTGCCAATATTACCCCACTCCCACCCATCCTTGTCTCATACCCCTTGCTTGTTTGGTTTTTTTTTTATACCCACATTTAACCATGTATTTATTGTGTAAAATTACCCCCCCTTTATTTTAAAAAACACCCAACTCCAACCCTACACATTTTTTTTTTATTTTTTTTTTTAATTTTATTATATTTTACCCCCTTTATTTATAAATTTTCTTATAATTTTGTTTTTTTTTTTTTTTTTTTTGGGGGTTATTTTTTATTTATTAATTATTTCTTTTATAATTGTATTTTTTTTTTTTTAAATCTATTATAATATGTGTATTTATATAGGGTTGTTGTTTTTATTTATTTTATAGTTAATAAAACGGATCTTTTTTTTTTTCTTTATATTTTTTTAGTTTGTCTTTGATTATTTTTATACCTTTTTTTGATTATAACCCCCCCCCCCCTCCCCCCCCCCGCCCCCCCCCCCCCCCCCCCCCCCCCCCCCCACCCACCTCCCCCCCCCACTCACTCACTAACAGGTACTCCACAAGTTGCAGGAGACCCTTCAGGTAATGTAGGCCTCACCTTTCCCTCCCAAGGCAGGTTCACTCATAGTCTGAAAACTGTTTCAGGCGTCAATATCTTTGAGACTGGCGTGTTACACCACCTGATTAAAGATTCTGAAGTTCACATATCTTGGGAGCCCACGACGGATTTGCACCCCAGTGTGATGTTTTGACTGTTTCCAACTACTTGGCGTGTACATTGAAGATAGACACAAAAAGCTGGAGTAATTTTTCAGCGGGAAGGACTACAGCCAGCAATCTCTGGAAGAACGCATGAACAGGATCGGATGACAGAAGAGAAACTCACCGGAAAGGAAGGACCACTGTTTCTCAACCTTGCATGCTGACCCTGTCCCCGCTCGAGAGAAGTCAGTTACTCACAGCTTTTTGTGTCTGAATCCTTACGGTTGTATATACCAGCACCTGCGAGTTCCTGCCTGTAGTTTTCCACCTCCAGCCTCTTAACACCTCCTGCATATCAACCAATGGTCCTGATTTATTCAACATTTCGTATGGTACTACAAAAAAAATAAAAAACCCTTTATGTAATATGAGAGTGCTTTTAAATATCCGTATCCAACACGTTCCTCAACTTCATCGGCCTCTGGGTCCAATTCCTCACTTTCATCAATGCTGGAGTACACTCAAGAAGGGACAGACAGCATCTTGGAGAGAAGGACCTGGGTGACGTTTTAATGTCCTGAAGACGTGTCCGACCAGAAACGTGTTCTGAATGAAGGGTCTTGACCCGACATTAATCGTCTCAGTTAATCCTGCTGTCCCTACTGAGTTGCTCCGTAGAAGCATTTTGTGTATACCTTCTAATATAAACCAGTATCTGTCAGTTCTTTCCCTAACACATCTCTCTTCATCTCCTTCTGTAGAAATTTAAAACATGTTTGTTAATAAGCATCCTTTCATTTTTCTCATGTACAGTCGCTTATCTTCTATCTTATAACCTACTCACCTTAATTTATCTTGACTCTCTTTAATCCTCTCTCAAATATAATGTATAATGCCTTGGTTTGACGTTCTTTACTTTTTTATTCTCTGTATTTTATCACTTGCCACTCAAATTTTCTCAATTCCCTGTTTCCTTACTTTCTGCATGTTTTATAATTATCACGGGGTTTAAAACTGTGACTTTTCATGGGGTGTAAACCTGTGACTGGTGCGTAGTGGCCGGCGCTGCCTTGGCAGCTGCGGCTCGCCTGCAGTCCGTCTGTTTTTTTCTTTTTTTGTTGTTTTCTTGTCTTATTTTTGCGTATAGAGCGTTATTTTGGAGTTTAATTGTTGGTTGTGTAAGTGTGTTGGGAGGGGGGGGACGTACACACATTTATCTTTATTCGTTTTAGTCTCTCTTCCTTCGGGGGACTCTCGACTTTTCCTCCTGTCGTATCCCCCAGGTTCTCCCATCCTCGTCTGCGTGAGGCCTTAATGGCGGAGTGGCGGCCTCCAAAACTGCGACCGAACCCGAGGCTTCGGTGTGGCAAACGCCAAGCCAGGGACGTTCCTAGCGCGAGCCGGCGCCGACTTCTGGGGCTGTGGCGGGTTCAGGTCCATTCCGGCGTTAGGCGGCCCAACATGGGAGCTGTGTGGCGGCTTTACGGTGGCGGTGAGGGGGCAGCTCGACTCTTCGCGAGGCTGGCGCGGGCCCACGTGGACGACATCAGTCGGTGACGATCGCAGGTCACAGGTTGTGTGCCTTCAGTTTTATGGAGCTTCCGCTGTCTACTGCTGAGTCCGTTGGACCTTGGAGGGCGGCAGCTTCGACCGCCCGGGCCGTTCGCGGTGGCACGGTTCAGCCGCGGGACTACTTACATCACCCCACGGTGGCGGGTCATACACATCGGAGGCCTTGATCGCCCTCAGCACAGATGCGAGAGAACCAAGAAGTGGAAGACACAAAGACTTTGATTTTCTGCACTTCCATCGCAGTGGGGAGGTGCCTGGTGAACTCACGGATTGATGTGGATGTTTAAATTTGTGTTTATTGTCGTGTTTTTGTTATTTTATTTTATGTATGACTGCAAGGCCAATAAATTTCGTTACAGACCGCAAGGTCCCTGAATGACCAAATAATAATGTTTCCTATGATAATTTTTCCATATTCCCATGATTCCAATCCTCAAATACTTCATCTCTATTGGCCTTTCTATATACCACAGGGGGCGCCGCGACACTGGTCGGCAGCCTCACGTAGTCGCAATGTCTTCCTGCCGGTCTTTTTGTCTTGTTTTTGTTATTTTTAGTGTGTGTTTTAAAAGATTGTGATAATGTTCCTCTGGTTTGTGTTACCTGTGGGGGTGAGGGGGAGGGGGAGGGGGGGACAAGGGAAACTGTCACCAATCTCTTACCTTGCTGGAGATGCGATTGTTTTCCTGATCATATCTCCGGTCGCTCTGCGGCCTAACATCATGGAGCCGGAGGCCTTGCTCAGGACTAACTTTGAGCCCCATCGCGGGGCCGTGGAGTTACCATCGGAGACGATCCCTTGCCTGGGTTTGACGCTGCAACTGCGGCCTGCGGACTTCACCATCGAGGAGCTCGCAGTCTCGGGTAGAGACCGAGTCGGGAAGCTCCAACGACACAGAAGGTTCGACCAGCCCCGACCCGGCGTCCGATCGCCCGGCACGGGGAGCTGACATGGAGGGCCTGCCGCTGGCTACGGGAGCCAAGATCGTCCCAGCAACGGAAGGCTCGAGGCCCCCGACCACGGGAGCACAAAGAGGGAAGAGTTTGAATTTTTTTTTCACCTTCCATCACAGTGAGGAATGTGGAGGAGTCACTGTGGTGGATGTTCATGGTCAAATGTATTTTGTGTGTTTTGTTGCTTTTTAATGGTATGACTGTATAGCTTATGACTGTATGGCAGGAAACATGTTCCCGATGTTGGGGGAGTCCAGAACCAGGGGGCACCGTTTAAAAATGAGGGGTAAGCCATTTAGAACGGAGATGAGGAAACACTTTTTCACAGAGAGTTGTGAGTCTGTGGAATTCTCTCCTTCAGAGGGCGGTGTAGGCCGATTCTCTGGGTACTTTCAAGAGTGCGCTAGATAGGGCTCTTGAAGATGGTGGAGTCAGGAATATGGGGAGAAGGCAGGAACAGGGTACTGATTGGGGATGATCAGCCATGATCACATTGAATGGTGGTGCTGGCTTGAAGGGCCGAATGGCCTACTCCTGCACCTATTGTCTATGGCAAATCAAATTCCTCGTATGTTGCAAAACATACTTGGCTAATAAAGTATGATTATGATTATTATGATTATGATATTTCAGTGGAATCACTCCTTTGATATGGACTCTTTAATCCTGGTCAGAATATATTTGACCATTATCTCACACATAAACACTGATAATATTCAATAGAAGATGCTGGAGTGACTCAGCGGGACAGGCAACATCTCTGGAGAGAATGAATGGGTGATGTTTTGGGTCAAGACCCTTCTTCAGACTGCGAGTCAGGGGAGAGGGAGACACAGAGATAAGGAAGTGCAAGTGTGAGAACGACACATCAAAGGCGATGAGGGTTCAGGAAAATGTAGAATAGATCATTATTATCTAGGAGAAGGTGACAACGAAGCACACAGAGATAACATTTAATCAGGGGGACAGTCAGACTGGTCGGAGAACTAGGAAAGGGGAGGGATGGAGAGAGAGGGAAAGCAAGGGCTACTTGAAGTTAGAGAAGTCAATGTTCATACCGCTGGGGTGTTAGCTGCCCAAGTGAAATATGACGTGCTGTTCCTCCAATTTAGGCTGGGCCTCACTCTGACAGTGTGTCAGGCAGGCTGACAGTGTGAATATTCAATGTGTCACTGCTGTTCTCTGTTTGAACTGATACTTCATTAAGACTGGGAAACTTTCATGGCACTTGAAGGTATTAATTACTTTTATGCTGACACCATTCTATCATGGTGTTTCTGGTCTCTCTTTCAGAAAGGCATAACTATCCATCGGTCTTTACCCACCCTTCACGCTGCCCCAAATCAAATCTACAACTGCATCCTTCCTTGGTGGGCGTGAGCCGTACTGATTGTGGAATCACCTCCCGTCTCTCATTATTATAACTCTTCCCGCGACGGGACTCAGAAGATTGTGTCCATTTTGCGAGTGAGGAGGCCTCAGGTAGCTGACTGAGTATAACCAGGACCTCATTGCTGGAGATAAACACAAAAAGATGAAGTACCTCAGCGGGTCAGACAGCATCTCTGGAGAAAAGGAATAGGTGACATTTCAGGTCGAGACCTTTCTTCAGGCTGAGAGTCAGGGGAGAGGGAAAATAGAGATGTTGACGGTGATGTAGGAGATGCTGTTTCTCCACCTTTTTGTGTCTATCTTCAGTTTAAACCAACCTCTACAGTTTCTTCCTACACAAACCTCATTGCTACAGATGTTAATACAGCTATTGGTTAATTATTACCATGTGTACTGAAATACAGTGAAAATATGTATTTTGCATTATATCCATGTAGATCATAACACATATGAGTGCATCAGGTGGAACCAAAAAGGAAACTCAGAATATCATGTTACAGGTACAAGGAAAGTATAGATTAAAAAATAAGTGTGAGTGCCTCAATGTGATAGATTGCCAGATCAGGGTTTTTTTTTTTTTTTTCTGTTTAGCATGTACTATGCTTACATATTCTGTTGTGCTGCTGCAAGTAAGAATTTCATTGTTCTATCTGGGACGTATGACAATAAAACACTCTTGACTCTCGATACATAAGAGGTCTGTTGAAGAGTGTAATAAGAGGGGTGAAGAAGGTGTTCTTGAATCTCGTTGGTACATAACCATATAACCATATAACCAAATACACAATTACAGCACGGAAACTGCCCTCTCGGCCCTTCCAGTCCGTGCCGACCATTTGTTTTGCCCTAGTCCCATCTACCTGCACTCACAGACCATACCCCTCCTGTCCCGGCAAGTCCAGATTTACCTAATCCACTTTATCTTAAATGTTTAAAATCGATCCTGCCTCCACCACTTCTGCTGGAAGCCTCATTCCAACCCCTCCACACCACCCTCTGAGGTCCAGAAGTTCCCTCCCGTTAACCCCGACACCTCTTGTCCCTTAATTCTCTGTCATGCCCTCTTGTTTGAATCTTCCCACCCTCAATGGGAAAAAAAACGTTCTCCAGTCACACTCTGTTTATCCCTTTCATCATTTTAAAGACCTCAATCACGTCCCCCCTAACCTTCTGCGCTCCAAAGAATAAAAGACCTACATTGTTCAACCTTCTCTGTACCATTAGTTGCTGGAACCCTGGCAACATTCTAGTAATTCTCCTCTGTAACTCTCTCTATTGTGTAGACTCCTTCTATAACTAGGCCGACCAAAATGATACACCATACACCCGAAATGGTCTTACCCCTTGCCTTTAAATTTAAAATTATTCCTCCTCCTCATATTCCATGTCCTCTGATTTATATAAAGGCAGCACCCCAACAGGCTTTCTTTACCACCCTACTACCTGCGATTCACTTCAGGGAAACTAATGCACACTTATTCCTAGCTCTCTCTCTCTGTTCCCAGATTCTCAATTCCCTACATATCCAGCTACGTACTATTTTGATGATTTGTCCGGGCAAGATGTCGCACGTCACTCACTTATCAGCATTAAACTCCACTGCCATCTTTTCAGCCACTTTTCCAAATGGCCCAAATCTCTCTTGTAGACTTTGAAATCTACTTCAGTATCCACAACACACCTATCTTAGTATTCATCTGCATACTTACTTATCCAATTTTCCACCCCATCATCCTGATCATTGATTGTACATGACAAACAACAGTGGACCCAACACAGATCCCTGAGACACCCCACTGCTCACCGGCTTCCAACCTGACAAACAGCCATCCACCATTACTCTCTGACATCTCCCATTCAGCCACTGTGAATCCATCTTGCTACTCCGCCATTAACACCCAAAGATTGAACCTTCTTAACCAACCTTCCCAGGGGAACCTTGTCAAAGGCCTTACTGATGAAATCCATATAGACAACATCCACTGCTTTACCCTCATCAATTTCCCTAGTTCCCGCTTCAAAAACTTCAAGAAGGTTTTGTCAAACATGACCTTCCAGGCACAAATCCATGTTGACTGTTCCTGATCAGATCCTGTTTAGCCAGATGCTTATATATATTATCTCTAGTATACTTTCCATTAATTGCCCACCACTGACGTCAAACTAATAGGTCTATAATTGCTAGGTTTATTCTTTGAACCCTTTTTAAACAATGGAACAACATGCGCAGTACGCCAATCCTCCGGCACTATTTCCCGTTTCTAATGACATTTGAAATATTTCTGTATAGCTCCTGCTATTTCTACACTAACTTCCCTCACTTGTCCTAGGGAATATCGTCAGGACTGGAACTTATCCACTTTTATATTTTTCACCAGTGTCAGTAATTCCTTCTCTTTGATCTCATAAGTTCCATAGCCTACTCTAATTTTTCCCTTAAATCATCGAGTTCACTATCCTTCTCTTGGTGAATACGAAAGAACAGAAAGTGTTTCAATATATCTCCCCCTTTTTTGGCTCTGCAGATGGCTGTCCATTCTGTTCTCTTAACGTCCAATTATCTCCCTCTCTGTACCTTGTGTGCTATTAATATAGTGTTGTAGCAACCTTGGGTTTTACTTTCACCTTTCTTGCCAAAGGCCAACCTCAATCTTCTTTTAGCCTTCCTACTTTCTTTCTTAAGCTTCTTTTTACCTTTTTATTACTCCTCTAGCACCTATTTACTCCTGCCTCCTATAATTATAGGCGAGAGTATCTTCTGTTTTTTAAACATGTGTCCAATTTCCTTGAAAACCATGGCTCTTTCCCATTTTTACTATTTCCTTTCAACTAACAGGGTATAAAGCATTCTGTACTTTACAATTTCCCCTTTAATGTCCTCCATTTCGCCTACATCCTTCCCATGGAAAAAACGTTGTTCCCAATTCACTCCTTTAAAATTCCTTCGCCATTCCCTCAAGTTAGCCTTTCTCCCAATCAAAAATCTCCCAACTAGGTCCAGTTCGAACTCTCTCCATAAATATATTGACGATATGGTATGTGGATCACTGGTCCGAAGTGCTCACCAAGATCTCCGTCCCTGACACTGCCTCATTTCCTAACAGGAGGTCCAGCACTGCCCATTCTGGTCGATACCCTATATTATGCTGCAAAAAACCTATTCCTGCAACAATTTTACAAACTCCAAACCATCCACGCCCCCATTTACAGAAAGTGTTTCCAGTCTATTTTGGAAATTGAAATCTCACACAATCACAACCTTGTGCCTTACAACGTACTAATAATGCTAATTCCTTACATATTTGCTCTTCCAATTCACGCTTCCCTTTGGTGGTCTATAATACCCCCTTTTTTTTTCTTTTTTTTTTATTTAAACCGAACGTTGTTTATCAATGTTGCTACACGTTTTCCCACTTCTCAGTTCCACCAAATAGCCTCCTAGCGAAGCCTTAATCTATCCTGCCAACAGCATGCGAAATATCTTCTCTGACAAGCAATGCACACCTCCCCTCTGGTCCCTCCAATTCTATACCTGAAGCAACAAAATCCTGGCATCTTTAGTTTCCAATCACAGCCCTTCCTGCAACCATGTGTTCACTGTTGCCACAATCATCATATTACGAGGTTTTGTCAATCAGGCTCTAAGTTCGGCCACCTTACTTACAATGCTCCTAGCATTAAAAAATATCACATTTTAGAACCCACCATCCCTTATTCTCTGTCTATATACTTTTTTCATCTTTCTCGCCTACATTTTGGATCCGAGTGCTACCCTTCTCTGCCTCCTGCCCCCACACCCTGACCCTAGCCCCTCTACCCGAGTCCTCCTCCCAGCCTTTCTAGTTTTAAAGTCTCCCCAGTAGCCTTTGCAAATCTCCCTGCCAGGTTATTGGTCCCCCTCGGGCTCAAGTGCAACCCGTCCTTTGTGTGTACAGATCATTGCCTTCCCCAAAAGAGGTCCCAAGTGATCAAGAAACTTGATATCCCTGCCCACGCACCAGTCCCTCAGCCACGCATTTATCCTCCACCTCATTTCATTCCTACTCTCACTGTCACGCGACACAGGCAGTAATCCTGAAATCATTACCCTTTTGGTCCTTCTCCTAAACTTTCCCCCCCCCAACTCCCTAAATTCCCTTCGGACCTCGTCACTTTTTGTGTACCACAACATCAGGCTCCTATGTGTACCACAACATCAGGCTCCTCTCCCTCCCTTATCAGAATCTTTTGGACACGTTCTGACACATGCGAGACCCTGGCACCAGGGAGGCAAACTACCATCCGGGTCTCCCGACTGCGTCCACAGAAATCGCCTATCCGACCCCCTAAACTATAGAGTCCCCTATTACAATTTTGCCTCCTCTTTTGCTACCCTTCTGAGCATCAGGGCCGGTCTCTGTGCCGGAGGCCAGGCGCTGTTGGTGCCCCAGCTAGGCTGTCCCCTCCAATCGTACTCAAACCTAAGTACCTATTTTCCAGGTGTACGGGTCACAGGGGTACTCTCTAGCCCCTGCCTCTGCCCCTTGCCCTTCCTAACTGTGACCACTTGTCTGCCTCCTGTGGTTGGGAGTGACTACCTCCCTGTAGCTCCTCTCTATTACCTCCTCACTCTCCATGGGGAGATGGAGGTCATCGAGCTGCTGCTCCAGGTTCCTAACACAGTCCTTTAGGAGCCCCATCTCAACACACCTGGTGCAGATGTGGACGTCTGGAGGACTATCAGATTCCCTGACCTCCCACATCTGACATCCAGAAAACAGTACACTCCCCTGGCCTTCATACTGCCCCCCTTACACAGGATACAATATAAAGTACACAACAAACTGCTGGGATCTGAATGTTGACCTCGGAAGGAACATTGACAATGATTGCTTATCCTTCTGGTGAAACAAAGGAATACTCATCCCATATTATAGAAAAGGTATTGTACAGGAAGGAACTGCAGATGCTGGTTTACACCGAAGATAGACACAAAATGCTGGAGTAACTCAGTGGGACAGACAGCATCTCTGGATAGAAGGAACGGGAGACCTTTCTTCAGACTTGGTACATACATTACACTTAAGGGGCTGTCCCACTTGGGCGACCTAATTGGCGAGTTTAGAAGAGTTTGTAAAATTGACATGTTGAAGACCTTCTTCGACTATGTAGAAGACCTCCTTCGACTATGTTGAAGACCAGCTTGGACTAGCTACGACTAGCTACGACTAACTTCGGGAAAATCGGACACCGAATAGTGGAGAGTGAAGACGGCCTCCTTCGACCTCCCTTCGACCTCCCTTCAACTACGATGAAGGCTATCTACGACTATCTTCTACTACCCTCGATTGCCTATGACTAACATGCCGACCTACTACGACCTACTACGACTAAACCTACGAGTAAAAGAAATATCGATTTTTTCCATGGCGACCTTTTTTTACTCGCGGGCATTTTTTAACATATTGAAAAAAACGCCGCGACATAGCTGAGGGCTCGAGTACGCGGAGACCACTCTCGAGCATGAAGGAGAGTTACGAAGACCTCCTACGACCTCGTGTCGACCATGCTGCGAGTATGTCGAGGGCAAACTCACCAGAACCCGCGGATTAGATCGCCCAAGTGGGACAGGCCCTTTGGAGGCCTCAAAGGATAGTTACCAAAGAAAGGTTGCAGAAACTGGAGCTTGTTAACCTTGCTGTTGCAAGAGCTGTAGTTTTGGGTCCAGCCGGCTCTTTGTTTGAGATGCAACAGCCTGGTTAAACAAGTACGACCAGGACACGAGTGAGACAGAAAGCATCCCCATATAATCCTGTGTAGCTGCTCACTATAATTATTTTATTCAAAAGTACTCCGAGGACTGATTTGATTGACAAGTTAGCAATTAATTAAATGTGAAAGCGCCAATGGCTGCTGTCAAAGTGGGACCTCTGTTTTAATTTGTGTGGATTGTGTTATTTCAAGTGCAATTAAGTAGATTGTGCAGCTGAGAGATGTTGATTTGCAGGAGCCCGTCTGAATGGCAAGGCAGCAGAACGAGCGCAATTTGACTTGCAGTTTAGCTGACTTTTTATTGTAAAATTTATTTATTTTTCCAAATCCTTTTGTTTTAACTTTTGGAACGTCGGTGATCGGTGCTGTGCAGAACTCACTTCATGAGGTATTCCTTGAAATTTAGTACGAATTATTTGCAAGTAGATCCATTAAATCTCAAAATGACTAAAACATTAAGGGGAGAAGACAGGAGAATGGGATTAGGAGGGAGGGACAGATCAGCCATGATTGAATGGCGGAGTAAACTTGATGGGCCGAATGGCCTTATTCTAATTGAGGTTGGATGTGTAGGGTCAGGTGTTACATCTCCTGCGGTTGCAGGGGAATGCACCTGGGGAGAGGCGGAATTGCGTGGGAATGGATGAGTGAAGCAACAGGTTGCTGGTGGAGTGGTCTCTGTGGAAGGCGGAATGGGGTGGGCATGGGAAGCTGTGACATTTGAGGTGGCGGAAGTGTCTGGATGTAGACGCTGGTGGGGTGAAAGGGAAGGATAAGAGATTTTGGGGGGGGTGAGAAGGGTACTGTGGGACACAGAAGAAACACGGGGAGAAGACCTTTCCACAACACCAGAAGACATCTTGGATGTCCTGAAATATCTTGAGAGTAGATAAGGCAGAGAAGGAGAAAATGGGGGGGGGGGGGGCTGGCATTTCATGGACGAGGCAGACTGGGAGGAGGTGGGGTCAAGATAACTGAGAATAACTGAGTTTATAGTAGATGTCAGTCGATAGTCTGCCCCATTGTGATGGAGTCAGAGATCAGGAACGGGTAGAGACAAGTGTCAGAGATAGTCCAGGTGCAATTGAAAGGAGAGTGGAAATCAACGGTAAAGTTGATGAAGTCAATGAGTTCTGCAAGGAACAGTCTCAATGCAGTTAGACACAAAATGCTGGAGTAACGCAGCGGGACAGGCAGCATCTCTGGAGAGAAGGAATGGGTGACGTTTCGGGTCGAGACCCTTCTTCAGTCCCAGCGCAGTCACTGATGTAGGGAAATGTGATTGATGTGGTAAATGTGAACTTCCAATAGGCCTCATAACAGTCCTGTCATCAAGTCTGAAGGCCAGGGAATGAAAAAATATGTTGCAGCATAGACAGAAAATTGGCTGTAATGGAAAACAGAGAACAGTAATGAAGAATTGTTTTTTTTGGTCTCAAGAGAAATGTGCAATAAAGTTCCCCTGAGCGATATTATGAGTAAAACTGCTTTTATTTATATTTATTAATCATTTTGACTTGGGTGTACAGTGTGCAATGTCCAAATTTGCTCATAACTGAGGTGTGTAGAGGATATTAATAGTCCTTTGGGCGAGGAGCTAGTAAAAATGGCCAGGTGGAAGGAAGATGAAACTATTTAATGCTGTGAAAAAAAAAGTTATATGCATACTCATAGGGGATGATTTAGTTTGTAAGGCATTTGACAAGGTCCTGACATGGAAGCTGGTCCAGAAGGTTCGGGCTATACAGAGAAAAATCCCAGGGCGGAAATGGCTATTGGACTATAACTGGTTTGGTGATAGGAGACAGAGTTGTATTGGTGGAAGAATACTTTTCTGACTGGAGGTCTGGTGTACGACAGGCTTGGTGGTAATCCTCTAAACCAAAACGTGGCTTCGACCCTTGATGAACGTTTTGTTGACATTATATTAACAATGATAAGTTACAAATAGTGAGTTTGCAGATGATGTTTGATGATGTTTGTGGATGTTGTCTGAAGCCACTGCAAGATTTAGATCAGTTAGAAATGTTGGGTTGTGAGAGCGTGTGGAAAAAATTTGGTGATAGTGAATAGATTAATCCCGACCCTATGATGTTTGTGACAAGTGCAGATGTTGCAAATTGGGTAGGGATCTGCAGTGAAATGGGACCTGGGGTACGGCGGATGGGAAGGGAATTTCTTTTAGTCAGAGGGTGGTAAAACCTGTGGCATTCTTTCTTTAGCCACAGAATGGCTGTGGAGGGCCTCAAGTCAGAGGTATTTTTAAGGCAGAGAGATAGATAGATTCTTGTTTAGTCCAGGTGTCAGGGGCTATGGGGAGAAGGCAGGAGAATGGGGTTAGGAGGGAGAGATACAGTAGATCAGCCATGATTGAATGGTGGAGTAAACTTGGCCGAGTTGCATAATTCTGCTCCTATCACATGACCTTATGATCTTATGACCTTATGACAAAGACATAGGTCCTTCCAAGTGAAACCAAGGGTAGATAGTGGATTGGAGAAAGTGTATGGCATACTTGCATACTGCATAAGATAAAATATATAAAAGTTGGGAGGTTATGATTCAACTTTATAAAACACTGGTTAAACTGCACAGAGTATTGTTTGCAGTTCCACTCAGCGCACTACAGCAAGGATACAGGTACGCTGCAGAGAGTGCGGAGGAGATTCACCAGGATGTTGCTTCGATTGGAGAAATTGTTTTGCCTGGGGTTGTTTTCCTTGTAGCAAAGGTAATTGAGTGGATTGTAAGAAGCAAGAGAGAGAGGTGAGGTGAGAGGAAGCAGTTTGAAATGAGATTTGAGGGGAAAGCTATTTACACCGAGTGGTTGATATCTGTAACTCGCTGACAGAGGTGTTGGTGGTAGAGTTTCTATCACTGCGTTTGGAGACATTTAAATCAGCTTGGCATAGATGACTATGGATCCATTGTCAGCAAATAGACTTAAGGATAATGGGGAAAACTCAACATGGAGATGTTGGGCCAAAGGTAGACACAGAATGCTAGAGTAACTCAGCGGGACAGGCAGCATCTCTGGATAGAAGCAATGGTCTTGACCCGAAACGTCACCCATTCCTTCTCTCCAGAGATGCTGCCTGTCCCGCTGAGTTACTCCAGCAATATATACCTATCTTCGGTGTAAACCAACGTCTGCAGTTCCTTCCTACACATTTCGTCAATAGATATATTTCTGTGCTATTCTCCAAGAAAGTGAGGGGGTGATTTCAACTAGAGGGTATAATTCTAAAGGGGATACAACAATAGAAAGATGGAGAGAAAGCCCTGGCCAAGCAGGCCATCCGCGAGTCACGGCGCCAGGCAGAAGAGGGCTCTGTCCGAGCCAGCTGCCTGCCCTTTTTCTGGGGTTACGTCCATGCCCCGGTGGTTTTAGAAAGGGATTACGCGCTGTTCACGGGTGCCCTGGGGGATTTCCGGGATCGTTGGGCATCGTGGGGGGTGGAATGCATCCTCAATATGGATGGGGAAATTTAATATTTAAGAATATTTGCTTTATTTTTGTATTATGGTGATGGGTTTGTTTGTAGTTTTGGACTGTATTTTTGTAAATCTATATAATTAAAAGCGTCATCTTGACCACTTCCTGTCTGCGCTGTATATTGATTTTAGAAAAAACGTTACCATATATCCCTATGATATTTGGCCATCTTACTCACAGTCTTCCTCCGCTGAGCAGACACAGAGGATTTTTACCATCTATGAAAAATAAAAATGTTATGAGTGTTTAAAAAACCTTGAAATCCCCTTGCCTGTCAATCACCGCAATGAAGGTAACGGCCCTTGCGGGGGTCTGGGGCAGGACTATAAAACCCCGAATGCCTGGACATGACTCAGTCACTCTGCAAGATTGCGAGGTAGAGGCCACGACTCTCATTCTAAGCTGTGAATCAACTGAACTGTGAGTCTGCAATGTACTTGCAATAAATGATTTGTTAGCCCTTAATGAAAATGAAATAAGTTGTTTGGCCTGCCATGTGCTTGAAACTGCAATGGCAATGGAAATGAAATGAAAATGCAATGAGCTGTTTGGCCTGCCCTGTGCTTGAAACTGCAGTGGCAATGGAAATGAAATGAAAATGCAATCAGCCGTTTGGCCTGCCCTGTGCTTGAAACTGCAATGGCAATGGTAATGAAATGAAAATGCAATGAGCTGTTCGGCATGCCCTGTGCTTGAAACTGCAATGGAAATAGAAATGAAATGAAAATGCAATGAGCTGTTTGGCCTGCCCTGTGCTTGAGTCCCATGCCAGGCCAGGAAAAGTCTGGAAAAAGTGCCTTTCACTGAGATTTCACAGATATTTTTTAAAAGAGCCCCTTCATCTAATCAGGCCTGTACCAGCCCAGGAAGAGTCCCTTAGGCCCATCAGTAAGTATTCCCCCTGCAAGTATTAAACCTCACCCCAGTATTTTTCTCCCTCCCTTCATTGGCTCCCTGTGAGATCCAGGCCAGGATAGACTTTCCTCCTTCATCGCTGTGATCTGCAGAAAAAGATGAAAAATTTCTAAAACCGATTCTCCACCCTCTCCCCCTTCTCTCTCACAGAGTCTCTCACCTGTTTTGGGCAGAATTTCTGGCAGTTTTCTGAGCTGCCAGCCCACCAGGCTTGAGTGACTGAGCTGCCAGCCCACCAGGCCTGAGTGACTGAGCTGCCAGCCCACCAGGCCTGAGTGACTGAGCTGCCAGCCCACCAGGCCTGAGTGACTGAGCTGCCAGCCCAAGAATCCATTTGGCCCACAATGTCCATACTAGCCCTCTGGAAACCAGTCCCTTCGGCCCACAACACTCACACTAGCGCTCCAGAAAGCCCCCCAACTGGCCACCAATATTGGAATTGGGGGAGAGGTGGAATATTGCATTGGGGGACCAGCCCTCCCATGGAACATGGGACCCAACGGATCACACTTAGTCTAATAGTTGATTAAAATTACTCTTGGTTAAAAAAAAGGGAGATGGAGGGAACGATTTTTTCATTGATCTCATTGATGAAGGCGTCAAGAACCACGGAATTGAGAAGAACTGAAAATGGCATGAGGGGAAATCTTTTTAACAGCGAATGCTGAGGTGTCTGCGATGCACAACCCAATATACCAGACAGGGCACAAGTGGGAGCTGGATTAGTATCTGAAAGAAAAAAAGATTACAAGCTAAGGGTAGTGGATCTGACTGTGTCGCCCTTGCATGCAGCTGGTATGGTCTCAATGCGCTGAGTGGCCACATTGTGAGCAGTGATCTATCTGTAATTCTGCTACATACCTGTACGCTGGGCCCATAAGAGAGAGCAAGTCTGGCTTGTAACACGTGGCCTGATCAGGGTTTGGAAGTGAGCATTTCATGTCTAAAACATCGTTGGCATGAGGCCAAGAGGAAGCTCTACTCGTTTGATGGACGTCACCTAAAAATCGGCGGCTAATCTCTTTTTATTACAGTACCCAGAGGGAATAATTTTAACAATACAAGGGCACATATGTGTGAGTGTGTGTATATATATGCATACATGCACACACACACACATACACATACACACACACACACAATATAAAATAACATCACTCCTTCACTAGCTTTTAGACTTTAGCGATTCAAGGCGGAAACAGGCCATTCGTCCTATCGAGTCTGTGCCGGCCAGCGATAACCCTCCACACTAGCACTATCCTACACACTAGGGACAATGTACAATTTTACCGAAGCCAATTAACCTACAAACTTGTATGTCTTTGGAGAATGGGAGCACCCGAGGAAAACCCAAGCGCTCACAGGGATAACGTACAAACTCCGTACAGACAGCTCCCGCGGTCAGGATCGAAAATGATTCTCTGACACTGTACAACTGCGGCACTTTGCCATCCCATAGTAGTAGACAATTTACTTTTGTTGAGTTTAGTTTAGCGAAACAGCACGAAAACAGGCCCTTCGGCCCACTGAGTCTGCACCGACCACAATCTCTGCAAATTAACACTACCCTACACACATTAGGAACAATTTTGCATTTATACCTGTTAACCTACAAACCTGTATGTCCTTGGAGTGTGGGAGAAAACAGAAGCTCTCGGGGAAAACCCACGCAAGTCATGGGGACAATGTACAAACTCCGTCCAGACAAGCGCCCGTCGTTGGGATCGAACCCAGGTCTCTGGCACTGTAAGGCCCTATGTCTTCTATGGCAAAACCAATTTGGAGTCCAAGCTGGCCACTCCATCAGGAACTTCTTACCCCATCTGTGGAAGAATGTCTGGTTTCCACATTGGCCTCATTGATCCACTAGGGCCCCATAAAACCAGAGTGGATGCAAGTCATTCATGATCCCAACTGAATCCCTATAAAGAATTGTGCCAGCTGTTTTCCGTGCATCTGATATTACATTGTGAGAGCGGGACTGACTTGAATAAATTGAGACTCTGGGAGGAGGCACATTAAGACATAGTAAATTATTTTGTTCAATAAAGCACTTTATCTTACCAGCCATTCTCCACCATCTTAGACAGAAATAGTGAGAAATACTGGGCAGCCATCCAACCCCATTTATTTCCACTCTCATTAATCGAATACTAAGCTGCATACTGACTCCAGGGTGAGGTCTATCAAGAGCTCCATACACATTTAGCACGATTTACTTTACATTCATGGGCATCTCATTAAACCAGTCAAGCAGCAAGTGTGAAAAAAGTCAAGAATGTTTAATTGTTGTTTTGTACCGAAACAGAACGATGAAATTCGTACTTTCAACAGCATCACAGGAGTGTAAGCACAGCACTCAATAGATCACATAATAAACAATTTTCATAAATTAAAAAAAAACAATATCTGTGCAAACAAAAGTTCAAAGTCCTTAGTACAACAAAGGCAGTTTGAAGTTTGTAGTTTAGTTGGTGTTTGTACTGTTCAATAGTCTGATGGTTGTGGTCAAGAAGCTGTTCCTGAACCACGAGGTCACAGTTTTCAGACTCTTATCTTCTTTCCTGCCCAGTCCATCACAGGAATGGAGGGATACAGATCAAGTGCAGCCATTTGAGATGAGATTATTTTGGCATCATGGTCAGTACAGAACTTGTGGGCCGAAGGACCTGTTCTTGTGCTGTACTTTTCTATGTTCTATGTTCTATGCTGTGGCAGTCTAAACATACCAAAATACACCAACACTGAATTCTCCAGCTTCAGATAACTTGTTTTTTCTTTCTGTTGTATCGGGACTGCTCATTTGTGCGTACCATTTCTCTCTGATTTTGCACTCATTGTGTAGTCTGGTCTGCTCAGCACATGCCAGTACAGATAGTTCCTCTATAATGCTGACACTGATTGGATATAATGTGAGTGATGAATTATTGAACACCATCTGCATTACCGAGGCCAAACTGGTTACAACTCAATTTCGATCAGAAACAAGAAAACCACTCAAAACTTGCTTTGCAAATGGACAAGCAAAAATAAAGTTGTCTTTTTCCAATGCGCCTCAATCTGGGCGAATCGATAACACCATCTCCTCCTCACTGACCATCGACTCAGGTGTACCTGAGCCTTACTCACCCTACTCACCCTACTCACCCTACTCTATGTGACGACTGTGTGGCCAAGCGTAGCTCCAGTGCCATTTATAAAGTTGCCAACTACATCGCTGGTGGTTGCTGAATCACGGGTGCTAATGAGTCAGCATGCAGGAGAGAGATAGAAGACCCGACAACATCAACAAGACCAAAGAAGGGTCTCGACCCGAAACGTCACCCATTCCTTCTCTCCAGGGATGCTGCCTGTCCTGCTGAGTTACTCTGGCATTTTGGAAGTCAGGAGACACCATGACAGTTTTTATTGGGGGGGGGGTTGGTGGTGGAGAAAGTCAGCAACTTCCAATCCCTGGGCGTTAACATCTTGGATGACCTGTGCTGGGCCGAGCGCACAGATGTACTGCGGCACGGTGGCGCAGCGGTAGAGTTGCTGCCTAACAGCGCCAGAGACTCCGGTTCGATCCTGACTATGGGCGCGGTCTGTATGGAGTTTGTACTTTCCCCACGTGACCAGCGCGGGGTTTCACTGGGTGCGCCGGTTTCCTCCCACACTCCAATGATGCACAGGTGTGTTGGCTAATTAGTGTGGCAAAAATTGTGGATTGGCCCTAGCGTGTTGGATAGTGCTAGCATACGGGGTGATCATTGGTTGGTGCGGACTCGGTGGGCCAAAGGGCCTGTATCCACACTTATAGCTCTAAACTAAAATAATTTAATCATGATGAAGATAAATCAGTAATTCTACTGTCTTGGAAGTTTATAGAGATTCAGGGTGACACCAAGTACTCTAACGAATTCTATAGGCATACTGTGGAAACTATTCTAAGGGGTTGCATCATGGCCTGATACTACAATTCTAACACAAAGGTACACATGAGGCTGAAGAGAATGGTGGACTTGGCATGGTCCATCACAGGCACGGCCCTCCTCACCGTCAACAGCTTCTACGTCAGGCTCTGCCTCAAGAAGATGGCATTTAGCATCAAGGATCCCCCTCATCCTGGCCATGCCCTCTTCTCACCGCCACCATCGGGCATGAAATGCAGAAGCCTAAGGTAATACACCACCAGGTTCAGTAACAGCCGCTTGTCTACAACTAACGGGCTCTTGAACAATCCACACACCCAAATCCTACATTGGCAACGGAACACCATGGACTACCTCGTGCACTATCATAGAGTCATAAAACCAGGCCTTTCGACCCAATCCGTCCATGCCAACGAATACTAGTCATAAATTTGTTCTTCTATCCTAATTGTGTTTAATGGTAATATCTTGTTTTATTATAGTCTTTTTTTCTTGTAACTGTCTTCCAAATTTTTTTAAACAAATACAAACAATCGTTCTATTGACACCTATGCAATTATGTTCTGTTAAACAATGTAACATACAGCTTTAAGTATTTTTAAAACTTATTGCTATTGAAAATATCCTCATCACTGAAAAAATTGCAAGAAAGGTTTTGGAACGTCCTAACCCCTAACTCCTTTCCCACCCCACTAACACAATTATTTTTATAGCACCATTTTCTGTACATTTTTGGAGTGTGGGAGGAAACCGGAGCACCCGGAGAAAACCCACGCAGGTCACGGGGAGAACATACAAACTCCGTACAGACAGCACCCATAGTCAGGATCGAACCTGGGTCCCTGGCGCTGTAAGGCAGCAACTCTACCACGTGGCTTTATATTGGAACTATCTGTAGGTCAGACTGTACACATCACCCAGACCCCATCACTTTAATTGCTTTTAGTTGATTTCTCCCGTTCATTTTAATGGGGTAGTATTGCAGCAAAGTTCAGCAGGCAGTTGGAAGTTGATGCTGACCCTGGGACTACATGAGGAAGTACAACAGCATAGCATAGTGTTTACCTGTCGTTGTTATCCACTGCCACCACTGGTTATGGCTTTATCTTCAGCCCTATTCAGACAGGCACAGAAAGCTGGAGTAACTCAGCGGGCCAGGCAGCATCCCTGGAGAGAAGGAATGGGTGACGTTTCTGGTCGAGACCCTTCCTCAGTCTGAGTTACTCCAGCTCTTTGTGTCTAAACCAAGCATTTGCAATTACCTCCTGCACCTATTCTGACAGACCTCAACAGAAGACCTGCTTACGATTTTCCAATATTAAAATCCTGGGAACATTAAGATCAAACGTGGACAAATTGGCAGTTGTGTTTTGAGATTTAAAAATCTTTCTCCTCTCATCATTTTTTGGGGTTAAAATCCTCCCTCCTCCCCGCCAAATCATCTGACCATGTTTCATACATTTTATTTTAATGAACTTATCCTGCAAATAATTGCAAGCAGACCAATTAATTAATCTGCAAGTGACCTTCTGTAATATTGCCTTTAGGAATCCTGTAAGAATGAGGCAGAGAATTTGTATAATTCTGTCTCTGAAGAATTTGCTTCAAAATGTCCAACTAACTTTTCATGCTTTGATTTATTAATGCTGAAACAAAGGTGATGTTGGTTATTGCTGAGACTCGTGTTGAACAGGATAATATTAGGATTCATTTAAGACATCACAAGAATATGAGTATAGGATATGAACGAATAAATGGTAATGCATACATCTGAAGTTTCTGCCGTCTCTTTATTTGGATCAGGAATTGTGCCATTTAAACAAAATGAATTAATAATACAAAAGCAGCAAGGGAGGAATTTGAGAAAAGTTTTGAAATTCTTTTGCTAAATTGGTTGTACAATGCAATGTTTTCAAAGACAAGTTAATGAAAGTATTTATCCTTTTGCCACTCACACAAACTGGAGGTGGCTATCATTTCTCATGTATTGCCTGCAATGATACTGCAAGCCTGCTGCAACTTATGTGGAGTCTCACAAAGTCACAGTAAGGTGCAGATTGAGCACCATTCTCCAAAGGTGGAAATCAACTGACCTTCTTTGCAGAGTAGATAAAGGAACAGTAACTCCCAACACTGATTTTCTTCTCCTCATGTCTGTTCCCGCGTTGAATGGGACTTGGTCCTAGATGATGCTTCTCCCATCAGAGTACAGTTTGGATGAGAACTCATGCCTGAACACAATGTTCCAACTAGCAAAGATATAATTTCCCATTATGAAACTAGAGAATGCCATTGTGCATTCTCCAGCCCTGTGGTATGAATCTTGATCTCCTGGTTGCCCACAACTTTAACTCCCCCTCCCATTCCCAATCTGACTTTTCTGCCGTGGACTTCCTCCATTGTCAGAGTGAGGCCCAACACAAATTGGAGGAACAGCACCTCATATTTTGTTTGGGTAGCTTACACTACAGCGGTATAAACTTTGACTTCTCTAACTTCAAATAACCCTTGCTTTCCCTTTCTCCCCATCCCCTCCACCTTCCCAGTTCTCCCACCAGTCTTACTGTCTCCATTCTATCTCTGTCCCGCCCACTCCCCTGACATCAGTCTGAAGAAGGGTCTCGACCCGAAACGTCACCCATTCCTTCTCTCCAGAGGTGCTGCCTGTCCCGCTGAGTTACTCCAGCATTTTGTGTCTGCGGTATGAATATTGATTTTTCTAACTTCCAATAATCCATGCATCCCCTCTCTCTCCGTCCCTCTCCCACAATAGCCATTGCATGTTTCACTGTCGTCCTGTGGAGTTTCATTGTCTGTATAACTCATTATCACCTACTCCACAGCCAACAATGGATTGTTTCCTTGATCATCGTTACTTTTTTTGTATATCTTTAATTCATCTATATAATTATAACTCAAATCTTGACCTCTTCCTGTTTGCACTGCATATTGATTTTAGAAAAATGCTACCACTTACGGCTGTGATTTTTGGCCATCTTACTCAGAGTCCCCCTCCGCTGCGCAGGACAAGAGGATTTTTCCCATCGATGAAAAATAAAAGACTCATTAATGTTTAAAAAATGTTGAGATTCTCTCTCTCTCTCCTGTCAATCACGCCATGAAGGTCATGTCACTTCCGGTGGGAGGGAGAGGGACAATAAAACCCGGAAGTGTGGACTGTATCAGTCGCTGCAAGATGGGGAGCAAGAGGTCACAACTCTCAGTCTGAGCTTTGAATAATACTGAACACATGTCTACTAAACCGCAAGTGGTTGTACTGACCTGTGAGTGCCCTTAATGTAGTTTGAAAATGTATTTTGAAAATGCAAAAGTGGTTTGGTTTGAAAATGCAAAAGTGGTTTGGTTCAAACATGCAAAAGTGGTTTGGTTTGAAAATTCAAAAGAGGTTTGGTTTGAAAATACAAAAGTGGCTTGTTTTGAAAATGCAAAAATGGTTTGATTTGAAAATGCAAAGGTTGTTTGGTATGAAAATGCAAAAGTGGTTTGGTTTGTAAATGCAAAAGTGGTTTGGTTTCAAAATGCAAAAGTTGTTTGGTTTGAAAAAGCAAATGTGGTTTGGTTTGAAAATGCAAAAGTCGTTTGGTTTGAAAATGCAAACGTGGATTGTTTTAAAAATGCAAAAGTGGTCTGGTTTGAAAATGCAAAGGTTGTTTGGTTTGAAATGCAAAAGTGGTTTGGTTTGAAAATGCAAAAGCAGTTTGGTTTCAAAATGCAAAAGTGGTTTGATCTGAAAAAGCAAATGTGGTTTGGTTTGAAAATGCAAAAGTGGTTTGGTTTGAAAATGCAAACGTGGATTGTTTTAAAAATGCAAAAGTGGTCTGGTTTGAAAATGCAAACGTGGTTTGGTTTGAAAATGCAAAAGTGGTTTGGTTTGAAAATGCAAAAGTGGTTTGGTTAAAATTTGACCACTGCATATTGATTTTTAGAAAAAACACTACCATTTACGGCAGTGAATTTTGGCCATCTTGCTCAGAGTCCCCCTCCAGCTGTCAGGGCCAGAGGATTGTTCCCATCGAAGAAAAATAAAAGACCTATTAATGTTATAAATATGTTGAGATTCTCTCTCCTGTCAATCATGTCATGAAGGCCATGACCCTTCCGGTGGGAGGGGGAGGGACTATACAACCCAGAAGTGTGGGCATGGCAGTCTCTGCAAGATGGGGAGGGAGAGATCACGACTCTCTGCCTGAGCTGTGAATCAACTGAACACACTGAAAGTCTACTGAACTGTGAGTGTGGTTTTTATGTGGTTTTTAATGTGGTTTTATGGTGGTTTCACCCTGCTTGAAATGGAATGAAACTGCATTTGAATTTGGTGGCCTTGCACCCTGCATGAAATGGTATGAAACTGCATTTGAAATTGATGGCCTCCCACCCAGCTTGAAGTGGTAAGAAACTACACTTGAATTTGGTGGCCTTGTACCCTGCTTGAAATGATATGAAACTGCACATATTTGGTGGCCTTGCACCAAGCTTGAAATGGTATGAAATTGAATTTGAATTTGGTGGCCTTGCACCCTGCTTGAAATGGCATGAAACTGCACTTGAGTTTGGTGGCCTTGCACCCTGCTTGAAATGGCATGAAACTGCACTTGAATTTGGTGGCCTTCCACCCTGCTTGAAATGGCATGAAACTGCACTTGAAATTGGTTGCCTGTCTGTCTCATAGAAACATAGAAGCATAGAAATTGGGTGCAGGAGTAGGCCATTCGGCCCTTCGTGTGGTTTTTATGCGGTTTTTAATGTGGTTTTATGGTGGTTTTCACCCTGCTTGAAATGGAATGAAACTGCATTTGAATTTGGTGGCCTTGCACCCTGCATGAAATTGTATGAAACTGCATTTGAATTTGATGGCCTCCCACCCAGCTTGAAGTGGTAAGAAACTACACTTGAATTTGGTGGCCTTGTACCCTGCTTGAAATGATATGAAACTGCACATATTTGGTGGCCTTGCACCAAGCTTGAAATGGTATGAGACTGAATTTGAATTTGGTGGCCTTGCACCCTGCTTGAAATGGCATGAAACTGCACTTGAGTTTGGTGGCCTTGCACCCTGCTTGAAATGGCATGAAACTGCACTTGAAATTGGTTGCCTGTCTGTCTCATAGAAACATAGAAGCATAGAAATTAGGTGCAGGAGTAGGCCATTCGGCCCTTCGAGCCTGCACCGCCATTCAATATGATCATGGCTGATCATCCAACTCAGTATCCCATACCTGCCTTCTCTCCATACCCTCTGATCCCCCTAGCCACAAGGGCCACATCTAACTCCCTCTTAAATATAGCCAATGTACCTGCCTCCACTACTCCCTGTGGCAGAGAGTTCCAGAGACCCACCACTCTCTGTGTGAAAAAAGTCCTTCTCATCTCGGTCCTAAAGGATTTTCCCCTTATCCTTAAGCTGTGACCCCTTGTCCTGGACCTTCCCAACATCGGGAACAATCTTCCTGCATCTAGCCTGTCCAACCCCTTAAGAATTTTGTAAATCTCTATAAGATCCCCTCTCAATCTCCTAAATTCTAGAGAGTATAAACCGAGTCTATCCAGTCTTTCTTCATAAGACAGTCCTGACATCCCAGGAATCAGTCTGGTGAACCTTCTCTGCACTCCCTCTATGGCAATAATGTCCTTCCTCAGATTTGGAGACCAGAACTGTACGCAATACTCCAGGTGTGGTCTCACCAAGACCCTATACAACTGAAGTAGAACCTCCCTGCTCCTATACTCAAATCCTTTTGCTATGAAAGCTAACATACCATTCGCTTTCTTCACTGCCTGCTGCACCTGCATGCCTACTTTCAATGACTGGTGTACCATGACACCCAGGTCGCGCTGCATCTCCCCTTTTCCTAATCGGCCACCATTTAGATAATAGTTTGCTTTCCTGTTTTTGCCACCAAAGTGGATAACCTCACATTTATCCACATTATACTGCATCTGCCAAACATTTGCCCACTCACCCAGCCTATCCAAGTCACCTTGCAGTCTCCTAGCATCCTCCTCACAGCTAACATTGCCCCCAGCTTAGTGTCATCCGCAAACTTGGAGATATTGCCTTCAATTCCCTCATCCAGATCATTAATGTACATTGTAAATAGCTGGGGTCCCAGCACTGAGCCTTGCGGTACCCCACTAGTCACTGCCTGCCATCCTGAAAAGGACCCGCTTACTCCTACTCTTTGCTTCCTGTTTGCCAGCCAGTTCTCTATGCACATCAATACTGAACCCCCAATGCCATATGCTTTAAGTTTATATACTAGTCTCTTATGTGGGACCTTGTCGAATGCCTCCTGGTTCTCCCATATCCACACTACTAGTTAAATCTTCGAAAAATTCCACAAGATTCATCAGACATGATTTACCTTTCATAAATCCATGCTCACTTTGTCCAATGATTTCACCACTTTCTAAATGTGCTGGTATTCCATCTTTAATAACTGACTCTAGCAGTTTCCCCACTACCGATGTTAGAATAACTGGTCTGTAATTCCCCGTTTTCTCCCTCCGTCCCTTCTTAAAAAGGGGGGTTACGTTTGCTACCCGCCAATCCTCAGGAACTACTCCAGAATCTAAAGTTTTGAAAGATTATCACTAATGCATCCAATATTTCCGGAGCTACTTCGTTAAGTACTCTGGGATGCAGCCTATCTGGCCCTGGGGATTTATCGGCCTTTAATCCATTCAATTTACCCAACACCACTTCCCGACTAACCTGGATTTCACTCAATTCCTCCTCGACCAGAAACTTCACCTATTCCTTTTCTCCAGAGATGCTGCCTGACCCACTGAGTTACTCCAGCTTTTTGAGTCTATATCCAACTCTCTGAGCAATTCCAACAGTCCATTACCCCATTTATTCCCAGCAACCTATTCTCTCTTACCACCCAATGTACAAGTAACCACCTCCACTAGGAAAATTTACAGAAGCCAATTAAGTTGCCAACATGTCTTTTGAAAGTGGAAGGAAGCTAGAGCACCACTAAGAATCCCATGCAGATTCGGAAGAACATGCAAACTCCACATGGACAGCACCCAAGGTTAGGATCAAATGTGAGAGCTGTGAGGCAACAGACTGATTCTGCGCCACCGTGCTTCCACAATTTTGGACGAGAGCAAAGCTGAATAATACTTGGCAAAGTCCAACAATTCTGCCAATGGGTAACTATTTGTTTGCCGAAAACTGTCAAACCGGTGAGGGCAACAAAGCTATGGGACAGACCAAGAGGGGCGGATGGTTTTACTGAAAACAAGCACGTCTGGGGCAAAGTGCGCATCCTGTATCCCAATTAATGGGGAGGCACAGATTGGGAAAGACTGGAAGTTGGAAACAGTAATCTGAAGTAATTTCTAGTTTGTTTCCTTTAAGTTAGGAAGGGGGTTGAAAGGGGATATTAGGGATGCTGGGTAGAAGGCAATGTTTGAGGATGGCCTTGCCTGTGAAGGCAGCTTTGTGCCTTCAGTTTTCTTTAAACTCATATGCCACCGCGCATTTAATCAATCATCGTATTAAATGCTTCCTCATGCAGTTTAGTTTTAGTTTACGGATACCTACACATACACCAAGCCAATTAACCTACAAACCTGTACGTCTTTGGAGTGTGGAAGGAAACCGAAGATCTCGGAGAAAACCCACGCGGTCACGGGGAGAACGTGCAAACTACGCACTGACAGCGCCCCTAGTCGGGATCGAACCCGGGTCTCCGGCGCTGCAAGCGCTGTAAGGCAGCAACTCTACCGCTGCACCACTATGCCGCCCAAGAGAGATGAGCCGGTTTTTTTCCCAATGTTGTCAGTTCTAATGTGCTAATTCAACGTGGAGCCTGCAGAAGCAGCTGGAGCATCATGGAATGGGTGGGTGGGTGGGTTTTGTGGAATGGTGGACATCTCACACTGTGGTCTTGGCCGCTGCATGCTCCCATCGCAAGGACTCACATTCCTATTGCATTCTCCGGTTGGAGCAGTCACAGTCGAGAGGTTCCAAAAGGTAACGAGGATGATATATATATTCTTCAAGGAGACTTTGTCTATCCTCCTGAAAAACATCTTGCTGCAATGGAGCACAGTGTGGAATGCATGTTTCCATGACTGGTAGTATGCATGAGGATGAGGGGGGACTGAAGATAAAAGAGTGGAGTAACTGAGCGGGACAGGCAGAATCTCTGAAGTGATACAATGGGGGCGCTGCGAGACTGCTGCCCTGCCAACAGTGTGTTCGTCATTTCTACTTTTTTTGTTTTTTAGTGTCCAAATGCGTGTTTTTGTGTCTCTTGGTGTGTCTTGTGTGGGGGGTGGTGAGGGGAAAAAGGGGGGAACCGCTTTCGGTCGCCTCCTACACGGAGAGGCGAATTTTTCAATCTCACCTCCCTCACGGCCTAACACCATGGATTGGTGCGGCCTTTCCCTGAGTCGAGCCGAGAGTTGCAGCAGTGGGCGCAGTGTGGACATTTCATCGTGGAGCGGGCGAGCCGGGGTCGCCAGAAGGGAGTGCTCCGATCGCTGGCCCGCGGACTGTTACAGTCTGCGGAGCCTCTAGCCACGGGTGCGCCATCCGGAGCCTGGGACCTCTCGCTATGGGCCCCTCACTGGAGAAGAGCTCCGGCCACCAGCCCATGGTGTTCAACATCTTGAAGCCGCGGTCTGTGGAGCTTCTAGCTGGTAGGGAAACGCTGATTCGGGACTTACCGTCCCGACAAGAGGGCCTGTACATCTGGCCGCCAGCAGCGGCGAATGCGGAGGTTATGGCCCCAACCACGGGGGAACAATGGAGGAGGACTGACTGCATTTTGTGCCTTCCACCACAGTGAGGAATGCTGTGGTGGATATTTGCGTTAAATTGTTATCGTGTATTGTGTGTTCTTTTTTAATTGTACCGCTGCTGGCAAAATTAATTTCACTGCACTTTATTTTGTATGTGATGAATAAATTGATTGATTGATTGATTGATTGAGGAGGAATGGGTGACGTTTCGGGTCGAGACCCTTCTTCAGACTGAGTCAGGGGAGAGGGAGTCTAGAGATATGGAAGAGTGAGGTGTGAAACATGTCAGATCAAAGCAGACGCTGATCAAGGAAATGTAGAATGATTTATCGTTAGCTGAGGAGAAGGTGACGACGTGGCATACAATATTTAATCAGGAGGACAGGAGAACTAGTCAGAGAACTGGGATGAGGTGGGACGGAGAGAGAGGGAAAGCAAGGACTAATGTTGGTTCTCTTATTCTGTCAATGAATTGAGAGGATTTGGTGGAGATATCACTGATGATAATTCTCCATGATTCTGTGGTTGATCATTTCTACAAGACCATGGAGATCTTTGTTCAGACTTGAGGCCGTGGATTTAAAAAAATGTCACCTTCAATTAGTCTCAGGATGCATTGATATACTGGAGGGAGTGTAAGTGTTGTCATTAATATTTTCTTTCACTGAGGTTACATCAAATTGATCAACATTTTGCACAGTCTTGGGTATCATAATTATCAGAGAAGTTTTTTAGATACATAGATACATAGAAAATAGGTGCGGGATTAGGCCATTCAGCCCTTCGAGCCAGCACCACCATTCAATGTGATCATGGCTGATCATCCACAATCAGTACCCCGTTCCTGCCTTCTCCCCATATCCCTTGATTCCACGAGCCTAAAGAGCTCTATCTAACTCTCTTTTGAATGCATCCGGTGAATCGGCCTCCACTGTCTTCTGAGGCAGAGAATTCCACAAATTCACAACTCTCTGGGTGAAAAAGCTTTTCCTCATCTCAGTTCTAAATGGCCTGCCCCTTATTCTTAAACTGTGGCCCCTGGTTCTGGACTCATCCAACACCGGGAACATGTTTCCTGCATCTAATGTGTCCAATCCCTTAATAATTTTGTATGTTTCTGTGTGATCTCCTCTCATCCTTCATAATTCCAGTGAATACAACCACAGTCATTCCATTTTTTCATATGACAGTCCTGCCATCCCATGAATTAACCTCGTGAACCTACGCTGCACTCCCTCAATAGCAAGAATGTCCTTCCTCAAATTAGGGGACCAAAACTGCGCACAATACTCCAGGTGTGGTCTCACTAGGGATCTGTACAACTGCAGAAGGATCTCTTAGCTCCTATACTTGACTCCTCTTGTTATGAAGGCCAACATGCCATTCGCTTTCTTCACTGTCTGCTGTACCTGGTCATTACAAAAGAGACCAGGTGTGGTCTCTTTTGTAATGTTTAGTTTAGTTTAGAGATACAGCAAAGAAACAGGCCCTTTGGCCCATTGAGTCTGCGCTGACCAACAATTATCCGGCACTATCCCACACACTGGCACTATCCCACACTGGCACTATCCCACACACTGGCACTATCCCACACACTGGCACTATCCCACACACTGGCACTATCCCACACACTGGCACTATCCCACACACTGGCACTATCCCACACTGGCACTATCCCACACACTGGCACTATCCCACACACTGGCACTATCCCACACTGGCACTATCCCCACACTGGCACTATCCCACACACTGGCACTATCCCACACACTGGCACTATCCCACACACTGGCACTATCCCACACTGGCACTATCCCACACTGGCACTATCCCACACTGGCACTATCCCACACACTGGCACTATCCCACACACTGGCACTATCCCACACACTGGCACTATCCCACACACTGGCACTATCCCACACACTGGCACTATCCCACACACTGGCACTATCCCACACACTGGCACTATCCCACACACTGGCACTATCCCACACACTGGCACTATCCCACACACTGGCACTATCCCACACTGGCACTATCCCACACACTGGCACTATCCCACACACTGGCACTATCCCACACACTGGCACTATCCCACACACTGGCTCATCCCACACACTGGCACTATCCCACACACTGGCACTATCCCACACACTGGCACTATCCCACACACTGGCACTATCCCACACACTGGCACTATCCCACACACTGGCACTATCCCACACACTGGCACTATCCCACACACTGGCACTATCCCACACACTGGCACTATCCCACACACTGGCACCCACGCACTAGGGACAATTTACAGAAGCCAATTAATCTACAAACCTGTACGTATTTGGTGTGTGGGAGGAAACCGGAGCATCAGGAGAAAACCCTTGCGGTCACAGGGAGAACATACAAACTCCATAAGGACAGCACCCATAGTCAGGATCGAACCCGGGTCTCTGGTGCTGTAAGGCAGCAACTCTACTGCTGCACCACTGTTCCACCTTATCTGTATAATTGATGAAGGATATTTGTCTTCCACGTGTTTACTGTAAGCCCCATCCTCCCGGACACCTTAGTAAAGGAGATGACAACTCTGAGCTTGACCTCTGAGCGTGCACTGACAGAAGCATGATCCAGTACTGCAAGTTAAAGAATGTGGTTGGAGTCATCTTAACTGTGGAGTGGAGGAAGCCATGGATGACCAGCCTCCCTTTCATCCCGTATTTCAGCACCATTGCATCGGGTGGCTTAATGGGAATGGGATGCATTATTGCAGCAAGAAGGTTGAGAAACAATTGTGTACGATGGCACGGCCTTGCTTGAGCACAATCTGCTGGAGGTTTGGAACTGCAGTTGACCCATCAGTTACAATCACAACTTACTGCGTAGCCAGGGCTGAATGCAATAAATCTATAAGAATACTAACAAAAACAAGAAGAATACATGGGACAGGTAGAGGCAGCTGGGATTAAGTGCATCCATGGAGCTAGGGAGTAATCTAAAAAAGGAAATCAGATAGCATTAAGATCAATCCCAAAAGATGTTATAAATACATAAGGGGGAAAAGGGTAACTAGAGAGAGAGTGGGACTAGAGAGAGCAAGAATCAAAGCGGTCACCTCTGTGCACCATGTGAGGTGTTGCATTTTGGGACGTTGGATGGGCAAGGTCCAAAATGAGTATTTCTCCTCTGTATTTACTGAGGTCGAGTCGCAGGTAGATAAGGTGGTCAAAAAGGCTTTTGGCACTTTGACCTTAATCAGTCAGAGTATTGAGTATAGAAGTTGGGAGGTCATGTTGCAGTTGTATAAGACGTTGGTGAGACCGCATTTAGAATATTGTGTTCAGTTCTGGGCACCATGTTATAGGAAAGATATTATCAAGCTTGAAAGGGTTCAGAAAAGATTTATGAGGATGTTGCCAGGACTAGAAAGTGTGAGCTACAGGGAGAGGTTGAGTAGACTGGGTCTGTATTCCATGGAGTGAGGGGGGATCTTATAGATGTATACAAAATCATGAGAGGAATTGATTGGGTAGATGCACAGTCTTTTGCCCAGAGTAGGGGAATCGAGGGCCAGGTTCAAGGTGAAGGGGAAAAGATTTAATAGGGATCCGAGGGGTAACTTTTTCACACAAAGGGTGGTGGGTGTATGGAACAAGCTGCCAGAGGAGGTAGTTGAGGCTGGGACTATCCCATTGTTTAAGAAACAGTTAGACAGGTTCATGGATAGGACAGGTTTGGAGGGATATGGACCAAACACAGGCAGGTAGGACTAGTGTAGCTGGGACATTGTTGGCCGGTGTGGGCGAGGGGCCAAAGGGCCTGTTTCCACACTGTATCACTCTATGACTATGACCTTAATAATCATATTATGAAAAGATTCTCCATTCTACGGTTATACATTTATAGGGACAATCATATTTGGAAACAATTCTCCATTATCCTGTTTGTTCAGTTGAGGTGTTCAAAAGTAGCCTGCAATGGTTAGTGCAGCTCTCACCCTTTTGTCAGATATTCACACAGATGGTGAAAGTCATATCCTTTGCAATGCCAACACTGAATTGGTTTGTGTGGCCTAGGATGGAGTCAAAGGCACTCGCTTCATTGTCTGAGCTGAAGAGATTTTTCTTCCAACAGATACTCACTACCACTCTTTTTCTCTCTCCTCCTCTCTCTCTCTGTCTCTCTCCCTTCCTCTCCCTCTCTCCCTCTCTCTCTCTCTCCCTCTCTCTCTCCCTCGCTCTCTCCCTCTCTCTCTCCCTCTCTCTCTCTCCTTTTCTCCTCCTCTCTCTGTCCCTCCTCTGCCCCTCTTTCTCTCCCACTTCCTCTCCCTCTCCCCCTCTCTCCCTCTCCCTCTCCCTTTCCCTCACTCTCTCCCCCTTTCTCTTCCTCTTACTACCTCTCTCTCTCTCCCTCTCTTTTCCCTCCTCTCTTTCTCCTCTCCCCCCCCTCTCTGTCTCACTCTCTTCCCTCCTCTCTCTCTTAAATTCACGTCTGCTCTAACTTTTCACTGTACCTCGATACACATGACAATAAGCAAAACTGAACAGCCTCTCAGCATGATAGCCATTGGAAGTTTGTGCTGCCAGCTCTGTTATCACTGCAAGGACTGTGACCTCCTCCTCTTCTGTATATTTTCTAACTCTGTATCTGTGTTTTATTGCCACCAGTATGGTCTTGTGCTGACACTGGCATTTGGCATCAGTTCCAGACACTAATTCATGGTGACTGTCTATTTTTATGTATCAACAGCGCAATAGATATCATGCTGCAAACGCCCCTTCCATTTTCTCATTACAACTTGTTCTAATCTTGGATGTAGTTCCACAGCTGGAACATTTATAACTATGTCAGCTGTTATATTCTGCCGGCATTTTCACACTGAGAGAAAAGCCTTGAGAAGGTTAAACTACATTAAACCATCTAAATAGTTTGTTCATTGTAGCCTCAAAAGCAGTCGTGGGGGTTTCCAATTTTATTTTATTGCTGCTGAAGCATCCTGCTTCACGAAGTAACCATAGAACCAATCAATATATTACAATGTTGGGAAACAGAGAGAGAGGCATAGAGGTTGTCTCATCAGTCTGAGGAAGGGTCTCAACCCAAAACATCACCCATTCCTTCTCTCCAGAGATGCTGCCTGTCCCGCTGAGTTACTCCAGCATTTTGTGTCTATCTTCGGTTTAAACCAGCATCTGCAGTTCTTTCCGAGACATAGAGGGATATAGACATGGACAAATATAAAGATTCTGGCTTCTCTGAATCCAACTTTAAACAAGCTTTTGTGAGATTCATTTTGTCAAGACATAATCAGGGTAGTCCATTATTTTTTAATACCATAAAACCACCTATAAAGAGACGGCCCTTACAAAGGAAATCACGTCCGATAGCTCTGAAGGAGAAATGAAAATGCTCTGATGAATCCCAGCAGGCTCCGTAAGCTGAAGAATTGAACTCAATTGTGGAAAGGATCATGAGTTTCAGGACAAATCACTGCTTGAGATAAGTGCGTTACAGCAGTCCCCTTCCTGAAAGGCAGAGAGTAATTGGAAATTCCTTTGAGAAATGAAAGCATTGTACATATGTCTGTGAAAAATGATGGTGTCAGAATGAATATCTGTGTATACAAAAATATATTGCCAATCCATTCTGAGGAGAAAAGCATACTGTTACAGGGCAGGGAAAAATGGCAACATTTCCTTTATAGGTGTGACAATGCTTTGTGTCAAAGGAGGAAGACTGGGCATGAGTGGAGTGAACAGAGTGTTGAATGTGTTACTACACAGTGTATTTCAACAAAATGGTCTAGACGAGTTTAAGTAGGAACAAGATAGAGATATGAGGAAACAGGCAATAATGTGATGTAGCAATTACAGTAATTGCATGAAGTCAGCTGGAAAGAAACGTGTGCAGTGCAAAAATTAACAAACACTATTTGGGAAGGAAGTCCTTTCATTGTACTACAAATTCTTGTCACGGAGAGTCAAAAGAGTCAAGAGTGGGCGGCGTGGTGGCGCAGCGGTAGAGTTGCTGCCTTGCAGCGCCGGAGACCCGAGTTCGATCCCGACCACGGATGCTGCCTGTACGGAGTTTGTACGTTCTCCCCTGGGACCGAGAGGGAGAGAGAGAGAGAGAGAGAGAGAATTTGATAGTATACTGCTAGTGGCTGGGCAGTTGGGAAGTAGAAAATTCAGTCCTAACTTGATTGGGAGGAAGTATTTTTCCCAAAGAGAGACATATAAGGAAGGAGATTTCGGAGAAGAATTGAATATGTGACAGGTGACGGAAGCAAGGGATGACTTGACTTTTACTTCAGACAATAGGGGCAGCAAAGCCTTGTGAGTTGGCACAGTCAGGGAGTGAGTGGGGGGGATCATACAGATTGAAAGATTAAGACAGTGATGGGGATAATGGAATAGGAGGAGATGAAACATGAAACGTCATGTCTCAATCTGAAATAGAAAACCAGCGAAAATTCATCATTGAAGGAAAACCTTAAATTATACTTAGGCAGGCGATAGAGAATGAGAAAATACATCTGGGGATCCCCGGTGTTTTAATCAGAAATTCATTATGGACAATCATCATTAATTTGTTTCATAATTGAAACCATTTTTATTGAGTAAGAATGGAAATAAGGATTTTAATATCTATTCGAGTACAAAGCCAAGTTTCTTTAACTGTTCGTGATACATTTGGACCATTGACGTGACTGCCCAGGCATTAACAAAGATATCCTTTTTCTCCAGAGATGCTGCCTGTCCCGCTGAGTTACTCCAGCACTTTGTATCTATCTTTGGTATAAACCAGCATCAGCATTTCTTTGTTTCTTCCAATGTTTAACACGCTGGTTCAGCAGAGTTCAACTGCCCACTTGGGTTTGGGAATGGTGAAGAGTAGTTGTCCTCATGCGATTGAATGAGTGGCGCAACAGGTGAACTGTGAAAGAGAAGAGCTTTCCTTTGTCAAATTGTGCTCTTGTAATCCTTCCCCCACAATCTCATAAGGTCCATAAGCGATAGGAGCGGAAATAGGCCATTCAGCCCATCAAGTCTACTCTGCCATTCAATCATGGCTGATTTATCTCTCCCTCCCAACCCCATTCTCCTGCCTTCTCCCCATAACCCTGACACCATGTAATATGACCATACATCATTGATATTCACCAAAGATAGACACAAAAAGCTGGAGTAACTCAGCGGATGCAGCAGAATCTCTGGAGAGAAGGAGATGGGTGACGTTTCAGGTCGAGACACTTCTTCAGACTGGTTAGGGATAAGGGAAACGAGAGATATAGACGGTGATGTGGAGAGATAAAGAGCAATGAATAAAAGATATGCAAAAAAGTAAAGATGATAAAGGAAACTGGCCATTATAAGCTGTTTGTAGGGTGAAAATGAGAAGCTAGTGTGACTTGGGTGGCAGAGGGATAAAGAGAGAGGGAATGCCGGGGCTACCTGAAGTGAGACAAATCAATATTCATACCACTGGGCTGTAAGCTGCCCAAGCGAAAAGATGAGATGCTGTTCCTCCAACCTGCGTTTAGCCTCAATCTGACAATGGTGGAGACAGGAAGGTCTATGTAGGAATGGAAAGGAGAATTAAAATGTTCAGCAACACATAATCCTACAAAATGTATGAGGCCTCCAACGGGATCCCAACACTAGTCACATTTTCCCATCTCCACCCCTTTCCGCCTTCCGCAGAGACCGTTCCCTCCGCAACTCCCTGGTTAACTCATCCCTTCCCACCCAAACCACCCCCTCCCCAGGTACCTTCCCCAGCAACCGCAGATGATGCAACACCTGTCGCTATACCTCCTCACTCGACTCTGTCCAGGGACGCCGACAGTCCTTTCAGGTTAGGCAGAGGTTCACTTGCACCTCCTCCAACTGCATCTACTGTATCTGTTGTTCAAGACGTGGACTCTTATACATCGGCGAGACCAAACGCAGACTGGGCGATCGTTTCGCTGAACACCTTTGTTCAGCCCATGCGAACCAACCTGATCTCTCAGTTGCTGGACACTTTAATTCTCCTTCCCATTCCTACACAGACCTATCTGTCCTCGGCCTCCTCCATTGTCAGAATGAGGCTAAACGTAAATTGGAGGAACAGCATCTCATATTTCATTTGGGCAGCTTACAGCCCAGTGTTATGAATATTGATTTCTCTCACTTCAGATGGCCCCGGCATTCCCTCTCTCTCTATCCCTCTCCTGGGACAGAGGCACAGCGATAGAGTTGCTGCCTTACAGCGATTGTAACACCAGGGATCCGGGTTCGATCCTGACTACGGGTGCTGTCTGTATGGAGTTTGTAAGTTCACCCCGTGGCCCGCGTGGATTTTCTCTGAGATCTTCAGTTTTGTCGCAAACTCCAAAGATGTACGTGTTTGGTAAATGTAAAAATTGGCCCTAGTGGGGGTAGGATCACGTTGGCATGGACACGATGGGCCGAAAGGCATGTTTCTGAGCCGTATCTACGGTACCCAAGTCGCACTTGGTTTTCATTTTTACCCTACAAACAGCTTACAGTGGCCTGTTTCCTTTATCATCGTTACGTTTTTGCATATCTTTCATTCATTGTTCTTTTTCTCTCCACATCTGTATAATTAAAAGTCTCATCTTGACCACTTCCTGTCTGCGCTGTATATTAATTTTAGAAAAAAAACGCTACTATATATCGCTATGATTTTTGGCCATCTTACTCACTGTCCTCCTCCGCTGAGCAGGCCCCGAGGATTTTTCACATCAATGAAAAATAAAATAGTTGTGAGTGTTTAAAAAACCTTCTCGCAGCTCGCCTGCCAATCATCGCGATGAAGGTAACGCCCCTTATGGAGGGGGGGAGGGGGCAGGACTATAAAACCCTGGATGCCTGGATGTGACTCAGTCACTCTGCAAGATCGCGAGGGTGAGGCCACGACTCTCGCCGTGAATCAACTGAACTATGAGTCTGCAATGTACTTGCAATAAATGATTTGTTCGCCCTTAATGACAATGCCATGCGTTATTTGGCCTGCTGCCCTGCCTGTGGTTTATACTGCAATGCTTTATTAGGTCCAACTGTGTTTGGAAGGAATAAATGCTTTATTAGGTCCGACTGTGTTTGGTTCAAAAGCCCCGCTCATTTCGTGACTTCCACCTAGTGGACAGGTTGCGCTGATTGCGTAATTTCCGGTAAGTGCAGAGATCACACTGGTTGCGGAAGTGCCGCTGACTGCGGGGCCCCAAAGTAGAGAGGCCGCGCTCAGCCGTGTGAGTATTCAAGAAATTTTACTGCCATATATATGGTGTGTGAGTCAGTGAGTGTGCGTATATGTGTTTGTGAGTGTATGTGTATGTGAGTGGGTGTGTGTGTGTGAGAGAGAGTGTGTGTGAGTGTCTGTGTGAGTGAGTGTGTATGAGTGTGTGTGTATGTGTGTGTGTGTGTGTGTGTGTGTGTGTGTGTGTGTAGTGTGTGTGTGTGTGTGTGTGTGTGTGTGTGTGTATGTGTGTGTGTGAGTGTGTGTGTGAGTGTGTGTGTATAAGTGTGTGTGAGAGTGTGTGTGAGTGTCTGTGTGAGTGAGTGTGTGAGTGTGTGTGTGTGTGTGTGTGTGTGTGTGTGTGTGTGTGTGTGTGTGTGTGTGTGAGTGTGTGTGTGAGAGAGAGTTTGTGTGTGTGTGTTTATGAGTGTGTGTGTGTGTGTGTTATGAGTGTGTGTGTGTGTGTGTGTGTGTGTGTGTGTGTGTGTGTGTGTGTGTGTGTGTGTGTGTGTGTGCGCGTGGGTGTGAGTGTGTGTGTGTGTGAATATGTGAGTGTGTGTGTGAGTGGTCTCAGTGACTGAGCTGCTAGCCCAAGAATCCATTCAGCCCACAATGTCCATACTAGCCCTCTGGAAACCAGTTCCTTTGGCCCACAACACCATGCTAGCACTCTAGAAAGGTATTTCCCTTATACCTAATCAGTCTGAAGAAGGATCTCAACCCGAAACGTCATCCATTCCTTCTCTCCAGAGATGCTGCCTGGCCCACTGTGTTACGCCAGTTTTTTGTGTTGGTTTAAACCATCATCTACAGTTCCTCCTTACACATTAATATTCACCATGTGGTTAGATGCAACACTGAATTTTGAATATCACTACAATCACGACCATCGATTTATGGCCATGTGTTCCGGACAGGCTGAGATGGTAAACTGAATGGTCCCCTGCACAAGTCAGGTAACACCACACACAGTTTTCCACCATGTACCACACCCAGAGTGTTCTGCACACCTCATGCAGCAGCAGGGAAGTGGCTTGCCCGGGATGGACTCATACGCCTGGAACAAGAAACATTTTGTTTTCCCACCGGACGACAGGCACAATCCTTTCATTTCTCACATTTAAGTAATTCCTCCTGAGATCTAAAGCTGTTTGTGTAGTTAAGGGAGCACGGGAACACCATCGCAGGTGGCCAAGCCTCATTCTGTGCTGTTTGCTGATGGGAGAATGTGACATCCTGTAGCAATCCTGTATATCAGTCTTCCAGAGTTACAGAGCACAAAGTTTACAATCAGGCCAAAGAAATATACAGTACTTTAATCAACGTCAGCATTTGATACAGATCTGAAAATGTTTCCTCGATATGGTGGAGGTTTTTTTTCACATTTATCTCGCCTACATTTCAGCGACATAATGCCAGCATGATTTGGCCTGGAGGAGGAAGCAGTTAGAATACAACTCTGCAGGTGAAATTGTGCGGTGATATGTTGCTCTGAAGAAACCAACAGATCTGACAGGGAATTAGTGGGTTCTGCTAAAGGTCAGAATCCAGGAGTTCTGATGTTTTTTTAAAAAATACAGCAAAGCTCGATGGCAGCAGTCTGCAGACTTTATAATGCAGTTTAGTCAGATCACATCTAATCCTTCAATAAATAGACCTGGGAAGATTGGCAACTTTCACCTTTAGACTGCTAAATCCCAGGGAATGCCAGATACCCTTATCCTGCCACTTGCCATCTCACACAATGTATTACTGACAAATCAATAATGTTACAGTAAGAAAACTGTACAAAATGTTGAGGAAGGTTATAATAATAATAATCTTCGGGGGTGGGGGGGCACGATGGTGCAACGGCAGAGTTGCTGCCTTGCAGCGATGCAGCGGCGGAGACCAGGGTTCGATCCCGACTGTGGGTGCTGCCTGTATGGAGTTTGTACGTTCTCCCCGTGACCTGCGTGGGTTTTTTTTCCAAGATCTTCGGTTTCCTCCTACACTTTTGTAGGTTAATTGGATTGGCAAATGTAAAAATTGTCCCTAGTGTGTGTAGGATAGTGTTAATATGCGGGGATCGCTGGTCTGCGCGGAGCCGGTGGGCATGTTTCCGCGCTGTATCTCTAAACTGTACTAAACTAAACTAATAAACCAAAACTAAAAGAATCATCCAAGGAATATAATTTGAAAGAAAAGATTTAGCCGATTTCTTCCTTCCCCTTTTGATTTTGTCTACTTCTGTGCTACAATTTTGTATTTAATCAAACTCAGTTTGTTCTGAATTAATTAAAGAACAATAGGAACAAGGGCTTAGCTCTGAGCTGCCAGCAGAGACACACGGGGGAAGAAAAGGGTGTTTCAAACATGTCCTCATCGCACAGCCTCCAAGCTAGTTACAATGTTGTTGTGATAGGTACCTGTTGTTAAGGCTAAGGACTAGACACAAAAAGCTGGAGAAACTCAGCAGGTCACGTTCTCAAGTTATAGGAGTAGAATTAGGCTATTTGGCCCATCGAATCTACTCCACCATTCAATCATGACTGATCTCTGCCTCCTAATCCCATTTTCGTGCCTTCTCCCCATAACCCTTGACACCCGTTCTAATCAAGAATTTGTCTGTCTCTGCCTTAAAAATAACCACTGACTTGGCCTCCACAGCCATCTGTGGCAATGAGTTCCACAGATTAACTACCCTCTGACTGAAGAAGTTCCTCCTAACCCCCTTTTGAAAAAGAGCGCCCTCTAATTCTGAGGCTATGACCTCTGGTCCTAGACTTTCCCACCAGTGGAAACATCCTCTCCACATGCCCTCCATCTATGCCTTTCATTATTCTGTAAGTTTCAATGAGGTCCCCCTCTCAACCTTCTAAACTCCAGCTAGTAGAGGCCCAGTGCTGTCAAGTGCTAACCCACTCATTCCTTTAATAATTCTTATAAACCTCCTCTGAACCCTCTCCAGAGCCAGCACATCCTTCCTCAGATATGGGGCCCACATTTGCTCACAATCGGACAGCATCTCTGGAGAAAAGGAATAGGTGACGTTTCTTCAGAAGGATCTCGACCTTTATGTTTTATGCCTTTATGCTCTATGTTTAATCCTTCTTCACAAATTCTGCTTGAAAGGCAATTCTGCTTGAAGATATCAACTCTATTTCTTCATCCACAAATCCTGCCGGATTTGATGTGTACCTCTGACATTTTCTTGTTCAGATTTTTCCACGGGGCAGTGTAATGAAGTTCCCCACACATTGTGCAGTAAATCACATCAACTTTCAGAATATTTTTGAATAAGATAGAAAAATTCATCGGGTCAAACACAAAAATCTTTTTGTGGTCTCCGAAGAATTAATTTCCAAATTAATTAATTCTACACCGTATAGAGAGAATCGCAAAAAATATAGTCATACTAATCATGAATTCAATAAGATTTGCAAGACACAGAGGAGCATGGGAATAATAAATCCTGACTGATTACCTGAATCATTTGTGTTGCTAAATCACTTCAGTGGCTGGAAATCCATCTTCTAAATCCGTTCAATGCATATTTAATTAATCTGAAGATATATACATACTGTTCATCAGCTGCAGCAGTGTCTATGTGGCCGCCATCTATCCTCAATGTCTCAGTGGTCAACTACATCTCTGGAGTCATTCTCTTGTACGGCAGTCTCTGCCGTTCCTATATCAGGAAGTAGGGGGGGGAGAACAAAGGAGGACCCGGCGTGGGGGGGGGGCACCTTGAGGGGGAGACTGGGGGGTAGGAAGAACAAAGGAGGACTTGGTGTGGGATACTTTGTAACTTTGTCGGTGCCCTTTATGTAACAACTCTTTGTATACCTTGGGTAATTTGCATACATTTGCATACCTTGGGCAATTTGCATACCTTTGCATACCTTGGGTAATTTCACTCTGACTCGTCACATGTGACAATAAAGTATTCATTAATTTATTCATTCATTCATTTATTCATTAATTCATTCATTCAAATGGCATGCCTAGAAGGTGCAAAGTTAGCTTGCCCCAAGCGCCTCTGAGCCCTCATAGCCAGTGGGGCATTCTGCTTCTACTTTCCCATGGCAACACCTTCCTGAGCCGTCAACCTCAAGACATCCTGACTCCTGCCTCTCAATGCCCTTGTAGTCATCTTGGAAAACACAGTGGACTTGCATTAGAATCCTCAGCCCACAATTAAGCAACATGTAATGTAGAATTCCAAAAGTGGAAAATATCCAACAAACTGTTTGCTGGGAGGTCGAGTGAATACTTGGGAAGGTCTAAGAGATGGGGTATATAAGAGGCACAAGAGACTGCAGATGCTGTATTCTTGAGCAATAAACAAAGTGTTGGAATAACTCAGTGGGATAGTGCAATATCTGTGGAGGGAAATGGAAAGACAATGTTTATGGTCGGGACTCTTCTTCAGACTAACCTGAAATGTTGTCTATCCATTTCTTTCCACAGGGAAGGGGTTGTGTAGGGTAAAGGACGAGAAACATTTTGCCAGATCAGCCTGGCCCTGTCCCTGGCCCAGACCTGTTACTCACTGGCCCTCATTGCTTGAAATTTGTCCAGCTACAAATAGCTGAGCAAGCTGCCACCCGTCCCTATCTCACTCACACCCTCCTAACAAGGGGGCGTGGGTTTCAAGACGTGATCATTCCGCAGGCAGCATACCCTGAGGTCCAGCTCTGGGAACAATCTAGCAATGTTTGACAAAGGCTTCTGAACATTATTAATTGTTACCAATTGCAGGAGCATTCAAAGATTATTCAAATCAATCTAAGCATTCCAAAAGTGTATAAAATATTTAAAGTCATAATTGTAATTAAATCATCATAAGATCATAAGATCATAAGTGATAGGAGTCAAATTAGGCCATTCGGCCCATCAAGTCTACTCCGCCATTCAATCATGGCTAATCATTTCTCTCCTAACCCCATTCTCCCCATAACCTCTGACACCGGTAATCAAGAGTCTGTCTATCTCTGCCTTAAATATATCCACTGTCTTTGCCCCCACAGCATTCTGTGGCAAAGAATTCCACAGATCCACCACCCTTTGACCAAAGAAATTCCTTCTCATCTCCTTCCTAAAAGAACGTCCTTTAATTCTGAGGCTATGACCTCTGGTCCGAGACTCTCCCACTAGTGGAAACATCCACTTACTGTAAGTTCTAACAAATCTGTTAAAACATTAAAATAAAATTAATCACTTTGTTTATTAACCACTGGATTGGAATCTCAACCAAACAAATAGGTCACTAAGTGGATGCTGGACTTCCCTGGAGTAAAATCAAGGGCTGGATTTGAAGTGGATCCCATCCTTTACCATGTTGTGACACACTGTTCCAACCAAGAACTCTATGACATTGCACTGTGCAGTAAGATGTCCCGTAGCCTGACCCCTCTGCCTAACTCGATCTCCACAGCTCACAGTTTAACAATAAGGGGTAGGCCATTTAGGAAAAACTTTTTCACCCAGAGAGTTGTGAATCTGTGGAATTCTCTGCTACAGAAGGCAGTGGGGGGCCATTCACTGGATGTTTTCAAGATTTAGCTCTTTGGGCTAACGGAAACAAGGGATATGGAGAGAAAGCAGGAACATGGTACTGATTCTGGATGAACTGCCTTGATCATATTGAATGGCAGTGCTAGCTCGCAGGGCCGAATGGTCTACTCCTACACCTATTTTCTATGTTTCTATATTTCTATCTTTCACCACACATGTGCAGAGATGTGTGACCATAGGACGGCTGATCTTTGTCGTTTTAGTTTAGTTTAGTTTTGAGATACAGCACGGAAACAGGCCCTTCGGCCTACCGGGTCTGCGCCGACCAGCGATCCCCGCACATTAACACTTTCCTACACACGCTAGGGGCAATTTCACACATACACCAAGCCATTTAACCTACAAACCTGTACGTCTTTGGAGTTTGGGGAGGAAACCGAAGATCTCTGAGAAAACCCACCCGGTAACAGGGTGAACGTACAAACTCCGTACAGACAGCGCCCGTAGTCGGGATCGAACCCGGGTTTCCGGCGCTGCAAGCGCTGTAAGGCAGCAACTCTATCGCTGCACCACCACACCGCCTGTGGAAAACCACACTTCAGTTAGCCCAACCCAGGCCTGTGCTTTCAATTGAAATGAAAGCAAAATAAAAACACACCACTCTCTGTGCAAAATGGGGTTTTGTGCAGTTTGCTCTGGATTTCATTGAAATGGAACTTTACTGCATAACAAGCAAATGTTTGTAATCAGATTCATTCTGTGTTCATCATACAATATTTATAATATTATAAAAAAAAGATGAGATTTTGTCGTAGTGAAGATAATTACATTTCTGTAAAATAAGTCAACGTATGACCCTTGAGTTCCCGTAGACAATTATTTATTATGGAATCTTCTTGCTCCCTACCATAATGCCACAGCTGTGTTACAGTTGCAACATAATGATCAGCTATTCTTAACTGCCGCTTTCCAGTTCACAAAACCTGAAGAGGTTTGGCACGTTGAGTATAAACCACAAGGGAGTGATCCTATATTTTCCTCATTAAATTTGGGCAATGCAGATGGTGGCTCATTGCCTCTGGCAACTGCTAACAGGCCAATATTAGCATTTACTCTGAGAACCGAGACCCAAAATCAGTGGATGGTCTACAAATGAGGGCTGCGATGGTGTGTGGTGGAGATATGGGAGAGAGGTGAAATCTGTCTAAATTAATCCCCTTGCTGGATATTGGGATTTTTTTTAGGTGGGTGAGTTACAATCCAAGGTAAGAGACAGCAACATGCTCGACAGGGCGTTTCCCAAAACTTTGTGATTTATGCCCGCAGTAATATCAGAACCTTGCCAGAAACCAACCTCCCTTCCATTGACTCCATTCATACCTCAGGCTGCCTCGGCAAGGCCAGCAGCATAAGCAAGGACGTGTCGCACCCTGGCCACTCCCTCTTCTCCCCTCTCTGATCGGGCAAAAGATATAGATGTGTGAAAACGCACACATCCAAACTCAGGGACAGTTTCTTCCCAGCTGTTATCAGGCAACTGAACCATCCTATCACAACCAGGGAGCAGTGCTGAACTACTATCTACCTCATTTGGAGACCCTTGGACTATCTTTGATCAAACTTTTCTGGCTTTATCTTGCACTAAACATTATTCCCTCACCATGATTCCACCTGGTAGGCTGCTCTGGAAGGTTAGATTGCATGGGATTCAACGAGAGTTAGCTGAATGGAGAGCAAATTGACTCCATGGATGGAACCAGAGGGTGGTGGTGGAAGGTTGCTATTCGGACTGGATGCCTGTGACTAGTGGTGTGCCTCAGGGTTCGGTGCTGGGCCAATTACTGTTTGTCATCTACATCAATGATTTGGATGAGAACGTACAGGGCAAGATTAGCAAGTTTGCTGATGATACGGAAGTGAGTTGTTTTGCAGATAATGAAGATGGTTGTGGAAGATTGCAGCAGGATCTGGATCGATTGGCCAGGTGGGCGAAGGAATGGTTGTGGAATTTAATACAGAGAAGTGTGAGGTGTTGCATTTTGGGATGTCATACAAGGGCAGGACCTACACAGTAAATGGTAGGCCTCTGGGTAGTGTTGTTGAGCAGAGGGATCTAGGAGTACAGGTGCATGGTTCCTTGAAGGTCGAGTCGCAGGTAGATAAGGTGGTCAAAAGGCTTTTGGCACTTTGGCCTTCATCAGTCAGAGTATTGAGTATGGAAGTTGGGAGGTCATGTTGCAGTTGTATAAGACGTTGGTGAGACCGCATTTAGAATATTGTGTTCAGTTCTGGGCACCATGTTATAGGAAAGATATTGTCAAGCTTGAAAGGGTTCAGAAAAGATTCACGAGGATGTTGCCAGGACTAGAGGGTGTGAGCTATAGGGCGAGGTCGAGTAGGCTGGGCCTCTATTCCATGGTGCGCAGGAGGATGAGGGGTGATCTTATAGTGGTGTACAACATCATGAGAGGAATAGATCGGGTAGATCACAGAGCCGTTTGCCCAGAGTAAGGCAATCGAGGACCAGAGGACATAGGTTCAAGGTGAAGGGGAAACGATTTAATAGGAATCCGAGGGGTAACTTTTTCACACAAAGGGTGGTGGGTGTATGGAACAAGCTGCCAGAGGAGGTGTTTGAGGCTAGGAATGTCCCATTCTTTAAGAGACAGTTAGACAGTTAGACATGGATAGGACAAGTTTGGCGGGATATGGACCAAGCGCAGGCAAGTGGGACTAGTGTTGCTGGGACATTGTTGGCCGGTGTGGGCAAGTTGGGCCAAAGGGCCTGTTTTACTCTGTATCACTCTATGACTCTATAACTCTCTGCATCTGTACACTGCCAATGGCTCGATTGTAATCATGTATTGTCTCTCCACTGGCTTGTAAGCACGCAACAAAAACTGATCACTGTACCTCAGTACACGTGACAATAAACCAAACTAAACTACTTGCATACATTTGGCATACAATGCTTTGAGGGAGTTTGAAACTGCAGCTGAGGTTGTAATGCAGTAGGTCTAGTGATTTGTTGAAAGCAGCGAGGAATAAGGATGAGGGTACGATCGTAGCTTTGGAGCCATGGCTGAGCCCTGCGCATCCACATACCCTGAAACACGATGGCAGGGAGTCACCATCACATGGGATACCCAGTCAACGCTCCCATTCCACTCAAATACTGTCTCACGCCTTCCTTCTTTCCTTATCTTTGGCCTTTCTTCCAACCAGCTGCCTAACCTAATCCAAAGACGTACACTTTTGTAGTTTAATTGGCTTTGATATAAGTATAAATTGTCCCTAGTGTGTGTAGGAAAGTGTTAATGTGTGGGGAGCGCTGGTCGAATGGGCTGAAGGGACTGTTTCCGTGCTATAGCTCTGATCTAAACCAAACTAAACTATCAAACCACCCCTATCTCACCTGCCTCACAAGTCCTGCCTCTCCCCCTCTCCAGCTTTCTACCTTCCTCCCCGACAATCAGTCTGAAGAGGAGTCTTGACCCAAAATAGAAACATAGAAACATAGAAAATAGGTGCAGGTGGAGGCCATTCGGCCCTATGAGCCAGCACGGCCATTCATTGTGATCATGGCTGATCATCCCCCAATCAATAACCCCTGCCTGCCTTCTCCCCATATCTCTTGATTCCACTAGCCCCTAGAGCTCTATCTAACTCTCTCTTAAATCCATCCAGTGATTTGGCCCCCACTGCCCTCTGTGGCAGGGAATTCTACAAATTCACAACTCTCTGGGTGAATTGTTTTTTTATAGGAACATAGAAAATAGGTGTTCTCAAAATATCCATGTCCCCCAGGGGTGCTGCCGGACCTGCTGTGTTAGTCCCAGTGCATTGTGTACTCTCGTGTATTGACCAGCATCTGCAGTTATTTGTTTATTTGACTTGGTGAAATACGCTCTTTCATCTGCCCGAAACTTGTTGGGTTCCCAGCACAGTGAGATGTCCATCAGGGAATGTTGTCGACTGGTCCATTCCAGACCGCAGGAGTGTGTGCTGAGGGACGCATTGTGAGAGAGGACAACAGTCTAGGCTCCTTCCACTTCTGGACATTAAGGGGCAGATTCCGGTGGGGACTCCTAAAATAAAGGAAGAGATATCCCCCCTGGGGGACTAACTGAGTGGCAAAGGTGTTTTGATGAAGATAGTGGTGAACACTACTGTGCCTGACACTATTGAATGTATAGACACTGGGATTACAACATAGAACATAGAACAGCACAAAGACAGGCTCTTGGCCTCACAATATCTGTGCCAAGACCAACTCTTATCTGCCTGCACATAATCTATTAACCTCCATTCCCTGCATATCCAAATGCATATCCAAATGCATATCTTAATGTTTAAGAAGGAACTGCAGATGCTGGAAAATCAAAGGTAGACAAAAATGCTGGAGAAACTCAGCAAGTGAGGCAGCATCTATGGAGCGAAGGAAATAGGCGACGTTTCGGGTCAAAACCGAAACGTTTCGGGTCTGAAGAAGGGTTTCGACCTAAAACGTTGCCTATTTCTTTCGCAGCATTACAGGCCTGCAAACATAATACTCACAGATAATATGTGATAAACCAAAAACTATTTAATACATTTATTACCCCAAAGTGTAAAAAAAGCCATAAGTCCTTGGTGCAACTCTGATAGTCCATAGGTCATGGGGGTTTTTTGTGTTCTGTATTGTTCAAAAGCCTAAGATGGACACAAAATTGTGGAGTAACTCAGCGGGACAGGCAGCATCTCTGGAGAGAAGGAATGGAGAAAATCTCCAGAGATGCTGCCTGTCCCGCTCAGTTACTCCAGCATTTTGTGTCTATCTTTGGTTTTAAACCAGCATCTGCAGTTTCTTCATACACATGTTCAAAAGCCTGATGGTTGTTGGGAAGAAGCTGTTCTTGAATCAGTTGGTTATGATTTTCAGAATCCTATGTCTTTTTCTGATGGTAGGAGTGAAATGTCAGCGAGGCCAGGGTGATGTGAGTCTTTCCTGGTGCTAGCTGCCTTTTTGAGGCAGAGACTCCTATAAATCTCTTCGGTGGTGGAGAGGTCAGTACACATGATGGACTGGGCAGCGCTCATCCCATTTTGTAATCTCCTTCTTTCCTGGGTGTTTGAGTTGCTGAACCAGACCATGACCGCACTGATCAATATGCTCTCTACTTTACACCATGCAGATCTTCAAGAGAGTGCACGTTAACATACTGAATCTCCTCAGTCTCCTAAGGAAGTAGAGGCATTAATGGGCTTTTGTTATGATTGCATCAATATGCTGGTCCTAAGGACAGATCTTCAGAGATATGCACAAACAGTGACTTTAAGGTGTTGACTCTCTCCCCCACCAACCCATCATTGAAGACAAGTCATGGAATCTTAGCTTCCCTCTTCTAAAGTCAACAATCAGCTCTTTGGTCTTGCTGATGCTGAGAGCAAGGTTGTTGTTTTGGCATCATTCATTCTGATTATCAATCTCCCTCCTGTACTCTGACTGATCATTATCTGTAATTCATCCAACAATGATAGTGTTGTTGGCACATTTGAAGATGGTGTTGGATCTGTGTCTGTCTCCACAATCATGGGTATAGAGTGCGTCGAGCAGGGGAACCATGCACACAGCTCTGTGATGCTCCCGTGCTGATGGTTATCAAGGAGGAAGTGTTGCTGCCAATTCATGTTGATCTGTTGAGGAAGACTAGGATCCAGTTGCATAGGGATGAGCATAGTTCCCTAATCTTACTAAGAAGAAGCTTGGAGGGGATGATGGTGTTGAACGCTGAGCTGTAGTCGATGAACAACAGCCTGACGTATGTAATAACAAGGAACTGCAGATGCTGGTTTCCAAAAAAGACACAAAGCGCTGGAGTAACTCAGTGGGTCAGCCAGCATCTCCAGAGAACATGGATAGGCAATGTTTCGGGTTGGGACTCTTCAGACTGATTGAGGGGGGAGGGGGACGAAGCTGGAATGGAGGAAGGACAGGACAAAGTCTGGCAGAACAAGGGCAGGAGGATGGGAGGAATCACAGAGGGGGAGCTGTGAGAAAGGCCTCACAACTCCTGCTGGAGAGAAGAGGAGATCCTCTTCAAAGTCAACAATCTTCAAAGTCTGCGTTGCCTGGGCGTGCCTGGGTTCACGATATCTCATCTGAACTGCAGAGGATTTTGGAGTGGGAGGGAAAGATTCAGTCGTCGTGATACATGTAGGTACCAATGACGTAGGGAAAAGAATGGAAGAGGTTCTGCTAAGGGAAATTGAGCAAATTATAAAACAGAACTAAAAGTATAGCGAGGGTTGAGAGTTTAAGATTAAGCAACAAGGGGACCAATTTGGGAAGAAGGGCGATGAATATAGAACTAAAGGTGTTATATTTGAATCCACACAGTATACAAAACAAGGTGGCTGAGCTTAATACGTGGTTAGAAATTGGCAGGTACTACATTGTAGGTATCGCAGTCGTGGGTGAAAGAGAATCGGAGCTGGGAGCTGAACATCCAAGGAACATCCTATCAAAAAGACAGGCAGGCGGGCAGAGGGGGTGGGGTGGCTCGATTGGCAAGAAACGATATAGGATCAGAGGATGTGTAATCTTTGTGGGTAGAGTTAAGAAACTGCAAGGATAAAAAGATCCAGGTGCAAGATATACACAGGCCTCTGAATAGCAGCCAGGATATTGGGTGCAAATTACATCAGAAGGTAGAAAAGGCATGTATGAAATGCTCCAGTGATCACGGGGATTTCAATATGCATGGATATGCTGTTGTTTAATGAACTAGATTATATTAGGGAGGATTATATAAAGTGAAGATAACCCTAGCCTAAGGTAGTGAGCATAATATCATATGCTGGGGGAACGAGATGACCGTGGCTGACAAAGGAAGTCAAAGACGGCATCAAAGCAAAAGACGGCAAGTAACATGGCAAAGATTAGGTACGGTTTAACCCGCCTCGCAGTCGCCTGGTCAAGAGCGCTGACCACGTAAAAGTACTTAGTTCCATCTACCGTCACCCCTCGCAGAGCAAACTGTGCCTCTGCCTGCTGGAACCAGATATCAGGCTCTTCGGTCCACAAAGTCGGGAGCTTCAGCGCAACGGGGTTGTGTTCCATCACGATGCGTGATGAACGTTGGGGTCACCAGTTGTAGTGGCCTGGATGGGATCAGGAACAGGCCAGACGCCAGGCAGGTTCAGAAGGCGTTTTAATGAATCGTGGCAAACACACAGAACACCCGCGAGCAGGACCCCGTGGGCAGACAATTGTCCCTGTCCCTCAAGAGCCGAAGGGGATGACCCAAGGAGTGGCCTAACCCCCAGGGACCGCCACAGCAGGAAGCTTTTAAAAAATCAACAGAAGGCAACAAAAAAAACAGTAAGGAGATAAAAGGTAAAATATGAAGGTAGGCTAGCGAATAATATAAAATAGATTTTTTCAAATATATAAGGCATGAGTGGACATTGGATCCTTGGAAAATAACGCTGGAGAAGTAGTATTGAGGAACAAAGAAATGGTGGACAAACTGAATATATTTTATTAGTCCGTCTTCACAGCAGAAGACACCAGCAACCTGCCAGAAATGCAGAAGAGTCAGGGGGCAGAATTGAGTGGAGACATTATTATTAAGGAGGAGCTGAAAGGTCTGAAGGTGGATACATTACCTGGACCAGACTGATTACATCCCAGGGTAGCTGCAGAGATTGTGGAGGAATTAATAGTGACCTTTCAAGAATCACCAGAGCCTGGAATGGTTCCAGAGGAGTGGAAAATCATAAATGTGACTCCAGTTTAAGAAGGCAGAGAGGTAAAAGAAAGGGAATTATAGGCCGGTTAGCCTGACTTCAGTGACTGGCAACATTTTAGAGTCCATTGTTAAGGATGAGGTTTCGGAGTACTTGGAAGCATTTGATAAACTAGGTCGAAGTCTGCATAGTTTTGTTAAGGGGGGATCTTGTCTACCAAATTTGTTGGAATTCTTTGAGGAACAGTGGTGCTACAGTGGTAGAGCTACTGCCTTACAGCACCAGACGCCCAGGTTTGATCCCGACTACGGGTGCTGTCTGTGCGGAGTTTGTACGTTCTCCCCGTGACCCGCGTGGCTTTTCTCTGAGATCATCGGTTTCCTCTCACAAAGATGTACAGGTTTGTAGGTTAATTGGTTTGGTATAAATGTAAAAATTGTCCCAAGTGTGTGTAGGGTAGTGTTAATGTGCGGGGATCCCAGGTCGGTGCGGGCTCGGTGGGCCGAAGGGCCTGTTTCCGCGCTGTATCTCTAAACTAAAAATGAAACTAAAAGTAACAAGCAGGATATTCAAAAGGAGAGTCTGTGGATGTTGTATACCTGGATTTTCAGAAGACCTTTGATAAAATACTGCACGTGAGGCTGCTAAACAAGGTAGGAACTCCTGGTATTAGAGGCCAGGTACTAGCATGGATAGATGATTGATTAACTGGCAGAAGGCAATGAGTGGGAATAAAGGATCAATGTCAATAATGATCCGGGTGATGGAATTGATGCCTTTGTGGCCGCATTTGCAGATGCTACGGAGATAGGTGGAGAGGCAGGTAGTGTTGAGCAAACCGGGAGTCTGCAGAAAGACAAGGACAGGTTGTGAGAGTGTCAATACAGCACAGGAAAGCGTACGGTCAAGCCCTTTGGAAGTAGGAATAATGACAGATTACTGTATTTTCTAAATGGTGAAGGGATTCAGAAATTGAAGGTGCAAGGGGACTTGGGAGTGCTGGTATAGGGTTCCCTAAAGGTTAATTTGCAGGTTGAATCAGCGGTAAGGAAGACAAATGTAATGCAAGCGTTCATTTCGAGAGGAGTAGAATATAACAGCAGGGACGTAATGCTCAGGCTTTGTAAGGCACTGGTCAGATCATATTTGGGGCTCCATATCTGAGGAAGGATGTGCTAGAATTGGATGAGGGAGGGATCTCATTGAAACCTAGCAAATAATGAAAGGCCTACATAGAGAGGATGCAAAGAGGATGTTTCCAGAGTGGGAGAGTCCAGGACCAGAGGGCACAAAAGGACGTACCTTTCGAATGGAGTTGAGGAGGAATTTCTTAGCCAGAGGGTGATGAAACAGTGGAATTCCTTCCAACAGATGGCTGAGGATGCCCAATTATTGGGTATTTTTAATGCGGACATTGACAGGTTCTTGATTAGTAAGTGCATCCAAAGTTACGGGGAGAAGGGGATTGAGAGGGAAACAAAGATCAGCCGTGAGCAAATGGCAAAGCAGACTCGATGAGTCAAATGGCCTAATTCTGCTCCTCTGTTTTCTGATATTATTATCTTATGAAAAGTGGTCATTAGACAGTTTCAATTCTATTATGAATATTTATGAGTGTTAGGAATAATGTAATTAGATATGTTTGTTATGAAAGTAACAGTTTAATTAAATCCAAAGCTTTGTGCAAATTGCATTTTGCCCCAGTTTTATTTTCCTGTTAGTTCCATCTCTGGTCTATTTGTTTGAAATCCCTTTTTTAAGATGAAGGCAAAGATCAGAAGCAATCACGATAAAGGATTTGTACTTCATGTGACAGGTGAAATGGAGACTACGTACACCTCCCAGGACTTTGATGTATTGGAAATTTCAATATGAAATATCACTTGAGTCAGGAACAGGTTTTATTCACAACTGTAATATTGAATGTATCTATCGTTCTAAATTGCTTCATTTTTAAGGGCTAGATTTCCTGGATGATCACGAACCACAACCAACAAAAGGCAATACGTAAAGACATTATTGGTGTTGGTTGTGCAATTTATTCTATGTTTAGATTCACAGAGAAATAAAAATGATCTTGTGTAATTGTTGAAGCAGCAAGAAAATGGACATTAATCAACGCCCAAGATGTTTAAGTCTCACGTGTGTTGCATGAAATGCGAATGTCTGCAAGATAAACTGCTGAAAAAAAGAATATTGTTCAGCTTATCTGAAGAAAAGGAAGAGCTGCTGCCTCACAGCGCCAGAGACCCGGGTTCCATCCTGACCACTGGTGCTGTCTGTGCGGAGTTTGTACGTTCTCCCCGTGACCTGCGTGGGCTTTCTCCGAGATGTTCGGTTTTCTCCCACACTCCAAAGACGCACAGGTTTGTAGGATAATCGGCTTGGTATAAATGTAAAATGTAAAATGTAAAATTGTCCCTAGTGTGTGTGTGTGGGATAGTGTTAATGTACTGGGATCGCTGGTCGGTGCGGACTCGGTGGGCCGAGGGGCCTGGTTCTGCGCTGTATTTATAAACTAAACTAAATAAGAATGTATGTTGCCTGTGGTTTAACTGCATTCAATGACTGATGGCCACAGTTCATTGTTGTTGTCTATTTGCTTTGTATCTCTCATATTTACAGTATTTATAACATTCACAAAAGTGTAACTGACCTTTAAATGGCCTAGAGCTTTGACTCAGATTATATTTTACAATGTAAAAGCATCTACCTTTTTGTGGTACCCACAGAGGGATGTGGGAACATTGCTTCATGTTTCAATGTCTGTTACATTCAGGTGAAATTTACGTTCCTCTAATTTCTGAAGAACTCTGTGGTGATTCACCCATGAGGAAAGACGTTAAATCATTCAAAGGTTTCAAACGTTTCAAAGGTCTTTTATTGTCACGTGTACCAATTAAGGTGCAGTGATATGCAAATTACCATACAGCCATGCTAACAAAAAGCAACAAGACACACAACTACATAAAAGTTAACATAAACATCCACCACAGCGGATATCCCCACATTCCTCACTATGATGGAAGGCAATAAAGTCTAATCTTCTTCCTCTTTATTCTCCTGCGATCGGGGCACCCAAACCATCCATTGGGGCGATCGCAGCTCCCGCAGCCGGTGGTCGAAGCCCCCACGTCAGGAGATCGAAGCCCCCCGTGTCGGGTTGAAGCTGCCGCTTCAGGGCGGTTGAAGCTCCTGCGGCTTGGAGCTCCCGACGTCGGTCTCTAACCAGAGACCGCGAGCTCCGAGATGTTAAGTCCGCAGGCTCCCACGGTTGGAGCTCAGAGGTCGATCCCTGGCAAAGGGGTTGCGAGCTCTGCGATGGTAAGTCCGCAGGCTCCCGCGGTTGGCGCTCTCAAAGTCGGTCTCCAGCAAAGGCCGCCAACTGCTACGATACAGAAAAAAATCGAATCTCCGTCGAGGTAAGAGGTTTTTAAAAAGTTTCCCCCAACCCCCCACATAAAAACAAGCTAAAGAATACTAAAAACATACATTTAACACATACCATTGGAACAACAAAGAAGGAAGGGACAGACAGACTGTTGGCGAGGCAGCCAATGCTTAAAAATATTGTTCACTGTCTAACTTTCTTTTAAAAACGTGTTCATGTTTTCTTCACCTTAGACTCACACAGGCTGAACAAACTTTTACATGTAAGTAGTTAACAAGGGCAAATGGCCTGCTTTGGTGGCGTTTATACCTGCTGATGATATTAGTATTAATTAATGCACACAGCAGATGGAAATAACATTTGGGCCATTCAGAATGAAGTTTCCATGGTCCTGCTCGCTGTTCATTAACCTGTTTCATGTAACTCTTTCAAATATTTTTTGTAACATCATGGATTCCTTAGTTTCTCTCTACAGTATTTCCTGTTATTATGATCCTCTAAGAATATAAAAAATACTATTTTTAGTTTAGTTTAGAGGTACAGTGCGGAACCTTCAGCCCACCAAGTCCGCACCGACCAGCGATCCCCGCGCACTAGCACTAACCTTCACTCGGGGGACAATTTGCAGAAGTCAATTAATTTATTTATTTTTTAGTTTATTCTATTAGAAGCAATTGTACGGGGATAAGGCAATCGATATGACAGTTATACAATTATTGTACAGCTTCATTTTTAACATTGAAACCTAAATTGCAGTAGTCAATTAACCTGCAAATCTGAACTTCTTTGCAATGTGGGAGGAAACCTGGAGAAAACCCAGGCAGTCACAGGGAGAATGCTCAAACTCCTTACAGACAGCTCCTGTAGTCAGGATCAAATCTGAGTCTCTACCGCTGTAAGGTAGCAACTCTACCGCTGCTCCACTGTATCCTCAATGCAACTTATCATGTTGCTCTGGTCTTTTGGTTACAGTCTGACATTTCCATCTTGCATTTAGCAAGTCACCTACCAGTGGACATACAGTTCCCATCGACATGTGTGTACTTCAGCGTGAAAGGTGATGTCCAGTCCACTTACTCCCCTTTGGACCTTTGATATTCTTCTTCCATTTAAACTGTCCCTGGGGATGGAAGCTGACTTGCTCCTATTCCAGTTTGATATTCTTTAATTAAGGCATTAATATGAAATGTCACACTCAGGAACGGATTATATTCATGGCTATGATTTTGAATGCATCTCAATTTCTAAATGGAAAGTGCGAATAGCGGAAAGTTTGCTGCATCTTCACAGCCCGTCTTTCCAGAACCTTTCTAAAACTACTTGGGGATCCTGGTAATTTCTTATTAATCTCTTTTAATCTTGTGCTAAATTCTCCCTTATCTCCTCATGGTTAAAGCTTTATGCCAGCAATGCCACTTCAGTAAAAACTTTACAGATTTTCTTGATGTCCTTGATATCTTTCAAAAAGAAAAGTTCCCACAGTAGATGCAATAGTTTGGATTTTCCTGTAACTATGTACCAATATGCTACCTACAGCTCTACAACATCAAGACAGATTACTGAGGGGATCTGCCCCTCTTGGCTACCCCTCCACCACTGAGCACATCTCATTTTGTTTAGTTTATTGTCACTTGTACCGAGGTACAGTAAAACATTTGTTGCTTGTTATCCAGTCAGCGGAAAGACATTACATGATTACAATCGAGCCGTTCAGTGTACAGATCCATGGTGAGGGAATAACGTTTAGTGCAAGATAAAGCCTGTAACAGTTTGATCAAAGATAGTCCAAGGGTCGCCACATGAGGTGGATAGTAGTTCAGCACTGTTCGCTGGTTGTGGTAGGATGGCTCAGTTGCCTGATAACAGCTGGGAAGAAACTGTCCCTGAATCTGGCGGTGTGCGTTTTCACACTTCTGTACCTTTTGTCTGATGGGAGAGGGGAGAAGAGGGAGTGGTGAGGATGCGACTCGTCCTTGATTATGCTGCTGGCCTTGCCGAGGCAGTGTGAGGCATAAATGCAGCCTGCCCCTCCCCACTGCCCCTGGGTGTTACAAAAATGAAAGTTCTGTCTTTGCTTTCATGAGCGACTTGAAAGTACAACATACGGCAGTGTTGACAATTAAAGATATGCTGTAAGGACCACAGCTCCCGGCCTGGTGCAAATCACCATTTACAATATGAGGTGACTTCACAATGTCTTCAATAATGGAATGTCTGCCGTTCAGTCTCAGTGATGGAGCTGCCAAGGAAATGCTCCTCGTTTTTTTCAAATGGTATGTGTCTTGCGCAGATTTATTGATATTGCAGAAGATAGCAAATCCCAATTGAACATCAGGTTGGTTGGCAGTGCAATTAGATGAATTGCCTGACATTTATAAAGCTGCAGCTTCTATTGTTTACACAGACTATGTTCATGTCGTTCAACATGATTTACTTTATTGTGAAGAATGCCACAAGTGATGCTGAATTCCTTGTTAAGTTCTTCCAGAGAGTGGTGGAATGGGGCTGGCCCACTGAAGAAACAGCCGCAGCGACCAGCAGATATTCTAGTGTTGGGGTTAGAAGCAAAATGCTGGAATAACTCAGCGGGACAGGCAGCATCTCTGGAGAGAAGGAATGGGTGACGTTTTTGGGTCGAGACCCTTCTTCAGACTGAAGAAAGCTCTCGACCCGAAACGTCACCATTCCTTCCCTCCAGAGATGCTGCCTGTCCCGCTGAGTTACTCCAGCATTTTGTGTCTCTCTTTGGTGTAAACCACCATCTGCAGTAACCTTATGTCGTCAAGACAATAACTTTTATTGTGAAGTTTGTGAAGGTAAATGCTCTCGATTCTCACATCTCTGTTATTACAAGGAGGTGACCATCACATATTTTAACATGCAACAATGCAGTGGGTGTCCCCCGGTGACAGAGTGTGAACCGTGATATCAAATTGAAGCCTTTTCTCCCTCAAAGGAAATCTCCTTTGCTCAAAATCCTTTGGGTTTAACAATGGCTCTCCAAGCATGCTTGTCTGGCAGAGGTATTAGATAAGTTCAAGCAATGAGATAGAAACATAAATAGGTGCAGGAGGAGGTCATTTGGCCCTTTGAACCTGCATTGTAATCATGGCTGATCATCTACAATCAGTAACCCGTGCCTGCCTTCTCCCCATATCCCTTGATTCTGCTAGCCCCTAGAGCTGTATCTAACTCTCTTTTAAATTAATCGAGTGAATTGGCCTCCACTGCCTTCCGTGGCAGGGAATTCCACAAATTCACAACTCTCTGGGTGAATCTGTCCATTCCACCATGTATCCAATATGTTTGCATTTGCTGTACAAAAGAAGGTATAGGATATGCTTGTCATCATTGAATATAAGAGTGAGGAAGTCTTGATGCAGCTTGGGTTAGGCTACATTTGGAGTATTGGTCACCCCATTCCAGGAAGATGTGGAAGGTTTGTAGAGGGTTTGGACGAGGTTTACCAGAATGCTCCTTGGATTAGAGGGTTTGCACTACAGGGAGAAGTCCGATAGACTTGGATTATTTTCTCTGGAACGTCGGAGATTGAGGGGAGACTTGATAGAAGTGGTTGGAAAGTTACTGGACAATATTCCGAGGGATACGATATACATGCATTTAGCTGGACAAGGACTGATCAGGGATAGTCAGCACAGTTTTGTATGTGGGAGATCATATCTCACAAACCTGATTGAGTTTTTTGAAGATGTGACCAAAATTGTTGATGAGGGCAGAGCTGTCGACTCTGGATTTCGATAAGGCATTCGGCAAGGTTCTGCATGGTAGGCTGCTCTGGAAGGTTAGATCGCAGGGGATCCATTCAGAGATAGCCGAATGGATAGACAATTGGCTTCATGGAAGGAAGCAGAGGATGATGGTGGAAGGTTGCTTCTCGGACTGGAGGCCTGTGACGAGTGTTGTGCCTCAGGGTTCGGTGCTGCGGCCATTGCTGTTTGTCATCTATATCAATGATTTGGATGAGATCATATGTAACATGATTAGCAAGTTTGCAGGTGACACTAAAATGGGTGGTGCTGTAGATAGTGAAGAAAGTTGCCACATATTACAGCAGGAATTTGATCAGTTGGGCAGGTGGCTGAAAAATGGGGTTAATGGAATTGAATACAGAGAAATGTGAGGTGTTACATTTTGGGAAGTCTAACATGGGCAGGACCTACACAGTGAATGGTAGGGCTCTGGGGAGTGTTGCCCAGTGTAGGGGAATCGAGAACCAGAGGACATGGGTTTAAGGTGAAGGGAGAAAAGATTTAATGGGAAACTGAGGGGTAACTATAAAGGGTGGTAGGTGTGTGGAACAATTGTCGGAGGAGGTAGTTGAGGCAGGTACCATCTGAATGTTTAAGAAAAATGTAGACAGGTACAGAGATAGGGTAGGTTTAGAGGGAAGATATGGTTCTAATTACATTATAGGTTTAGAGGGAAGACACAAAATGCTGGAGTAATTCAGCAGTTTCAGGCAGCATCTCTGGAGAAAAGGAATAGGTGGCATTTCGAGTCTTCAGGCTGAGAGTCAGGGGAGAGGGAAACTAGAGGTATGAAAAGGTACAAAGAACAAATGAATGAAAGGCATGAAAAGAGCAAATCAATTCCAGCAAAGATGATCAAGGAAAGGTGGAGCCCACAATGGTCCATAGTTGGCTGTGGAAAAGGTGATAACGAGTGGTTACAAACAGTAAAAGCAAGCAATATGACAGTGAAACTAGTATGATGACTAGGGTGTGGGGAAGGGTGGAGAGAAAGGGAATGCATGGGTTACTTGACATTAGAAAAATTAATATCATACCACTTGGTTGTAAGCTGCCCAAGCAAAATATGAGATGCTGTTCTTCCAATTTGCGTTTGGCCTCACTCTGACAATGCCGGAGGCCCAGGACAGAAAGGTCAGTGTGGGAATGGGAGGGGGAGTTAATGTGTTTGGCAACCGGGAGATCGGGTAGGCGAAGGCGGACTGCGCGCAGGCGTTCAGCGAAAACAATCGTCGAGCCTGCACTAGGTCTCGTCGACATAACTGGGATAGCGGGTACACTAGATGAGGTTGGAGGAGGTGCAAGTGAACTTCTGCCTCACCTGAAAGGACTGTCAGGGTCCCTGGACAGAGTCAAGGGAGGAGGTGTAAAGATAGGTATTGCATCTCCTGTGGTTGCAGGGGAAAGTATCTGAGGAGGGGGTGGTTTGGGTGGGAATGGACGAGTTGACCAGGGAGTTTCACCTACGGTGTAAACCAGCAGCTGCAGTTCCTTCTATACATTAGGTTTAGATGGTTATGGGCCAAAAGCAGGCAGTTTGACTAGTTTAGATTGGGCATGTTGTCGGTGTGGGAAAGTTGGATTTGCAGGGAATGGAGGAACATGGATCACTTCCAGGCAGATGAGATCAGTTTGGCTAGGCCTCATGTCCAGCACAGACATTGTGGGCCAGAGGCCTATTCCTGCGCTGTACTGTTCTATGTCTATGTGTATGTCTGAAAGCATTTGGAGGCCCTGGTGTATGAAACAAAGGGTTGGCATGCAGAGTCGAGTATAGGAGCAAAGAGGTCCTTCTGCAGTTGCACAGAGCCCTAGTGAGACCACACCTGGAGTATTGTGTGCAGTTTTGGTCCCCTAATTTGAGGAAGGACATTCTTGCTATTGACGGAGTGCAGCGTAGGTTTACAAGGTTAATTCCCAGGATGGCAGCACTGTCATATGCTGAGAGAATGGAGCGGCTGGGCTAGTATACTCTGGAGTTTAGAAGGATGAGAGGGGATCTTAAATGAAACATATAAGATTGTTAAGGGTTTGGACTCGCTAGAGGCAGGAAACATGTTCTCGATATTGTGGGAGTCCAGAACCAGGAGCCACAGTTTAAGAATAAGGGGTAAGCCATTTAGAAATAAGACGAGGAAACACTTTTTCCCACAGAGGGTTGTGAGTCTGTGGAATTCTCTGCCTCAGAGGACGGTGGAGGCCAGTTCACTGTATGCTTTCAAGAGAGAGTTAGATAGGGCTCTTAAAGATAGCATAGTCAGGGGATATGGGGAGAAGGCAGGAACGGGGTACTGATTGGGGATGATCAGCCATGATCACATTGAATGGCGGTGCTGGCTCGAAGGGCCGAATGGCCTACTCCTGCACCTATTGTCTATTGTCTATTGGCTATTGGCTATTGGCTATTGTCTATTCAGCAAGTAATGAAGAAGGTTGACCTATACTGGTTGTGTCAGGGTTTATAAAGTAGGGATTGCCATGATCATATTGAATGGCGGTGCAGGCTCGAAAGGCCCAATGGCCTACTCCTACACCTATTTTCTATAATTCTATGATTTCTATGATGTTAGGATGCAACTTCACAGGTGTGGCTGAGACCATACCTTGAAGTGTGTAGTTTTGCTTTCATTTAAGGAAAAGTGTATTTGCATTGAAGGCACCACCTTCACTTTGCTGAAAAGGTTTTTAATGTTGTTTTCTGGGATGAAGAATTCTAGAGAGGTTGAACAGTTGGATAAATAATGCTATGTCTTGAAGAAAGTACATTAGTGGCATTTTATACGATTCTGCAGGAGGTGGCTGTAGTGACTGGGAGGATGCTGAGAGAATGGTTCACCTACTATGGATATCAAGAACTAGGAGGCATTGATTTAGAATTAAAGTTGTCCATTTTAGACAGAGATGATGAGGAATTTCTTCTCTCAAAGGGTCATGACCTTACAGAAGTCTCTATCCCAGTAAGGTTTGGAGACATTGAGTGGATTCAAGATAGAGGCCGTCAGAGCACATGGGCTACAAAGAAATCAAGCACGAGGAGAGGAGATTGGATGCTACCACTATTGAATAGCAGAAATGGACCGAAGGGCCTATTCAGAAGGTTCAAGATTTTAAAAATAAGTTTCAAGTCACGAAAGAGGTGTTCTGTGCATCGGGCTTCACATCTGGTGAGATCAGAAAAGACATCGATCTCACTCTACAATGCAAAATAATATCAACCCATCTACAGTAAAATCAATCACCCCAAAATTTGAAGGAACATTTCCCTTTGAATCTGATCCAGAAAGCAAAGCAATACATTCATGATCCATTTACCATTTTCATTTACAGACAATAAGATCTTACTGTTTCCAAAGTCAGAGGATGGGTTGTCGAAGATATCAAATGATGCCCTATTTTGCCTGTTGTCTAGATTAAAGTCAACACAGAATATTCAGAACTCATTTAACTTCCAATAAAAACTTGACTACAATGTCACGCTATTATTTTTACAAAAGTGGGTTTTCAGCAAAAGGTACAAAGAAGATTTATGAGGTTGTTGTCAGGACTCGAGGGTCTCAGCTATAGGGATAGTAGGCTGGGTCTCTATTCCTTGGAGTGCTGGAGGATGAGGAGTAATCCTCTGGAGGTGTCTGAAATCATGAGAGGAATAGATCGGGTAGATGCGCAGTCTCTTGCCCAGAGTAGATGAATCGAGGACCAGAGGACATAGGTTTGAGGTGAAGGGGAAAAGATTTAATAGAAATCTGTGGGGTAACCTTTTCACACAAAGGTTGGTGGGCATATGGAACAAGCTGCCAGAGGAGGTAGTTGAGGCTGGAACTATCCCAACATATAAGAAGCTGCTAGACAAGTACATGGATAGGACAGGTTTGGAAAGATATGGATTAAAGGCAGGCAGGTATGACTAGTGTAGATGGTACATGTTGGCCGGTGTGGGAAAGTTGGGCCGAAGGGCCTGTTTCCACACCATATCGCTCTGTGACTCTATGACTCTATGGGCACAATTCAAACAAGGCACTAAAACAGACTGAGCATTGGAAAGACACTTCTAGTTTTCTTATCTGACATTCAATCCTGGATCAAAGATTTCTGTCAACACAGTAGACACAAAAAAACTCTTTAGGAGCTGGTAACTGATTCATTTTGTAACTGCATTAAAACAAGAGGGAAAAAGCTTGATCTTGTTATCATGTTTTTGTTAAAATTACGTGCTGCTATCTGCATTAGAAAATTAATTTTTGTGAAAAATAAAACACTCTCCAACTTTACCAGAGAGATAGGGTCTACATTTTAAATAGAAACAAATTTACGTCAAAAGTTTCTGCTGAAATGTGAACTTCCAACAGAAGTAATCTTTAAGGGCCTGTCCCACTGTACGAGGTAATTCAAGAGTTCTCCCAAGTTTTCCCCTGATTCGAACTCGGAGAATGTCCGTAGCGGGTCCGTAGGAGTTCGTGAATGTTATGTAGCGGCTTGTACGAGTAAAAAGTAACAATTTTTTTCACCATGATTATTTTTTTACTCGTGGACATTTTTCACAGTGTCGAAAAAACGTCACGAGTTTACCGGATTTCCCGAGTACCTATCGTTACTCGTACGAGCCGCTACGAGACATCCACAAACTCCTAACGACCCGCTACAGACATTCTCCGAGTTCGAATCAGGGAAAAACTCAGGAGAACTCTTGAATTACCTCGTACAGTGGGACAGGCCCTTTATGACTTTTAATTGTTAAATGCGTTAAATGGGACGAGTTTAAATTATTCGACTAAATTACACTCCAAGTCAGCTCAAGAGAGTTTATTGTTATGTGTCCCAGATAAGACAATGACATTCTTGCTTGCTGCAGCACAACACAATAGAGTAAGCATAAATACAGAACAGTTCAGTGTGTCTATATACCATAGACCATATATATACACATAAATAAACAGATAAAGTGCAAGAGTCTGTTTGTTGGTGAGTTTAATAGCCTGATGGCTGTGGGGAAGAAGCTGTTCCTGAACCTGGATGTAACAGGTTTCAGGCTCCTGTACTTTCTGCCCGATGGCAGCGGAGAGATGAGTGAGTGGCCAGCATGGTGTGGGTCCTTGATGATGTTGGCTGCCTTTTTAAGGCAGCGACTGCGATAGATCCCTTCAATGGTGTGTGCACTTCCCTTTTAATTTCAAGATTATTATTTTTTTTTGTTAAATATTTTTATTAGACGTAACTACATATTAATAGAATATACATACATTCGTAATATTATTAATATTAACAATTATGTCTTATTTGTATTTCTATATATTTTTTTTTAAATTGCGGATAGGAAAAGATAGAGAAAAATAAAGTAAAAGTAGAAAATCAAAAAAAAAAGAAATGAGTGGAGTGTTAAACAGGTTATCCATCATTGGAGATATATCCATGATTTGTTATATATGATTCTTCATCTATTCCTTTATTCAGGCTTCAGTCAGGCTCTCGCACCGAGCCATTTTGACCCTTTAAATATTCAATAAATGGAGACCATATCCCTCTGAAAAGATCCAACTTGTCCAGTAGGACAAGCCTTAATCTTTCCAGATGAAGTGTCTCCGACATTCCTGTAATCCACATTTTGTTTGTGGGGGATGTAGGACCTTTCCAGAATTTCAATATTAATTTTTTCCCAATTATTAAACTGTAATCAATAAAAATTATGTGATTCATGGTTATTAGTTGATCTGTTTCTAATATTCCCAATATTATTAATTTTGAGTCAGGGATCAGATTCATATTAACAACATTCGAAATTATCTTAAATATTTCTGTCCAAAATTTAGTAATTTTTATACAATTTGTAAATTAATGCGTTAAGTTAGCTTCTAAGTGCTGACATTTATCACATATGGCAGATACATTTGAAAAAATACTATGTAATTTGGATTTTGAATAATGTAATCTATGTAATATTTTAAATTGTATAAGAGAGTGTCTAGCATTTAATGAACAATGGTGTATATGTTGTAAACTTTCATCCCATACTTCTTGTCTGATTAATTGACCTAATTCGTTTTCCCATGATTGTCTATATATTTCTGACATTGGAACATCATTTTCCAATAAAATGTTATAAATATATATCAATTTTTCTGTGTTCGGGTGTTTTTTTAGATATTCATCTAAAATTTCTGTCTTTCTATTTCCGATTTCTTGTGTGTTTGCTTTTACATAGTCTCTAATTTGTAAATATTTAAAGTAATCTTTTGAATGTAATCCATAAATGTGATGTAATTCTTGAAATGACACGAAAGTGTTTTCCCTATAGAGATCACCCATCTTATTAATTCCATAGTGTTTCCATTGTAAAAGACCTTTGTCCATGATTGAGGGTTTAAATGTAACGTTATTTACAATGGTTAGGGCTAGTGGTATACATTTCAATTTTAATGTTTTCTTTATTTGTTTCCAGATACGTATCCCACTTTCTATGATAGGATTTTCACTATAGATTTCCTTACCTAGTTTAATATTAGCGAATAAAATCAAGCTAATTTCAAAGGGGGAACAATCTTCTTTTTCCATTTTTAACCAGATTGGTTGTTTATCTGTCTCTACTAACAAAAAATTCATATTTTTAATATTAACTGCCCAGTAATAAAACATAAAGTTTGGCAGTGCTAGACCTCCATTTATTTTTGATTTACATAAATGTTTTTTATTTATTCTATGGCTCTTATAATCCCAGATAAAGTTGGTGACTATAGAATCAACCTTCTTAAAGAAATCTTTAGGAAGATACGTCGGAATCAATTGGAAGAGATATAGTAATTGCGGGAGAAAAATCATTTTATTGCATTAATTCTACCTAGCATTGAAATAGGTAATGTTTTCCAATATAAAATATTCTTATTTAATTTATTCAATAATAGTGAAAAATTGGATTTAAATAAAGAATCGAATCTTTTTGTTACATACATTCCAAGATATTTGATTTTTTCATTTGCTATCTTAAAAGTAAATTGTTGTAGTATATGTAAGTTATTTACCATTATTGGCATAAGTTCACTTTTATTCCAATTAATACTATATCCTGAAAATAATCCAAATTCAGTTATTAATTTTAGTAAATTTGGGATACTAATTTCCGGCTTTGTAATATAAAGTAATACATCATCCGCATATAAGGAGATTTTATTTTCAGTATCTCTGGTGTCATACCCATATATTTCAGGATGTAATCTCACACGTTGAGCTAATGGTTCTATTGCAAGTGCAAACAATAGCGGGGATAAAGGACAACCTTGTCTGCAGCCTCGGAATAAATTAAATTTAGTTGATAGCATTTGATTTGTTAGTATTCTGGCTGTTGGATTAGTGTATAATAATTTAACCCAAGTAATAAACTTCTCTCCCAACTTAAAAGTTTCCATAACCGAAACAAGTAAGACCATTCCACCTGGTCAAAGGCTTTCTCTGCATCTAACGATATAATTACTAGGTCTTTATTAATACCTCTTTTCAAATATATAATATTAAATAATCGTCTCAGATTATATGAGGAATATCGTTTTGGTATAAATCCTGTTTGATCCGGGTGAATTAATTTATTAATAACTGTGCTTAGTCTTTGTGCTAATATTTTGGTTAGTATCTTTTGATCAGTATTTAAAAGAGCTATAGCTCTATATGATCCTGGGTCATCCAGATCTTTGTCTATTTTAGGTATAAGTGTTATAATAGATTCATTTAACGTTTCTGGTAGTTTCTGGTGGGTATAAATGTATTCATAGAGTATCTTCAAACGTGGTGCAATCAGATTATAAAATGTTTTATAAAATTCCGAACCAATACCATCTGGTCCCGGTGTTTTACCATTTTTTAATGATCTGATAGATTCTTCGATTTCTTTTACTGATATTTCAGCATTTAGTGATTCTCTATTTTGTGAATCCAACCCATTCAGATTACATTTTTTTTAATGCTTCTATTCCTATCCTGTTTTCTGTCGTTTTAGTTGAATATAAATTTTAATGGTATTGCAAAAATCTCTCATTAATATCTTTGGATTGTACTAATGCTTCGCCATTGTATGATTTAATCCTATGGATTATTTTTTCTCCCTCCATCTTCCGTAATTGACGAGCTAATAATTTTTGAGGTTTATCTCCAAATTCAAATTGTAATTGTTTAGTGTATTGATAGAGTTTTACAACTTGATCTGAGTATATTTTATTTTATTTATATTTCAGTGCAGCGATTTTGTTATGTTTTGTTATGGATGGATTAGCAGCGTTCTCTGTGTCTAATTGTTTAATCTCCTTTTCCAATTCCTGTTGTTCCCTCCGATTCTCTTTATTATAAAATGCTTGAGAAGAAATCATAATTCCACAGGCATATGCTTTAAAAGTTTCCCATAATAGGGAAGAAGATATTTCCGGTTTATCATTTATTTCAAAGAAAATCTTGATCTGTTCTATAATATATTTCTGAGTTACTTTGTCTTTTAAAATTTGTGGGTTAAATCTCCATTGTCCCTGTTTTTCGTTTTACCATTTATTTTAATCATAAATGTTAAAGGTGCGTGTGCTCTGACATTGTAATATTATGGTATTTTGAATTATAAGTAAGTGAGATAAGTTTAGCGTCAACCAAAAAATAATCTATTCTTGAATAGGTTTTATGTACAGGTGAATAAAATGAATATTCTCGTCCAGTTGGATTTTCTACTCTCCAAACATCTTTAATATTACTAGTATCCATATATGCATTTAATAAGTCACTGGAATGGAATTTGGTTTTCCTTTGTCTTGTGGATCTATCTAAATAAGAATCTAATGTACAATTTAAATCTCCTCCAATTATTAAGTTATGTTGTGCTATTTCCGGGATGTTATTAAATATTTTCTTAAACAACAGTGGACTATCAAAGTTTGGTCCATATACATTGACAAAAATCTTTTTTTGTGCATTTAATTCTCCTATTACAATAATGTATCTACTGTCATTGTCAGTTATAGTTGATGTATGTTTAAATAAAGTGCCTTTACGAAATAATATTGCTACGCCTCTGGATTTGTGTGTAAAAGAAGAATGATACGTTTTATCTATCCATTTAGCTTTCAGCCTATGCTCGGCATCTTTTTTAAAATGTGTTTCTTGAATAAAAATCACATCAGCTTTTAAATGTGCTAGTACTTTACCTCTCTTAATTGGTTCATTAATACCTTTAACGTTCCAACTACAAAACGTTATTCCCTCATTCCCCTTATTCATTTTTAAATCTTGCATCTTTTGTCTATGGGGGTCTATAATAGAGCCAATGTTTCAGTTCGACAGACCCGACCTTACACCCGAACTCCGAATAGACGAATTTTAAGACCCTTGAATGTCTCTCACGTGTATATCTCCTTTGATCCAATTTGTAACTCCATTCAAACTGAAAATAATAATGATAGATTATAATAGAGAAGAAATAGGATAGGTTAAGAAATTAATATTGTGCACAAAGAAGGAAAAAACTATATCTAGTATTAGTGTAGTTAGTGCTAGCCATACTAGCATGGCTAACCATCTACCGACTTCCGTAGTTGATGTTACCAACTTAACCAGCTCCTTGGTTTCTTGGAATTTTTATTCCAAGAAACATAGCAGTATTTTACCGGGGATATTAAATTTTAAAATATTCGGGTTCCAATAGTCGGAAATGTGAGGATACATATATTTAAAACTTGAAAATATAATTAAAAAAACAAAAAGAAAGGAAAAAATAAAATAAAAATAAAAAATACTAATAAAAAAGAAAAAAGGTTTCCAAAGAGGGCAAATGAAATCAAACTCTATATTTGACTCTAATCATTCCATTATAAGTAAGTATTAGTCATTAGTGATAACTATTAACTCTTATTAGTAAAGATACACCCTATAATTTTAGTATTTATTAGTTATTTGTATTATAGTGCAGTTATACTAATTATTAGTATCCATGGGAGAGTTTCCGATCCACATCTTTCTCCAGCTTCCTTAGTCATGACTTTAATTCCATCCAGTCCTGCAAAGTCAGTTTATTCAATGATGAAGTTCAGTTTTAAAAGTATTATTCAAGCTTCCTCTCGAGCCTTAATCTTCTGGGCAAAGTCCAATGCTTCCACAGGGTTGGTGAAAAAGTGTTCCTTCTGATTGTAAGTGACTCTTAGGTTAGCTGGATACCTCAGACCATATTTCAAATTCTCCACTTCCCTCAAGATACTTTTGGTCTCATTAAACGCTTTTCGTTTCCTGGAGACCTCTGCTGGATAGTCTGGATAAATACTGATCCTGTGTCCTTCAAATGCAAGATTTCTGCTTCTTGCAATTTGTTGCAATATCTCCTCCAGGACATGGTCGTACTGTACTTTTATTATCATTTGTCTTGGGGGAGCGCTGTGTCTTGTCTGGCGTCTCATCACTCTGTGTGCTCGGGCAAGTAAAGGCTTTTGATCCAGAGATAAAACCTTTTGCAGTAAATTTGCAGTGAATTCTCGGGGATCTTGATCCGTCTGTTTCCCTTCTGGAATACCTGCAATTCTTAGGTTCTGTCTTCTCTGGCGACCTTCCAATTCAGTACATTTCTCGGTTATTTTGCCCAGTAATTCAGTTAGACGTTGGTTTTCTGTGATAAGCTTTGCTGTAGTCTGAGCACTTGTTTCGGCTAGTTCTTCAAGGCCCTTTATGGCTGCCGTCTGTTGATTCAGTGCCAGCTCCACAGGATTCAGCCTTTCTTCAAGATCAGTTTTCACTTTTCTGATTTTAACATTCGTCTCATTTGTCAGACCAGTCAATATTTCTGCAATTTCTTTCTTCAATTCATACGATGTATTCTTAGCCATGGTATTAATTTCGAGCTTTAACTCCTTCATTTCCTCCTAGATTTTTTTTATTTCTTCCCCAAAATTAATCTTCTTCAATTCTTCATTCATTTTTGCCAGTTCATTCTTTAGTTCCAGCTTTATTTCCTCCTTTAAACCAGCAAATTCCCTTGCAATAAAAGTTTTAAGTTCTTCACCTTCCGATTTTTTCATCGTTTTTTTTGACAAATCTTCTTGGGATAGCGTCCTACCTGAGCCCGAGGCTTCAGTCGGGCCTTCCACCGTTTTCTGCCTGGTAACACGACTTTTCGGTTTATCCGCGGGTGGGCTGCGCTGTGTAGACATAGTAAGTCGCGCGCCTGATGACGTCACTCACAGCAATCGGTGCAGAGGCAGCAGGCAGGTGGCTTTCTCCCCGATTTTTCTCCTTTTTTTCAAGGAGCTGGCTGGCGTTGCTCTCTAGCCCTCCATAGCGCCACCAGAAGTCCTTAATTTCAAGATTAGATGTACAAATGTACATTAAGAAAATAGACAAAACTGAACAAGATGTTGAAAGACTCACCCTTAGTTTAGGAGGGTATTAAGCCAATTCCTGATATCAGCAATGTTAAGAAACATTGTCTTATTCTACATCTGTTGCAGCTCATGTTCCCCTACTCCTTTAGATAGACACAAAATGGATGATAATCCAGTTTAGTTTAGAGATACAGCACGGAAACAGGCCCTTCGGCCCACTGAGTTTGCACCAGCCAGCATCCCCCGCACATTAACACTATCCTACATGCACTAGGGACAATTTACGCTTATTCCAAAGCCAATTAACCTCCATACCTGTACGTCTTTGGTGTGCGGGAGGAAACCGAAGATCTCGAAGAAAACCCATGCGGTCACGGGGAGAACGAACTAACAGACCGCACCCGCAGTCGGGATCGAACCCGGGTCTCCGGTGCTGCAAGTACTCTAAGGCAGCAACTCTACCGCAGCGCCACCGTACCGCCCTGTCTGAGGTATTCTGACCATCAATGCATTGATCAATGTGTTCTCCAACATAATGGCAGCAGAGAAAGATGGCAGGTTGGAGGTGATAGCACAGTGACTGACAGACACTGATGAGGCATGATCTCCAAGCCCAGCGGATGGGCGTAATTCTCCCGAAGGCAGCAAGCCTTGCCACCACCACCTCACTGAATGCTGAACACTTTATTGTCACATGTGACAAGTCCCAGTGAAACTCTTTGCTTGCATGCCCAAGGTATGCAAATAGTCGCCACATAAAGAGCGCAGACAAAGTTACAAAGTATCCATGCCAGGTACACCTTAGTTCTCCCCCCGTCCCCCCTCCCGCCTCCCCCCCACCCCTCTCACAGTGGTCCCCCCATGCCGGATCCTCCTTTGTTCCTCCCCCCAGCAGTGGCGTCCTCACTCCCACGTGGTCCGTCCGCGGCCATCGGTCGGCGCCCTCATCGACCGCCGCACCGACCTCTCCACTATCACCACCGGGTTCTCTCTGTGGCGCAGACCCAGGCACCAGCCACGGGCTCCACAGACCCAGGCTCCATTGGCTCTGTCGAATCACTGGACTCTGGCCCCGGCTTCTCCATGATCTTCTGGGAGGAGTCTTGCACGCGGCTCTTGCACGTGGCTCTTGCACGTGGCTCTTGCACGTGGCTCTTGCACGTGGCTCTCCTGCACGCGGCTCTTGCACGTGGCTCTTGCACGTGGCTCTTGCACGTGGCTCTTGCACGTGGCTCTCCTGCACGCGGCTCTTGCACGCGGCTCTTGCACGTGGCTCTCCTGCACGCGGCTCTTGCACGTGGCTCTTGCACGCGGCTCTTGCACATGGCTCTTGCACGCGGCTCTTGCACGCGGCTCTTGCACGCGGCTCTTGCACGCGGCTCTTGCACGCGGCTCTTGCACACCCAGGGCATGAGGTTCCAGTTATATTGATAGTTTTGATCCTCTGTCAGTGCCCCCCATGACCCAGGCAACACTTCCTCCAACCTGCATCCTTGTGCTGCTCCCCTTGCTCATCCTCAGTTGTGATACCTGTGACCAGCAGACAGTTGCTGGTACAGTAACTGGCTCAAAACCAACTGCTGGAGGAACTCAGAGGCCAGAGAGCATCTGCGGAGGGAAATGGACAGGCAATGGTCTTCACGCTGAAGGGTCCCAACACACAGCATCGTCTGTCCATTTCCCTCTGTCTCTGCTGCTTGGTCTGGTGAGTTCTTCAAGCATCTGCAGTGCCTTGTGTCTGAATTGCGACTGGCATTTTCAAATAACAACTTACAGTAAATTTAGATGATGCCATAATTATAGCGAAAGCAGCCCACTGCACTTCACAGGTACATCGTGAAACCACAAAAATGATCCCACCCCATTAATGAATTAATTTAGGAAAATTAGTTCAAAACATGTCAAAGATGTGGGTTTCAGGGAATGTGTAGGAAGGAACTGCAGATTCTGGTTTAAAACGAAAATACTCACAAAATGCTGGAGTAACTCAGCTGGACAGGCAGCATCTGTGGAGCGAAGGAATGTCACACATTCCTATCCAGAGATTATGCCTGTCTCGCTGAGTAAAGGGCCTGTCCCACTTCCACGACCTATTCACGATCTTTTTTACTCTTTACAGAGTGTGGGTTTGCTAAAAGAGTCTGGAGAAAAATGCAAGGGTCCCTGGTACGCTTTATCCCGAACAGCTCCGTCACAGAGGACTCGGTGATTTACGGACTGTTCCCAGTGACACATTCAGAGGCTGACATCGCGTGCTGCTGGAGGGTCATCAACTCGGTAAAAGACGCCCTTTGGTCTGCCCGAGCATTGTTCACCACCCAGCAGAGCGAGATGTCCGTCAGGGAATGTTGCCGACTGGCCCGCTGCAGACTGCAGGAGTACGTGCTGAGGGACGCACTGAAGCTCGGTGCAGCCAACGCCAAGGCTCGGTGGGGGAGGGCCACAGTCTAACGCCCTTCCGCTGCTGGTCATGGGGGGTGCGGTATGGTGGAGACGCCCCTTAATATAAGGGAAGGTATCCCACGCCATTGTGGCACGAGTGGGGGACTGATTTGTGGAAACTTGGGGAAAAGAAATGTCTAAACTGTATTGATCTATTGTACAGCCTCCGAAAATGTCGGATGGATTTTCCGCAAGGTTAATGTATTGTATATATTTATCATTCGAATAAAGTATATTTTGAAATAAAAAAAGATCTTTTTTACTCGTGGCCATTTTTCATCAAGTTGAAAAAATGCCCTGACCTACTTGATGCCACGAGTACCTACGACTAGCATCACGACCTACCTACAACCTCCCGCGACCTCGTGACGACCTCCTACAACCTCATGACAACCATGCTGCGAGTATGAGTCATGGGCAAACTCGGCAGAGGTCGTGAATTAGGTCGTGAAAGTGGGACAGGCCCTTTACTGTAGCATTTTGTGTCTATCCTAGGTTTCAAGGAACATGTTCAAGGAAATGAGAGCTAAAGAATTGCAGCATTTAATGTCTCAGCTGGTAAAGGCATGGCCATCAGTGTGGGTGTGGCTAGATTCAGAAATGATCCATAGGCCTGAATAGATCAGAAGCACACAAAGCTAGTTGAGATTGCAGTTAGAAGAGCAAATGAGAACCCAGAGGGATCTGAATAGCAAGATGCAATTTTCAAACTCAAGGCATTAATTAAACAGATTAATATCAGATGCCAATACAGGTTAGCACGTCCAGGGAGTAATGGTGAACTTGTCTTGCTGTGAACCAGGATCAGGACAGCAGAATGAGAAAGGCTAGGGGAAGTCTGTGTGATGGAGGTAAGAAACAAGAGCGTTTCAGCAGCAGATGAACTGTGGCAGGGGATGAATTTGACTTTGTTATGTAGGTAGTAATAGATATCTAAGTGAGAACATAGATAAGACCACATAATCTGGGATCACATATAACAGCAACATTATCTGGGAAGAACTGGTGGTCACGGAAATCTTTCTGGACTGGAACAGAAAACTCTAGCCTCTTCTACCAAACCTGCCTTCCCTCACAGTGGAAACCGTTGATTCTGCTTTGTGGGGATGTTCATGTTAAATTCTATCGAGCATTGTGTTATTTTTATTCGTATGGCTGTATGGTAACTCAAATCTCACTGTACCAATTGGTGCATGTGACAATAAATGTAACTTGGACTTGAACTTGAAATATTTAGCTGGAAGAAATTCTTGATCGTCTAGTGGGGTGGCACGATGGCGCAGCGGTAGAGTTGCTGCCGTACAGCGCATGCAGCACCGGAGATCTGCAATTCAATCCCGACTACTGGTGCTGTTTTCTCCGAGATCTTCGGTTTCCTCCCACACTCCAAAGACGTATAGGTATGTAGGTAAAATAACTTAGTATAAGTGTAAATTGTCCCTAGTGTGTGTAGGATAGTGTTAATGTGTGGGGATTGCTGGTCGGTGCAGACTCGCTGGGCTGAAGGGCCTGTTTCCACACTGTATCTCTAAACTAAACTAAACTAAACTAAACTCGCACTGAACATATATCTAACTGTGTCGGAAGGAACTGCAGATGCTAGTTTAAACCGACGATGGACTCTAAAAGCTGCAGTAACTCAACGGGGCAGGCAGCATCTCTGGAGAGAAGGAATGATGTCACCCATTCCTTTTCTCCAGAGATGCTGCCTGTCCCGCTGAGTTACTCCAGCTTTTGGTATATATCTAACTGTATCTATCTTTCTATTAATCTGAATGCAAACATGCATTTACCTATTTACATTTATTTAGGTATCAGCAATAACCTGAAGATATGTACTAATAGATCTGATCCTCTATCCATATCAGATAATATCCAAATTGCACAATATTCAGTTGTCATTCAGCAGGTCAGGGCTCCCAGAATCCGCTGAAGTCCTTGACATTGTTAATACTGGCAAGTATACCCTGCCTTTATTAGAACTGGAAGCCTTCACTATGATCAATGTTGCCTGTCATTACTATGACGTATAGATATTTATGGGAGAAGATGAAGTGTAGCCACACTCAGCGATGGAAACATACTCTCTTCTTGTGCGTAATGGCAAGCATCAATCACTGCAGGCAGACATGACTCCTTTTACACATGTTTGACAGCAGGAACCTGAGCTACATGGGCATGGGACAAGTCAATGACTCACCCCTGCCCCCCCTTCTCTTCCTCCCCTCTCTGTTCCCCCTCGCCTGTGCACCACATGGATGTACACCTATTTCTCCACACCCTCTCCCCTTCCACCTACATTTCTTCCTCTAGCTTCACAATTCACACCTTCTGTCTTTTCATCTCTGGCCTTTGTCTGACCATCTGCATATGAAAATCCCCCTTCACCTGTAACCACCTATTACTTGCCTGGCTTTGTTCTGCTCCCCTCTCTTCCAGCTTTCTCACCACCCTCCCACCCCCCCTTCCTCCCCCCATAATCTATCTGAAGAAGGCTCTCAACCCAAAGCATCACCTATCCATGTTCACCAGCGATGTTGCCTGACATGTTGAGTTACTCCAGCATTTTTGTCTTTTTTGGTACCCAAACTTGGTTCTAAGTGTGTTTAACTGAAAACAAAGGACCCGTTTTCTTCTGAAGAATCCTGTGCAGCGGAAAGTTAATTGCATTGTAAAATTCTTTAGCACCATCAGGGGGAAGAAAACTATTGCACAATTAAGATATATTCTAAGATGTATCCTCATTTGGAGACATAATAAGAATAGTTTTATCTGTGTTTTACTCAATTTTTAAGGATTTTGCCTTTGCAGCTGGATCCTAATTTCCAGGCAATGAGCGGTTCTTCAGCTATTTAAATAGTGTTTCCAGTGTATTTTGTGAAGAATAATACATTTTAACTAGCTAATATATCATTCATTAAATCAAAATAATGGAGATGCTCAGCAGGTCAGAAGACATCCCCGGAAAGAGAAAATCGTTGACAGAATGATCAATGACCTTTAAATCAAATGTTTTGCGGAAAGATCATAGAATCATAGAATCATGGAAAATAGGCCCTTCGAGCCTGCACCGCCATTCAATATGATCATGGCTGGTCATCCAACTCAGTATCCCTTACCTGCCTTCTCTCCATACCCCCTAATCCCTTTAGCCACAAGGGCCACATCTAACCCTCTTAAATATAGCCAATGAACTGGCCTCCTCTGCGTTCTGTGGCAGAGAATTCCAGAGATTCACCACTCTCTGTGTGAAAAATGTTTTCTCATCTCGGTCCTAAAAGATTTCCCCCTTATCCTTAAACTGTGACCCCTTGTCCTGGACTTCCCCAACATCGGGAACAATCTTCCTGCATCTAGCCTGTCCAACCCCTTAAGAATTTTGTAAGTTTCTATAAGATCCCCCTCAATCTTCTAAATTCTAGCGAGTACAAGCCGAGTCTATCCAGTCTTTCTTCATATGAAAGTCCTGACATCCCAGGAATCAGTCTGGTGAACCTTCTCTGTACTCCGTCTATGGCAAGAATGTCTTTCCTCAGATTTGGAGACCAAAACTGTACGCAATACTCCAGGTGTGGCCTCACCAAGATCCTGTACAACTGCAGTAGAACCTCCCTGCTCCTATACTCAAATCCTTTTGCTATGAATGCTAACATATCATTTGCTTTCTTCACTGCCTGCTGCACCAGCATGCCTACTTTCAATGACTGGTGTACCATGACACCCAGGTCTCGTTGCATCTCCCCTTTTCCTAATCGGCCACCATTCAAATAATAGTCTACATTCACATTTATCCACATTATACTGCATCTGCCATGCATTTGTACACCCAGCCTATCCAAGTCACCTTGCAGCCTCCTAGCATCCTCCTCACAGCTAACACTGCCCCTCAGCTTCGTGTCATCCGCAAACTTTGAGATGTTGCATTCAATTCCCTTGTCCAAATCATTAATATGTATTGTAAATAGGTGGGGTCCCAGCACTGAGCCTTGCGGCACCCCACTAATCACTGCCTGCCATCCTGAAAAGGACCCGTTCACTCCTACTCTTTGCTTCCTGTCTGCCAGCCAGTTCTCTATCCACACCAATACTTAACCGCCAATACCGTGTGCTTTAAGTTTGTATACTAATCTCTTGTGCGGGACCTTGTCGAAAGCCTGCTGAAAGTCCAGATATAACACATCCACTGGTTCTCCCTTATCCACTCGACTAGTTACATCCTCAAAAAATTCAATAAGATTCGTCAGACATGATTTACCTTCGAATGATTTCACCACTTTCCAAATGTGCTGCTATCCCATCTTTAATAACTGACTAGCAATTTCCCCACTACCGATGTTAGACTAACTGGTCTGTAATTCCCCATTTTCTCTCTCCCTCCCTTTTTAAAAAGTGGGGTTACATTAGCTACCCTCCAATCCTCAGGAACTACTCCAGAATCTAAAGAGTTTTAAAAAATGATCATTAAGGCATCCACTATTTCTGGGGCTGCTTTCTTAAGTAGCCTGGGATGCAGTCTATCTGGCCCTGGGGATTTATCGGCCTTTAATCCATTCAATTTACCTAACCACTTCCCGGCTAACCTGGATTTCACTCAGTTCCTCCATCTCATTTGACCCGCGATCCCCTGCTATTTCCGGCAGATTATTTATGTCTTCCTTAGTGAAGACAGAACCAAAATAGTTATCCAATTGGTCTGCCATGTCCTTGTTCCCCATGATCAATTCACCTGCAAGGGACCTACATTTGTTTTAACTAATCTTTTTCTCTTCACATATCGGTAAAAACTTTTGCAGTCAGTTTTTATGTTCCCTTCCAGTTTTCTTTCATAATCCATTTTCCCTTTCCTAATTAAGCCCTTTGTTGGACTCTGAATTTCTCCTAGTCCTCTGGTAGGCTGCTTTCTCTGGCTAATTTGTACGCTTCATCTTTTGTTTTGATACTATCCCTGATTTCCGTTGTTATCCACCTGAACCATTAACTCCAGGTTTAGCTTTATTATCACCACATATACTGAGGTACAGTCAAAAGCTTTGCTTTGCATGCAATCCAAATAGATCAGATATACCATAGATACAATCATTTCAAACTCAAGTGCATTAGATAGAGCAAATAAGAAGATACAGAACGCAGACTATAGTTCGCAGCATCGTAGTGCTTCATAGCACACAGTTCCTTGGGCAAAGTCCAATATCCTCAATTGGGTGAAGATGGTGCTAGCTCTATTTCCGGAAGTGCTAGCTTTTCCGGAAGCGGCGGTGCTGCCTGGCAGCTGCGGCACGCCTGCAGTCTGTCTGTTTTTTTTCTTTTTTTTTGTTTTCTTGTGTCTGTTTTAGTAAAATTTAGTTTATTAGGCTGTGTATGTGTGTGTGTGTGGGGAGTGGGGGGTGTGGGAGGGTTAGAGAAACAAGGTTTTAGTCTCTCCCTTCGGAGGGATGCGACTTTTTCTTGTTGTGTCCCCCGTCATCATCTCCGTCTGTGCTGAGGCCTAATGGCGGAGCTGACCTCGGAGTTGTGGCGGTGTTCCAGCGTCCTGGCATTCCAGCGGCGGACCCGGCTTCAGAGCTGTGGTGTTCCAGCGTTCCAGCGGCGGACCCGGCTTAAGAGCTGTGGTGTTCCAGTGTTCCGGCAGCAGACCCGGCTTCAGGGCTGTGGCGGCATTCCAGCGTTCCGGCAGCGGACCCGGCTTCAGAGCTGTGGCGGCGTTCCAGCGTTCCGGCAGCGGACCCGGCTTCAGAGCCGTGGTGGCGTTCCAGTGTTCCAGCGTTCCGGCGTTCCAGCGGCGGACCCGGCTTCAGAGCTGTGGTGTTCCAGCATTCCGGCAGCGGACCCGGCTTCAGAGCTGTGACGGCGTTCCCAATTTCAGAGCTGAAGCGTTCCAGCGTTCCGACGACGGCGGTGGTGGCAGCCCGGATTTGGAGTGTGGGAGGAGACGAAAGATCTCAGAGAAAACCCACGCATGTCACGGGGAGAATGTATAAACTCCGTACATTGTATAGCACCCGAGGTCAGGATTGAACCAGGGTCTCTAGCTGTAAGTACTGCAAGGCAGCAACTCTACCGCTGCGTCACCATGATGAATATTTCTAACATCTGCTTTTATTTTACATTTCTGACATCTTCAGTATTTTGCTTTTATAATGTATCTGTGATCTCTTTATAAAGCAATACCAAAGTAGAATTAAATGCAAATTTCTATTTCAAGATGAAATACCCGTATCTTTATAGCTTTATTACACTACAAAAGCGGATTGCCTAAAGAAAAACAGCAGAAGTACATTAATAAAAAATATCCTGTCTACCGTTGTACAAATACCATTGGATTTGACCGGCGGAGGGAAAGTGGGGGTCCGTGGTCATTAATGGCAGCCTGGCTGGCAAATGTTGCAAACAAATATCTCGGCTGGGAAAGAATAATAGGAATTTTAGTTTGAAGGTGAATGTTAAATCTATTAAACACCTATATGCATCAGCACATGCCTTTAATATTCTTATTATTTTCTGGAGGCGAACCATCTTGTCTACCTCTTGTCCTAGGTGCTTGTTCCCCCCCCCCCCCCCCCCAGAAAGCAGAGGGCAACCAAATATAATCAGGGAAAAGCTTATGATAAATAGTAACGAGGAGGGAGTGGGGGCCTGGAAAACGGTAATCATTGAAGAGACGAAAGGCATGTGAGGTGTCTTGGACATAGGTAGGGAGGGATTGGACCTGGGGGGGCTAGGATGGAATCAAGGTAGGTGGAAATTAATTCAATGGGACAGGAGCAGGCAGAAACAATGGGAGTTCTGCTTATGGATTTTGGGGAGAAGATAAAACCGGGCCGTGCGGGGTTAAATCTGAAGAAGGATCGCGACCGTTCTATCCAGAGATGCTGCCTGTCCCACTGAGTTACTCCAGAATTTTGTGTCTATTTTGATTTATATTCATAATTTTGTGTCGGGGGGGAAAAAGCAGGTATAGACCTGAATTTTGATCAACGGACTGGAACGTGTCAAAGTCAAGACATGTACCAATAATTCATCTTTCCACCTAAATATTCCTGTTGGTTGAGATGTTTGTCCTGCTTCTCCTGTCTCCCAGCTATCTTCCACACCAACTACCCCCCTCCCCTCCTCCCACAATCAGTCTTACTCCATCTCAGTCACCCAGTCAAGCCCAAGGCCCTTGTGAGTGGACTCTGTGCCAGATACTTCAGAGTTATGGGAACTGCTGGGTTTGCCCAGTAGGTGTCCTGGCAAAGCATGACAAAGGAGGACTGTAAATAGAGTACATCAGCTTATAACCACACTGTGATTCTCACCGCAAACAGCATTTCCCTCACCTCAGCTGTTGCTATAAATGTTATAGGTTTATTCATAGATGTTGCTTGAGGTGTGATATAAATGATTAATAAAAGGCTTTCTTGCTTGCAAATATGCTTTTTCATTTCTCAACTACAATAACAAATCATGCAAAAAAATGTTGCTGGTATATCAGTTGCGTAAAATATTACAAAATGCATTTTGTAAGAATCAGAGTTCATTTACAGTGGGGATAATTAAAGTTGGTATTTGAGGTGTGAGTGAGGCCTGCAAAGACAATGCTTCAGTTTTGCTACTTAGAAAAGGTGACAATTTCGCCCCAGGGACAAATGTAAGTCATGGAAGGGCAGTGGGTAATTTGGAGGTGATACCAAGCCACACTTCTTATTAAGTATGAAAAGAGCGAATCCAATTTGGTGGAGATGGGATAGGCTAGGTGATCTACTCCACTCATTTCACTAACTTTGAGCTTCTTAAATAGTATTGCCTGGTCTCTGGCATTATAGGTCAAGACACTTGGAAGAATCTTAAGAAAGGACCGCCACTGCCATAAATGGGTTAACTTATGATGAGCGTTTGTCGGCACTGGGCCTGTACTCGCTGGAGTTTAGAGGAATGAGGGGGGACCTAATTGAAATGTACCGAATAGTGAAAGACTTGGATAGAGTGGATGTGGAGAGGATGTTTCCACTTGTGGGAGTGGACCAGAGGTCAAGACCTCAGAATTTACAAATGTTCCTTTAGGAAGAAGATGAGAAGGAATTTATTTGGTCAGAGGGTGGTGAATCTGTGGAATTCTTTGTCACAGAAGGCTGTGGAGGTCAAGTCAATGGATATTTTTAAAACAGAGATAGATAGATTCTTGATTAGTACAGGTGTCAGGGGTTATGGGGAGAAGACAGGAGTATGGGGTTAGGAGGGAGAGATAGATAAGCCATGATTGAATGGTAGCAGAATTGATGGCCCGAATGGCTTAATTCTGCTCCTATTACATATAATCTTATGACCACTGGTAAATATGAAGCTAAGTGGCAAAAGGTAGTCCAAACCATAAAAAGACGTCATCCCATTCTCTGTATACAAGCCGGGCCAGGCACCAGTGCTTGTGCATTTAAGTGTGACGCAGAGTTTGGCACTTCCCCTAATAAGACTTCTCTGACAATAAAGAAAAGAAAAAACTCATCCAGCAAACTAGTTGGGTATCCCAAATGCAGACATTGCAGACAATTGAAAACAAGCACATCAGGAGAGCAGGCAGTGAGATAGTCTTCCTCAAGAAGATTCCCTTGCTGCCTAGTCCACGAAATGAGGAAAAAGGAGTAGGGGTAAGTACTAAGTCCATGTTCACCAAAGTAAAACCCAATGTAAGTGGGCACCTGCAGAAGACAAGGCAGTATGGACAGGAAATTGTAGTAATGAAATATTCCAACCACATCTCAGCCCTTGCACCAACCACGCCCTGAGACTCTCACCTCCTAATTCACAGATGCAGTTACAACTGGGTCTTGAAGAGGGCCTCAAACTGGCGATGCTCAATTAGTGTACTACTGCTATACATTTCTAACAAATACATTGCCTGCTATACATTGACTGCTATACATTTACTGTTAAACATTTATTACTATACATTTATTGCTATACATTTTTAACAAATTACAAGACTGGTTCCACCAAGATGAGGTACAGAACGCCACAGGACATTCTTCTTCCCTGTGGCTATCAAAGTGTACAACTCCGCCCCCTTCTGGTAGACTGACTCCCCACCCAGACCCCCCAACTCCCCAATCTTTGCCCATCCCCACTCGTTTCCACTCGTCACTATAATTTCATGTATTTTGTGTTTTATCCTCCAGGAATAATTAAAATGATATTGTATCGTATCGTATTTGAACTGGGATGATTATCTAATATTTATCTAAGTGTTTACGTATAGTGATACGTGCACCGAACGGTACACACAAATGAATGTTGCTGTGCCTTGATACAAGTGACAAATAAAGTACCATACCATACCATGCAGGTGAAGGTGAGCCTGACTGTCCCTCCATACCCACAGCAGGTAAATACCGGCAAGAAAGGGGGTGGTGATCTGAATCTAGCTCCATGCAGGAAATCAGTTAAGCTTTTTCAGGTTGTTAACAGTGCAAATGAAGGACTAGAACACACACATGAAGCAAAGGTAGAAGTCGAAATGCCAGAGTGAAATACTTTTGAGTAAATAAATCTAAATAGTATACCAAAGGTGTATAGAACCACATAAAACCAATTTGCTTTGATTAGGTGGGAGTCATCCCTAAACAGTGATTAAAAACTCACTGATATCTCATTGACCAGTGGCTTATTTTTTCAACAAGAATACCTTTGGAAAAACCACCAATTTTTCATTATCATTTCTGTCATTTCAATTCAATTCAATCTTTAATTGTCATTGTGCAGTGTACAATACAGAGACAACGAAATGCAGTTGGTATCTCCGAAGGGCGAACTTACGAATAAACAAGTAATACATATACATATACAGTGGTGTCTGTGCAATTTGCTGGAGATTGGAATAGTCCGGGGTGGGGGTGGGGGGGGGGGGGGGTGAGGGGTGGAGACAGGCAGTCATTGAGGTGCAGCGTTGAGAAGTGTGACAGCCGCAGGGAAGAAGCTGTTCTTGAGCCTGCTGGTCCGGCAGCGGAGGGACCTGAAGCTGGAATCAATTTATAATAAACAATATTTTTGAAATCTTTTGAAATGTTTCATGATTATGATGTCCGATATTCAGCTATTTTAAAAATTACTTTAAATAATTGTAAAAACCCGAAAGTTAAAATCTTATGAAAAAATAGTAAAATGTGAAAGTCGAAATAGCTCAATTTTCATGACCATAATCGTTACTTTTTAAAACATCGTCCAAGGATAGCTAATTGCCCCAGTTAACTGACACGTGATAGGAAACATTGAAATTTTAATCCTACGAGCTTCCAAATCTCCTGGTACATTTTTAAAACCCAACTACAAAGCAAGAGCGATGGGAAAGAGTGTGAGGATGTTTTTGACTGTGCTTTATTTTTAATGCTTTTCAATACATTTTGCTTGAAAATAAATTTCCCTGGCAGTGAAGCAGAGAACAGCTCAGTTTTTTGCTGAGAACCTCCTGTGAGAGAGGACACTGTCAGGGGATAATAAGCTTGTCTGTGGCGCCAACTAAACCACCTGGCAACTCGTCTCTTTGCAATCTGGCTCTCTGGAGCAATCTGACAAGGAGCAACACTTGAACTTAGAAACATAGAAACATAGAAAATAGTTGCAGGAGGGGGCCATTCGGCCCTTCGAGCCAGCACCGTCATTCATTGTGATCATGGCCGATCGTCCCCAATCAATAACCCGAGCATGTCTTCTCCCTATATCCCTTGATTCCACTCGCCCCTAAAGCTCTATTTAACTCTCTCTTAAATCCATCCAGTGATTTGGCCTCCACTGCCCTCTGTGGCAGGGAATTCCACAAATTCACAACTCTCTGGGTGAAAACGTTTTTTCTCACCTCAGTCTTAAATGGCCTCCCCTTTATTCTAAGACTGTGGCCCCTTGTTCGGGACTCGCCCAACATTGGGAACATTTTTCCCTGCATCTAGCTTGTCCAGTCCTTTGATAATTTTATATGTTTCTATAAGATCCCCCTCATCCTTCTAAACTCCAGTGAATACAAGCCTAGTCTTTTCAATCTTTCCTCATATGACAGTCCCGCCATACCAGGGATCAATCTCGTGAACCTACGCTGCACTGTCTCAATCACAAGGATGTCCATCCTCAAATTAGGGGACCAAAACTGTACACAATACTCCAAATGTGGTCTCACCAGAGCCCCATACAACTGCAGAAGAACCTCTTTACTCCTATACCAAAATCCATTGTTAAACTTGTTCAACAATGGACTGCACCATTTCAACTGTTTTATTTTAATGTTCCTTTTTCAAAAGAAAATCTCCATCTGTTCTGGCAGCAGATCAAATCTACTTTGTGTTATATGTGAAACCCATATCAAGGGGGAATTGAGATAAAGCAAATGAAATGTTTCATTTTCTAGCATATATTAGTTTTGACAATGTGATGAAGATTTATCGCAGCAGTTCTTTTCGTGCTCTGAGTCTTTCGCCCCCCACCACCCTTTTCTCTGCCATTAGCTGCCAACTCAGATATTGTCCACACGTTTCACTATCTGCCGCAGCCTTTCAACTCACACAACGCAGACCTCCAGTCGTTCTGCTCTCCATGCAAATTGGTCCTCACTGTATTTCAGTGGAAAATAAAATTTGCTTAACATCTAAGTCAATTATATACCAATATTATATAACGTGCTCCGTAATTCTTGTATGTTGGGTTGTCGGCTCTGGTGTATAGTCTTTGTCAGGCCTTTGATAAAAATCTGCGGTAAAAGATAAAAAAATCTGCCACAGAGGCTGTGGAGGCCACATCAATGGCTGAGAATGATAGATTCTAGACTAGTTCGGGCGTCAGGGGTTATGGGGAGAAGGTGAGAGAATGGGGATAGGAGGGAGAGATAGATCAGCCATGATTGAATGGCGGAGTAGACATGATGGGCCAAATGGCCTCATTCTGTTCCTATCACTTATGACCTTACGAAAAAGAAGTGTGTTTTCCGGTCAGGAGTACGAACACCTGATATCTTCCGACCGCAGGTAATCGCAACATGAGCCCTGTGATTTACTCGGTTTCAATGACTAATAATCAACCGCTTGCCAGGAAAATTAGGTTATGAGATTTTGAACTGTTGTTGGTGTGACGGGCCAAACTGTTTTGGGAATAAGTAAGTTTGCAGTGCCACGTGGCGCAACATAATTCTTTTTTTTTCACTTTAGTTTTTATTGCTTTTATGTATACACAAATAAAACACAAATATAACAACAAAACATACAACAATGCAGTGAAACGTACAACAGTGTAGCGAGGGGTCCAGTTTACAATTAATGATGCAGTATACAGAACTATTTTCTTATTAAAACATTTTCCAATAACTTACATTATTGTCAATAAAATTATACAGTGTTGATGTCTTTATTTCTATACCTAATACATTTTTTCCATTTTCTGTTAAACTTGTCTTCTTTCACTCTTAGAGAGCATGTCATTTTCTCCATGACAAATATTTCCTGTACTATGTCTAACCATTGTCTAAGTCTGGGTGTGTCCGCTGCAAGCCAGTTTCTTGTAATGGCCTTTCTGCCAGCTGTGAGTAGGATTTTAACTAAGTAATGATATTCCTTCAGCACCACTGTATTTATGTTACCCAGGTATAAAATGGAACACTTCTTGCAGACTATATATCCTAATACCTCCGTTAATTCTGACTTCACTCTGTCCCAAAATGGTTCGATTTTTGGGCAACTCCAGAAGATATGTGCATGATTTGCGTCAGTTTGACCACATTGCCTCCAGCATGTTTGCTGCCTTAGAATTTGCTTGCTTTTTATGTTAGGTGTAATAAAGAAACAAATCAAATTTTTCCAATTAAATTCTCTCAATTTTTGTGAATTAGTGGATGTCTGTAGAGTTACACACATATGATGCCATTCTTCTTCTGAGATTGTGAGAATTCTTTTTCCCACTTAAATTATACATAAAATGTAGTTTTAGCTTGACATTCCATTAAACTATGATAAAGTTTAGAAATAATCCTTAATGTTTTTTGATGATACCATTAACTATCACTTCTATCACTGGATTCTTTTCTTCTAGTGCCTCCCTTTTTTTAAATTGTAATAATCTCTCAGTTGGAGGTATCTAAACAAGTCTTGGTTCCGAAGTGCAAATCTATCCTTCAAATCTTGAAAACTTCTTAGGTCTCCATTTTCAATAACAGTACAAAATGCAGTCATTCCTTTCTTCATCCACTCTTTAAATGTTGAGTCATACATCCCTGGTTCAAATTCATTATCCAAAGCTATCCATCTTAAAACTTTTTGTCGTTGATTCAGTTTAAATTGTCTGGTAAGAGTGAACCAGGTTTCTAAAGTAAATATCGTTATTGGATCGATTATACTCCTGATATGTCCAGGAAGCGCTATTTCTCTGAAGAGTGTTTGGATGTGGAAGTCAGGGATATCTGTCTCAATCTCTTTCCACCTAGCTATATAGCTGTCCTCACACCAATTAATTAGTGGTCGAAGTTGGGCTGCATATATCCTAAAAATTTGGAAGTGCCATTCCACCTTTGTCCTTTGGCAATTGTAGCGTAGTGTATCGAATTCTGGCCTTCTTTCCTCCCCAAACAAATCTAGATATTAATTTATCCCATTCCGTGAATTGTTTTAATGGTACCTCTATTGGCAGAGATTGAAATAAGTACAATAGCCTTGGCAAAATATTCATTTTCACCACATTGTGTAAGTGGACCATCTTTCTATATCCTTTCTTATGTTTTGGTTGATGTGATTATAATTGGCCCCATACAACATTGATATATTTTTTGTTATTTGTACCCCTAGGTATTTGATTGATATTGAATCCCATTTAATATAACATCATTCTATATGTGCACATATCAAGTGATAGTACTGGTTTTCAATTAAAATGCAAACACTACAAACAATAGCTCTGAAAATGAATGCATTTCGAAGTCTCAATGTTTGTGCATCAATTCTCTGTCGTAGCCTGGCCACAGAGGGATGGATTTATATTTGCTATCCCACCTAAAATGACAGGAATGAGACTTCAAACTGTCTGTGGTGTCCACTTCTTCCCCCATCTACCATGTTCCCCACCAGGGGTATGGATCTTGGAGCGCTCTCAATCCTCCATTCCCTTCTCATCCACCATCTCCCATGCAGCTGCTTATCAAGAGAGCTGTTGAAGTGATGATGCCCCTGGTTTCACTGGGAATAATCTCTTCAATAGAGCTTTGTGGTGGCCTCCTACCCCTGTGTGATATCTTCTGAACTGACAGAGGCTTCATATTTCAGGTGCAACAGCAGAAGCAGAAGCCCCATCTGCTCTTTGATGTGCACCACCATTTTGTGGGAAAGCTGGGGACTTATGCAGAGTGATCTGCCCATCATTTAACCTGAATATAGACACAAAACGCTGGAGTAACTCAGCAGGACAGGCAGCATCTCTGGAGAGAAGGGATGGGTGACGTTTCGGGTGGAGACTCTTCTTCAGACCCGACTCGAAACGTCACCCATTCCTTCTCTCCAGAGAGGCTGCCTGTCCCGCTGAGTTACTCCAGCATTTTGTGTCTATCTTCCATTTAAACCAGTATCTGCAGTTCCTTCCTACGCATGGAAAGGATGAGAATGCATTAGGCAGGATCCAGAAAAAAGCTATGAGAATAGTTTGTAGGCTGAGGGGCTATGATAGCAGGAATTGGTTAGAGAGGCTGAGACTGTTTCTTTTGGTTATATGATTGTATAACATCCCCCAGGAATTATTCTCTGCAAAATATTCGAGTACATTATAATGAGGCCAGCTGAGCATATGGAATCCCAAATCAGCTTATGATTTGGCCAAATATCAAACACACAAATACAAGATGCTTTACTGCATAGAATCCTCTCACAACTTCAGGATGTCCCATTGCACATGTAGCCTCCGAAGCATCTACTGTTGCAAAGTGCTCACCAATCTATGATGAGAGGATCCTACCATCAACAAAAAGTAAATGGTGGTAATGATGTGTGATAATGATACAGGTTGCAAGATATGGAATTGACACCGTGGAGAATTTCCTTGCTCTTCTATAAAAGATGAGGTGATCAATTTCAGAAGTGAAATCCTAGAAAACCAGGATTATTGCCAAAGTTTGGAAAAAAAAATCTATCTATGGCATGTTGGTAGATTTTTTCACCGAATTTCTTGCAATCACACTGATTTTATCAAACACTAGACTAAGTGGAACCCGTTGGGTCCCAGCATCACACGGGAAGGCTGGTCCCCCAATGCAATATTCCACATCTCCACCAATTCCAATATTGGTGGCCAGTGGGGGAGGGGGGGTGGTCTTTCTGGAGCGCTTGTATGGGTGTTGTGGGCTGAAGAGACTGGTTTCCAGAGGGCTAGTATGGACATTGTGGGCCAAATGTATTCTTCGGCTGGCAGCTCACTCACTCACGGCTGGTGGGCTGGCAGTTGACTCACGGCTATTCCTTGAAATTCCATTTCAAGCAGGGTGCAAGGCCACCAAATTCAAGTGCAGTTTCATACCATTTCAAGCTGGGTGCAATGCCACTAAAGACAGCGAGTCATGACCTCTCCCTCCTCCATCTTGCAGAGACTGAGCCACGCCCACACTTCTGGGTTTTATAGTCCCTCCCCCCCTTCCACCAGAAGGGGTGTGATTGACAGGAGAGAGAATCTCAACATTTTTTAAACACTAATAACTCTTTTATTTTTCATCGATGGGAAAAATCCTCGGTACCTGATGAACTGAGTAAGATGGCCAAAAATCACAGCTGTACGTGGTAGCGTTTTATCTAAAATCAATACAAAGCGCAAACAGAAGTGTTCAAGATTGACTTTTAATTATATAGAAGGCAAGGCAACTTTAATTAGGCAAGTCAACTTTAATTGGGCAAGGCAAATTTAATTAGGCAAGGCAACTTTAATTTGGCAAGGCAACTTTTATTAGGCAAGGCAACTTTAATTAGGCAACACAGCTTCAGCAATTCCAAACCAAAGGCAACACAGCTTTAGCATTTCCAAACCAAAGGCAACACAGCTTTAGCATTTCCAAACCAAAGGCAACATAGCTTTAGCATTTCCAAACCAAAGGCAACACAGCTTCAGCATTTCCAAACTATATTTACAAACCACATTAAGGGCACTAACAGTTCAGTAAAACCACTCACAGTTTAGCAGACATGTGTTCAGTGTTATTCACAGCTCAGACTGAGAGACATGACCCTCTCGCTCCCCATCTTGCAGAGACTGACTGAGGCACTCAACACTTCCGGATTTTATAGTCCCTCCGGAAGGGGCGTGGCCTTCTGGAGAAAGAATCTCAACATTTTTTAAACATTAATAACTCTTTTATTTTTCATCGACGGGATGAGTTTGAGTGGACTTTCGGCAGAGCACGTGTAAAGAGCAATCAATAGAGGTTTCCTTCTATAAGGAAGTCATTGTTGCAAAGTTAGGAGCTGTAGGTGATTTATTAATCGTACCCATCAGAACTGGCTCAGTGTACTAGGCAGCAGAACCAGGAGAGGGCTGAAGATAAGATCAATGGGAACTATCTGCCTGAGCTCCTTCAGTCTGAGATGCTCCATGGGTACTCCATGCCACAACTTCTGTCTCATGGTTTACCACCAGCAAAAGGAGCAGAGCTGGAGCATATTTGGTCACTTTCTGTGACACTTAGGAAATGAGTTGGCAGAATATCATCTCCATGAGTGGCAAGGAGAGAAAGCAATAGTTTCCAGGAGCGATGCCAATGTTGCAAAAAGCTTTGCAGCCCAGATAAGGAGTAAGAGTTGGCTGCCAGACTCTTGTCATCCAACTCTATCATTCAGACTCCAGTCTGAAGAAGGGTCTTGACCCGAAACATTGCCCATTCCTTCTCTCTAGAGATGCTGCCTCGCCCGCTGAGTTACTCCAGCATTTTCCGCCTACCTTCGATTTAAACCAGCATCTGCTGTTCTTTCTTACACAAGATGCCAGACTCCATGGTTGTCCATTGACTAATTCCAGGGAAAGATAAAAAACATTTTAAGTTTCTCACACAAACAATGAAGCCCTTCCAGTCCGTGCCGACCATTTGTTTTCCCCTAGTCCCATCTACCTGCACTCAGACCATACCCCTCCATTCCCTTCCCGTCCATATACCTATCCACTTTACTTTTAAATGTTAAAATCGATCCTGCCTCCACCACTTCTGCTGGAAGCTCATTCCACACAGCCACCACCCTCTGAGTAAAGAAGATCCCCCTCAAGTTACCCCTAAACTTCTGTCCCTTAATTCTTATGTCATACCCTCTTGTTTGAATCTTCCCTACCCTCAATGGGAAAAGCTTATCCACGTCAACTCTGTCTATCCCTTTCATCATTTTAAAGACCTCAATCAAGTCCCCCCTTAACCTTCTGCGCTCCAAAGAATAAAGACCTAACTTGTTCAACCTTTCTCTGTAACATAGTTGCTGGAACCCAGGCAACATTCTCGTAAATCTCCTCTGTACTCTCTCTATATTGTTGACATCCTTCCTATAATTAGGCAATCAAAATTGCACACCATACTCCAGAATTGGTCTTACCAATGCCTTGTACAATTTTAACATTACTGCCCTACTCCTATATTCAGTGCTCTGATTTATAAAGGCCAGCACACCAAAGACTTTCTTTACCACCCTATCTACATGCGATTCCACCTTCAGGGAACTATGCACAGTTATTCCTAGATCTCTCTGTTCCACAGCATTCCTCAATTCCCTACCATTTACCATGTACGTCCTATTTTGATTTGTCCTGCCAAGATGTAGCACTTATCAGCATTAAACTCCATCTGCCATCTTTCAGCCCACTTTTCCAAATGGCCCAAATCTCTCTGTAGACTTTGAAAATTTACTTCATTATCCACAACACCACCTATCTTGGTATCATCTGCATACTTACTTATCCAATTTTCCACCCCATCATCCAGATCATTGATGTACATGACAAACAACAGTGGACCCAACACAGATCCCTGAGGCACCCCACTGGTCACCGGCTTCCAACCTGACAAACAGCCATCCACCATTACTCTCTGACGTCTCCCATTCAGCCACTGTTGAATCCATCTTGCTACTCCGCCATTAACACCCAAAGATTGAACCTTCTTAACCAACCTTCCATGGGGAACCTTGTCAAAGGCCTTACTGAAATCCATATAGACAACATCCACTGCTTTACCCTCATCAATTTCCCTAGTATATGTATAGGAAGTATAAATGATGTATAGGAAGGAATTGCAGATGCTGGTTTACACCAAAGATAGACACAAAATGCTGGAGTAACTTAACGGGACAGGCAACATCTCTGGAGAGAAGAAATGGGTGACGTTTCGGGTCAAGACCCTTCTTCAGCCTTCTAGAGTCTGAAGGTGAGTCTCAACCCAAAACGTCACTCACTCCTACCCAGAGAAGCATATTCTGCTGAGAATCTGAAGCAGTTTGTGTCTATCCTCAGTGTAAACCAGCATCTGCAGTTCCTTCCTACCTAATAGTTCAGTTGATGCCTGACCAATATTTTACCATGCTTCAGCATAACCTCCCTGCTTTTAAGCTTTAGGCTTCACTTGATCAACCCCAGGTTCGCCACGGTTTTCTACTACTTTTAGAACAGATTCCGTTTTCCATATATGCTTCCTATCCACGTTCATCATCACATATTTCTTGACATTAAACTTTATCTATTCATTTATGAAGGAACTGCAGATGCTGGTTTAAACCGAAGATAGACGCAAAATGCTGGAGTAACTTAGCAGGACAGACAGCATCTCTAGAGAGTGGGAATGGGTGACGTTTCAGGTCAGACTGAAGAAGGGTCTTGACCCGAAATGTCACCAATGTTACTCCAGCATTTTGTATCTACCACCAGACTGTTTACAACCTGTTACAATCAAACAATATCTTTGCAAATCAAAACACTGTTTTGTATCTTCTGCAAATTTAGATATTGGGGCTTGCTTCCCAAATCTAGGTCATTAAGAACGATTACAGAATATTGAAAGGCCTCGATGGAGTAGATGTGGTGAGGATGTTTCCAATAGTGGGAGAGTCTAGGACCAGAGGGCGCACCCTCAGAATAAAAGGATGTACCTTTAGAATGGATATGAGGAGGAATTTCTTTAGCCAAAGAGTGGTGAATCTGTGGTTTTCATTGCCACAGACGACAGTGCAGGCCAAGTCATTGGGTAATGTTAAAGCGGAAATTGATCGGTTCTTGATTAGTAAGGGTGTTAAAGGTTACCGAATAAGGTAGGAGAATGGGGTTGAGAGGGTTATGTTTAACATAAAGGACAGAATCATTCATGAGGTAATGGAGTTGAAAAATGGAGGTTAGAATAGCTCTTCTATGGTTGAATGTCGGAAAAGACTCAATGGGCCAAATGGCCTAATTCTGCTCCTATCATTCTATCATTCAGGTAACTGCCAATCCTATCCTGGCCGCGCTGCCTGGCAGCTGCGGCTCATCTGCAGTCCGTCTATTCTTTTATTTTTTTTAGTCTTTTGTGATTGTTCGTTAGAATTTTGTTTTATTAGGTTGTGTATGCGTGGGGAGGGTGAGAGAAACAGAGTCTTAGTTTTTCCCTTTGGGGGGATGTGTGTCCCCCGTCACCGTCTGTGCTGAGTCTGTGCCTAATGGCGGAGCTGTGGCGGCGGCCTGGTTCGGAGCTGCGGTGCTCCAGCGGCGGCGGCGGGCTGGTTCGGAGCTGCATTGCTCCAGCGGCGGCGGCGGGCTGGTTCGGAGCTGCATTGCTCCAGCAGCGGCGGCGGCCCGCAGAGCTGCGGTGCTCCAGCGGCGGCGGCGGTCCGCTTAGAGCTGCGGTGCTCCAGCGGCGGCGGCGGCCTGGTTCAGAGCTGCGGTGCTCCAGCGGCGGCGGTCCGGCTTAGAGCTGCGGTGCTCCAGCGGCGGCGGCGGCCTGGTTCGGAGCTGCGGTGCTCCAGCGGCGGCGGTCCGGCTTAGAGCTGCGGTGCTCCAGCGGCGGCGGCGGTGGTCCGCTTAGAGCTGCGGTGCTCCAGCGGCGGCGGCGGCCTGGTTCAGAGCTGCGGTGCTCCAGTGGCGGCAGCGGCCCGCAGAGCTGCGGTGCTCCAGCGGCGGCGGCGGCCTGGATCGGCTCAGCGCAGAGGGAGAACTAGGAGGGAGGAAGACAGGGATTTAAGACTTTTGCCTTCCACCACAGTGAGGAGGTGCCTGGTGAACTCATTGTGATGGATGTTGGATATGTGTTTATTGTGTGTTTTGTTTTTATTTTATGTATGACTGTATGGTAACAATTTCCTTCAGTCCGTAAGGTCTGAATGACAATAAAGGAATCTAATCTAATCTAATCTAATCTAATGTTCCCATGAACATTCTAGGTGGTCATGGTGATCCAACCAACTTTAATCCAACCAATCCTTCTAACCTACATCTGCTTTCAATTTTGATTGTGTCCTGTGAGTCCGCCATCTCTTGTGTCACAATTACATTGGATGGAGCCTCTTCCCTTTTGGAAACAGATGTTCATTAAGCACCTTGACTGTGTCCTCAGCATCCATGCACAATTCCCAGCTTATGCCCTCATGAGGCCTCAATCCTCTATGTGCTGATCTCTGTCAACTCGTGTGCATTATGAACACTGATCAAAATCGTATTGCAATTGAAAGTTTTAAAAAATGCCATTAACTTCTGTTAAACTGCATATAACTTCTAAACTTGGTGAATTACAATCATCCTCGTATTGTCTATTTTACAGCATTACGCTTCCATGATTTAAAAACTCATTTGTAACATTATCTTGTATCATTATTCTTCTAGTTATACCCAGTGAATTTGCTAGTTATACCCAGTGAAAAAGCAAGGTGTTGTTTTTTAAATCCTGTTGGATAGAGGCGTTCTATGGTTCTACCTGAATATAGTGCATTGTATGTGCTTATTCCAGCAACATCATGAAAGCAGAATGCTGCTTAGATCACGAACAAAGCTGGAAAAGTCGACTGTATAAGTTATGCGCAATAGTGTTTTACATTTGGCATAAATGTGTTTGGTGCTCAAAATGACATCTGAATTATTCAGCATTGTTATTGAGGTAACATGCTATGGCTGAGGCCAAGGAAGCCATCGCCTGTTATTAATTAAACAAGCAGGAGGCAAAATTGTTTGGTTTCATGCAAAGAATATATTTAGACTGTGATTTCTTTTGTTGTGAACTGTAAGGAAACAGTTCTCTCCTTTATGCCTAAGGCATAGGAATATCATTCTCAAGTCCCCGTTCCTTCGGATTTTATTTGCTCATTATCTTCCACAGTTTGGTTGACGTTGTGTGGCATGCCCCCATCTTTTGCAATTGGCACAGTGTTTTTGTTGGCCCCTCATTGCCGAGGGGAAGCTGGAAGGACTGTAGAGGTCTGCAAGGTGACCTCCCTCCAAGCTGCAACACCACCGCCGTTGTTTCTCTACATTCTAATAACCACCATCGTGCCTGACAGTGCATTTATTAGCAAACCAAGTGACAAGTGACTGGTTGAAGTAAATACTTTCCACACCACCATTACTTCCGGCCCTTTGTGCAAGGGCAGCAAGCTGTTATGGGCGGGCAGTGGCATCGTCAACAAGGGACAGCGTTCCCGTGCAGAAGAGTAATTGCAACAAACCACAGCTCATCACCGATATCACTTTCCCTCTCACACAAGTAGAGTGTTTGGATACAATGGTGCAAAGGATCACAGAACGTAACTAGAAACTGAAAGCTCCCAATTTGCTTCTCTCTGCCATTTGCCTTTTCTGAATTTGTAATCCGCTCTACCATGTCGAGTCCCTTTCATGCTGCTAATTAAGATAACTACTGTTAGGATTCTAATCCGTAGATTAAATTTCTTATTTATTCAGAATCAATGGCTCAGTATATTTCTGAAGGAGGGAACTGCAGATGCTGGTTTACATCCAAGATAGACACAAAATGCTGGAGTAACTTAGTGGAAGAGGCAGCATTTCTGGATGGAAGGAATTAGTGTTGTTTTGGGTTGAGACCCGTCTTCAGTCTGAAGAAGGGTCTCGATCCGGAACGGCATTATTCCTTCTATCCAAAGTTGCAGCCTGTCCCGCTGAGTTACTCCAGTATTTTGTGTCTGGCTCAGAATACTTGTTTCTCATTTTTCTCTCCTTATTCTATCCTTAAGTCTGTTTCTAGTGGAGTCCTTGAACCCTCATCCCTCTCAGTGTTAAACCATGGTCCTGCACCAGCCTGTTCAAGCTTCCTGTGTCAGCTTTTGTATCTTCGTTCCTTCACTATGAGCCAAGAATAATACTTTGAGATGAGCCTGAGGAAGCTTTTCCTGTACTTTGGACCCAATCTAATTCTCAGGGTGAGGGGAGTCTGTGTTTGCCTCACTGTGTTGTTGAATGTTACTCTGAGACCAGCAGCAAGATTGTTCAGTGAGAGGAAGGCAGGCAAAACTTGCAAATATCCTCTTCCTGAAAGTTTTGAGATACCTTCCAATCCTTGAGCTAGCTATAGTCTGTAAATATTTTATGGGTTGTGAATATTAGTATTATGGCCTTTGAGAAGTGGAAGGAGCAGCACCTTCTGAGTTGCTGCTGTCTTTCCGGTGAAGATATTTACAAAGTATCGTTAGAGAGTTCCAGGAATTAGAACCAATGACAATTAAGGGATGGAGATATATTTCCCAGTCAGGATGCTGTGCAACTTAGAGAGGGATAATTGGCAAGTTTGCCTTGCCTGCCTGCTGAGATCTAATTGTTGCAGTTTGCCTGAGCAGAATAACTGGGTCAAATAACTATACACAACAGGAATGGGGAGAATCCTAACCAAATCACTTTACATGTAAGTGTATTTCATTAGGTAGGAGTCACTTAAAAATGAATGCAATACTGAATGCATTTTTTTCTTTAGTGAGGGATTATTATTTACACGGATTTCTTTAATTATAGGAAGTCTATGATATCATAAAGTGAGTATCAGATCATTTCATCTATGAGCTAGCCTTTCATGCTGTTGTAATCTTCAGTTCTTCACTGAAGCTGCACAAATCTGTGGCAACTGGTGTAATAAGCACAAGGATAGGCCTGGGGACTGATTATGGTTTGTGAGAGAAGCTAATGCAAGTTGCTGCGGATGTTCATTAGGACTAAGACAGTTTGGAAGCATGTTTGATGGCCAGATTACTATCAACCTTCCATCGGCAATTTGAATTGGAGATGTTAACAGAAGCTAATGGCTGGCAGAAAGTCTGACTGCACACACTGCAGTGTGAAGAAAACCCTGATCTTCATGGGCTTGCGCGATTCCAGAAGAGTCACGTTGGCTAATTAGCCCTGGTTGTCGCTTTTCACAGTTCCTGGAGATTTGGTAACCTGCCGTTCTGAGCCTCCTCCTGGATTAGCAACGTATTCTTCACACTCGTGCATCAGTTTGATGCATTTCACGGACAGTTATGATGAATTGCATTGATCATCTTAGACGGAAGAAGTTAAAGCGGAGAACCAGCCATCATTTGCTGCAGTGCTGTGAATAATTTGAGCTATCTGTGCGACGTGGGGGGGGGGGGGGGGGGGGGGGATCTTTTCCAGACAATTGAAGCAGAACATTTTCAGCCACCTGCCTCTTTGCCTTTTATGACAAGAGTGTGATTTGCATACCCTCTGCTGTTGATATTTCTAATATATTTTTCATTTGGGCTTGCTTCATCTACAGCTGTCGTTGTTTTGAAGATGTATTAAATCCATGTTCTATTCTGCACACAAAGCATGGCCTTCATTGGAAAATGATGACAAGCATTAGATTTATGAAAATGAATGGTTGCCAAAGTGTCGGCTTCTGAAACTAAAAAAAAAAGTTTAACGGCTGTTAAAATCTCTGATATTCATTGCCTACCTCACGATGGATAGTGATGAGGTCTAACTTAGAGAATCTGAATAATACATTATCATTTTAATGCCATTCAGCTTCCAAACAGTGTACTGTCAAGGAAGTGAAAATGTTAGAAAATCTACATGACCCCTTTTGAGTCTTAAAAACCCAATGGAAAAATTACTGGCCACGACACTTCTTCAGATAGTTGAAGATATATTAAATCAATGTGTAGGAAAGAACTACAAATGCTGGTTTAAACCGAAGATAGATACAAAATGCTGGAGTAAGTCTGTGGGGCAGGCAGCATCTCTAGAGAGAAGGAATGGGTGACGTTTCTGGTCTGATGAAGGGTCTCGACCCGAAACGTCACCCATTCCATCTCTCCAGAAATGCTGCCTGTCCCGCTAAGTTACTCCAGCATGTTGTGACTATTAAACCAATGTTTTGAGTTAATGTTAATGAGAAGAAGGGTCCCAACCCAAAACCTCGCGTATCCATGTTCTCCAGAGACGCAGCCTTACGCGCTGAGTTACTCCAGCACTTTGTGTCTTTTTTTTGTAAACCAGCAAATGGACTGTTTTGTGTCTCCAAAATTACTGGGTCAGCCTCACCGACAGAGTGGGCTTTTCAAAGAAAATATACCATATAGATTTAGGGGGAAAATAGAAAACTTACTTTGTAAATCAATGTTAGTAAAAAACAATTGTATTTTTATGGAAAATAGACACAAAACTGGAGAAACTCAGCGGGTCAGGCAATATCACTGGAGAAAAGGAATAGGTGACGTTTCGAGTTGTGATCCTTCTTCAGACTAAGATCAGGGGAGAGGGAAATGAGAGATAAGAAAAGTTACATAGAACAAATTAATTAATGATATGCAAAAGGAACAATCAAAACCAGCAACGATAATTGAATGGTGGAGCTTACAATGGTCCATTGTTGGCTGTGGGATAGGTGATACAAACAGTGAAACTAGTACAATGATGGGTGGGGGAGGGACAGAGAGAGAAGGGATGCAAGGGTTACTTGAAGTTGGAGAAATCAATATTCATACCACTCCTTTGTAAGCTGTACAAGCGAAATATGAACTGCTGTTCCTCCAATTTGCGTTTGGCCACACTCTGACAGTGGAGGAGGGCCAGGACAGAAAGGTCAATGTGAGAATGGGAGGGGGAGTTAAAGTGTTTGGCAACCGGGAGATCGCCTAGGCCTAGGACTGAGGAAGGTGTTCAGTGAAACAATCGTCCAGTCTACGCTTGGTCTCGCCGACATACAGGAGTCTACACCTGGAACAGTGGATACAGTGGATGAGATTGGAGGAGGTACAAGTGAACCTCTGCCTCATCTGAAAGGACTGTTGGGGTCCTTGGACAGAGTCGAGGGAGGAGATATAGCTTGTTTATAGAGCCCAAGATATTTTCACATGTACAGTGGCTTGCAAAAGTATTCATACCCCTTGAACTTTTCCACATTTCGTCACGTTACAACCACAAACGTAAGTGTATTTTATAGGGATTTTATGTGATAGATCAACACAAAGTGGTGCATAATTGTGAAGTGGAAGGAAAATGATACATGGTTTCCAAATTTTATTACAAATAAAAAACTGAAAAGTGTGGCATGCAAATGTATTCAGCCCCCCCTGAGTCAATACTTTGTAGAACCACCTTTTGCTGCAATTACAGCTGCAAGTCTTTTGGGGTATGTCTCTACCAACTTTCCACATCTAGAGACTGACATTTTTGCCCATTCTTCTTTGCAAAATAGCTCAAGCTCAGTCAGATTGGATGGAGAGCGTCTGTGAACAGCAATTTCCAAGTCTTGCCAGAGATTCTCAATTGGATTTAGGCCTGGATTTTGACTGGGCTATTCTAACACATGAATATGCTTTGATCTAAACCATTCCATTGTAGCTCTGGCTGTATGTTTAGGGTCGTTGTCCTGCTGGAAGGTGAACCTCCGCCCCAGTCTCAAGTCTTTTGCAGACTCTAACAGGTTTTCTTCCAAAATTGCCCTCTACTTGGCTCCATCCATCTTCCCATCAACTCTGACCAGCTTCCCTGTCCCTGCTGAAGAAAAGCATCCCCACAGCATGATGCTGCCACCACCATGTTTCACAGTGGGGATGGTGTGTTCAGGGTGATGTGCAGTGTTAGTTTTCCGCCACACATAGCGTTTTGCATTTAGGCCAAAAACTTCAATTTTGGTCTCATCAGACCAGAGCACCTTCCTCCACATGTTTGCTGTGTCCCCCACATGGCTTGTGGCAAACTGCAAACGGGACTTCTTATGGCTTTGTTTCAACAATGACTTTCTTCTTGCCACTCTTCCATAAAGGCCCGATTTGTGGAGTGCACAACTAATAGTTGTCCTGTGGACAGATTCTCCCACCTGAGCTGTGGATCTCTGCAGCTCCTCCAGCATTACCATGGGCCTCTTGGCTGCTTCTCTGATCAATGCTCTCCTTGCCCGGCCTGTCAGTTTAGTTGGACGACCATGTCTTGGTAGGTTTGCAGTTGTGCCATACTCTTTCCATTTTCGGATGATGGATTGAACAGTGCTCCGTGAGATGTTCAAAGCTTGGGATATTTTTTTACAACCTAACCCTGCTTTAAACTTCTTCACAATCTTATCCCTGACCTGTCTGGTGTGTACCTTGGGCTTCATCATGCTGCTTGTTCACTAATGGTCTCTAACAAACCTCTGAGACCTTCACAGAACAGCTGTATTTATACTGAGATTAGATTACACACAAGTGGACTTTATTTACTAATTAGGTGACTTCTGAAGGCAATTGGTTGCACTGGATTTTATTTAGGGGTATCAGAGTAAAGGGGGCTGAATACCTTTTCAGTTTTTTATTTGTAAAAAAAATTGAAAACCATGTATCATTTTCCTTCCACTTCACAATTATGTGCCACTTTGTGTTGGTCTATCACATACAATCCCAATAAAATACATTTACGTTTGTGGTTGTAAAGTGAAAAAATGCAGAAAAGTTCAAGGGGTATGAATACTTTTGCAAGCCACTGTAGATGGTCAAACACAATCATTTGGGAGTAATTTTGACAGGTGAATAAAATTTGGTCAAAATGGAACATTTGATAGAGCATCTTGAAATAAAAGAGTTGTTGAAAACCAGAGAAATTCTTCCAAAGAAGAATTACAAAACTTCAGGCTTGGGCACCAGTGGTAAAGGGATTGAGTCCAGGAATGATTAAATGGCCATATTTTGACCAGTGTCGATTATAATGGAATGTAAGATTAGAGGAGATTATGGTGATAGAGAAAGGTGAAACCATGGTACAATTTGAAAAGAAGGATGTGAATATTAATGTGATTTTCCCTTTACTGTGAGCCAGTGTGGGTTAGAGAGTGGTAGATGTGGAGGCCCTGCAGTGTGTTACAATAAGGGCCGTAGAATGATGGAGAACGGCCAAGAATGCATTGGAGTAGTCAAGTCTGGAAATAACAAAGCCAAGAGTTTCAGTAGTAGACGGGCTAAAGCGGGGTCAGAGTTGATCAATGTTACAGAAGCGAAGATCTGAGCTCCAAAATCAAACTGAGTATCAAATATGATTCCAACATTTTGATAGGTTTGCTCCCTCTTCAGACACTGGCCACAGAGAAAGACATGTCTGGCGACCAAGGAACTGAATTTGGGAACATTAAGTACATCTGAAGTGCACTCACTGTTGCAAAGAAGATCCGAAGGAGAGAAAAGCACAATTGTTTGAATGTAGCTATTGGGCTGTGTAATCATTGAAATTTAGCTGTAAATTAGGAGTATGGTTAATTTTTTAGAAAACCAATACCTGCAGAGGCATTTTTATAGTAAGGGGAATGGACTAAAAGTGGTAGAATTCAATGTCAGTAAGTGTGCATTTTGGAAAAAATAACTGCAGTGGATAATTATACCCTGAATGGAAGTTAGCTCAGTGGAGAGGCAGAGGGACCTGTTCTTACAGGTTGACAGGATGTTAAAAGTACCATTTACTGTAATGTTGAGAAGGCTGCTAAAGTAGATAATGAAATCCTCGCTTTCATCACAAGAATGTAGAATGTCAAAGCCAAGTGGGAATGTAAGCCGACTCAATACCTTCCGAATACCTGTCTATTTCCAGCACTGGACTACATGCTATATTAGGCAGATGGAGGCTGTAAAGAGGGCATATTTTTCAGGATATACCTGCTGGGTGATAATGCTATTCCGCATTAAGGCTTGAATAACTGGGGTAGTTTCATTGGAATAATGAATGAATGAATGATCAGTCTAGTTTATTGTCACGTGTACCGAGGTACAGTGAAAAGCTTTTGTTGCGTGCTATCCAGTCAGCAGAAAGACAATACATGATTAAAACTGAGCCATTTACAGTGTATAGATAGATGCTAAGGGAATATCATAGTTAAAGTAACAAATGTTGCTGTAGGAATAGAGATTTAATGGTGTGGGGCGATTGTAATATGTGTTAGTAAGATCTGCTTCTGTGGCTAGCACGCAGATAGTCGCCTGGGTTGGGCACCATGTTGGAATCATCTTTCACCACACAATGATACTTAATTGTCACATGCGACAAGTCAGCGATATTCTTTGTTCGCCTGCACAAGGTATGCAAAGAGGCACCATACAAAGGGCACCGACAAAGTAACAAAGTATTCCATTTTGCACAAACCATAACTCTAAATATGGAGTACAGTGTGGCGGGGACTCGCAGGAGTCCAGCCAAAAACTAGTTGGACACAAGTTGTGCGCACTGGACGTGTTTATTCTTCTGTAATACAGCTTCTCACTTGACACGAGTGTGGCCCGGCTTGTAAATACCAACCCAGATACCGACCCCGTGACTCGCGCCTCCCCCACCAAGACACCGCCCTCTAGAGCCGATGGTTCATCGTGACCTTGGGTTGCTATCAGGTGCCGCCACAATAGCTTCTTATTATGTACGGAACACTGGCTCTTCTTCCTCAATCAAATGCTGCCTGGCCCAGCATTTTTTTACCTTTATTTCTTCATTCCAGCAGCCGGAGATGTTGTTTGTGTACAGAACATGAAGTGGCTCAGTGGGAATGTTTAAAATTGGCAATGGATGGGAAAGGAGAGATTGAGGCAAACAATTTCCAATAACCAAAGGGTCAAGGTGAGAAGTGATAGACAGGAGAGCTGGAAAGTGTTCAAATTAAATCTCATTCTTCAAGGACGTGAGACTGTGGAGTTAATTTGTTGGTCAAGTACTTTAGAGTATAGTTTAGATTAGAGATACAGTTTGGAAACAGGCCTATTAGACCACCAGATCTGTGCCAAACAATGATCATCCGTATACTAGTTGTATGTTATTCCACTTTTGCATGTTACACACTAGGGGCAATTTACAGAAGCCAAGTAACCTACCTGAACATCTACTTCCCAGCTGTTAGCAGGCCACTGAATCATCCTACCACAACTAGAGAGCGTTCCTCAACTACTATCAACCTCATTGGTGACCCTCGAACTATCGCTGATCGGACTTTGCTGGCGTTACCTTGCACTAAACGCTATTCCTTTGTCATGTATCTATACACTGTAAATGGCTTGATTGTAATCATGTGTTGTCTTTCCACTGACTGGTTAGCTTAGTTTAGTTTAGTTTAGTTTTGAGATACGGCGCGGAAACAGGCCCTTCAGCCCACCGGGTCCGTGCCGACCAACGATCCCCGCACGTTAACACTATCCTACACCCACAAGGGACAATTTTTACATTTTACCAAGCCAATTAACTTACATACCTGTACATCTTTGTAGTGTGGGAGGAATCCAAAGATCTCGGAGAAAACCCACGCAGAGAACTCTTGGGGAGAACGTACAAACTCAGTATAGACAAGCACCCGTAGTCGGGATTGAACCCTGGTCTCTGGCGTTGCATTTGCTATAAGGCAGCAACTCTACCGCGTGCCAACCTAGCACGCAACAAAAGCTTTTTACTGTACCTCAGTACACCTGATAATATACTAAACTGGAATATACTGGAGAGGTAACCGGAGAAAACGTATGTGGTCACAAGGGAGAACATTCAAACTCTGTAAAGACAGCACCCGCAGTCAGGATCGAATCCGGGTCTTGAGCTCTGTAAGGCAGGAACTCAACCGCTGTGCCACCATGACACTCTGGCAAGACCAGGCAACATGGAGGTGGTGGAAAGGTACTCGGACATGGATTCGACGGACGAGAAGCTGAAGCAAAGAAGTGGATGCCAAATAACCGACGGAAACTACGGCGAAAAGCCAAATAACCAAAAGCCTACGACACCAAAAAGCCAAATAACCAAAAGGGCGCAACGCCAAAAAGCCAAAAAGCCAACGAATTGAACGGACGCAACACCGAAAAGCCAAATAAGCGAAAGGGCACGTCGCCTAAAAGCCAAATAATGGACACGACCCCCACAGCAGGATTCACCCCCCCGACCCCCGGACCCCCGGATCCCCGACCCCCGGACCCCGACCCACACACGGGGTGATTCACCCCTCCCACCCCCCCCCCCCCCCCCGGCCACGGGGACAGATGGCTCAGGGCACTGGCAGCCATTGTAAATTGGCTTTTAAAACATGGGGGGGGCACAAATTCCCTGACTGGTCGATGACAAGCGTGCATGACAATGAACGTTTTATCTCCTCCCACTCCCGCCCCCTTGACAACAAGAAGCACATTTTATTTATTGTCTAAACACAGTAATACCGTCTGGTTGCCTGCGTAACGCACACAACAAGCTCCCACGCACAAAATACCAGATCATCTGTATTTCTTCAGTTTATTTGCAGTTCATTTAATTTTTTTTTTTACTTTGCGCATTTAACAGTGCCATTTTTGCATCACCCTGAATCACCCTGGTGTGGGGTTCGGGGCCGGTGGCGTTGCATCGTGGTCAGTGACTCTGGGTGGGCGGAGGGACCAGACTGTCCCCAACTCTGCTGCAGCTGACGGGGACATTGCCGGGTTTTCGCCCCCGTGTGTCCGCGGTCCCACTCCACCCGGCCCCGCGTGTGCGGGCGCTGCCGACCCACAGCCCGTCACAGTGCGGCCGCACGGGGGAGACGAGGCAGAGGGCGGCCGTGGCCGGACAGCGCTGACACCAGGGGGAGAGTGGGGGCTGTCCCGAGGGATGCGCTCCTTCGGCCGCTTACACCGTAGTGCTCTGGTTCAGAGTGTCCAGTAACCATCCAGCCCCGGGCAGTCTTGTGTGGGAAAATGACCCCCACCCCCATCTCCCCGGCCAGTGATGTGATGGACGCGGGGGTCTGGACCAATCACTGACAAGTCCCGCCCACCCCCGATGACATCATATCCGTCATTAGGTTTTTCGCCATTGCATCCGTTCGGTTATTTGGCTTTTTCAGTTTTGCGTCCGTTCGGTTAGTTGGCTTTTCGACATTGCACCCTTTTGGTTAGTTGGCTTTTCAACGTTGTTGGTTAAATGGCCTGATACGCTTTCGGATCTATGGTGTTTCAGCGTCGTTTCCGTTCGGTTATTTGGCTTCCACTTCTTCACTTCGGCTTCTCGTCCGTCGACGCCACGTCCGCACACGGGTGGAAAGGCTACTGAGCGGCAAGCACCGGCTGTCAGCAGGCGGCGATGGCGCAACCATGTCCCTGCCTTAGCTTTCCAACCATCTCAGTGTGGACTGCTGAGGATACACTCCGCTACACCGTGCTGCTATAAATGGACAACGCAAAGTAACCGTGGCAAAAGATGTATCCAAATTTCCATCCACATTCTACAATATAAAAAGGATGCAATGACAAAGCAGGTAAAGCATGTGAGAATGATGGCGTAATACAGAGTAAAGACCACACAGATCGATTAGGTTCTGACTGATTCTCCCTTTGTCCCATTCTCAAGATTCAATCTGGTTGAGAATTACACCGTGATTAAGATCCACAATAAATTGATTTAAAGTCATCTCGGGTTGATATCTAGGACAGGAAATTGCCAATAAAACAGCATGGTTCTCACAAATGATACGACCGTTTCTTTAGAGACATATTGCTACACTAGGTGAAGGTGTTTACACCCTCTCTATTCATCTTCAATTAACCTTCACGCTGTCTTTGTTATAATGTCATTGGGCACAGTAAACTCCTGACATTCTGCAATCTGCTGAATTCCTGAGCATTCTGTACCCACGTCAGACTTTTATTTTAGCTATTTAGCCTCACACTTTCTGCCTGCAACCTAGAATAGATCCTCCGAACATCTTACAGTTTATCGCCGAATGCTGTATCAATGAGAGTGATGGATGTCACAATGTTCCTTCTTTAAGTCGGAATTCCATGGTGTTTGACGGGCTCAACTCCCTCTGTTTTTTAGTTCAGTTTCGAGATGCAGCGCAGAAACAGACCCTTCGGCTCACCGAGACCGCAACGACCAGCGATCTCCGCACATTAACACCAGGGACAATTTACACCAGGGGCAACACACACCAGGGACAATGTAGAATCACACCAGGCCATTTAATCAACAAACCTGTGCGTCTTTGGAGTGCGGGAGGAAACAAAAGATCTCGGAGACAACCCAAGCGGTCGCGGGGAGAACGTACAAACTCTGTACAGACATCACCTGTAGTCGGGATCAAACCCGGGTCTCTGGCGCTGCAAGCGCTGTAAGGCAGCAACTCTACCGCTGCGCCACCGTGCCGCCCATGCCTCTGTATCTGTACCACCGTGCCTCTGTATCTAACACTCTGTAAATCGAGCAGGGCCTGCTTCCATGGTTGCCTGTTTCTGGCTCCATTAAGGTGACGACCCATCAGAAAAACAAGATTTATTAAAGACAAATGAAATGATGGGAATTTGAAATAAATATCAAAAATGCTGGATGCATTCAGCAATATAAGCAGCATCAATGGAAATATTTCAAATGCAAGACCTTTTGTCAGAAATCTGTTTTGCTTCCAAATCAGCTGCCAAACCTGGTGAGTGCTTCCAGCATAATTTACCTTTTTTTTACATTTCTGTGAAAGGACAAATGAGTTATTTCAAACCCACAGATATCCACCCATGGAGAGTGAGTTGACCTCCTCAAGTCACTTTGCCCTTAGACTCACATAGAATAAAAAGCAATGGGCAAAGCTCACAGCAGCCCAGTCAATATCTGGGTAACAATGACCACTTAGCCATTTGAGGATGTAACAAGTAGAATGGATAAGGGGGAGCCAGTGGATGTGGTGTATCTGGAATTTCAAAAAGTCTTTGACAAGGTCCCACACAAGAGATTAGTGTGCATAATTAGAGCACACGGTATTGGCGTTAGGGTATTGACATGGGTAGAGAACTGGTTGGCAGACTGGAAGCAAAGAGTAGGAATTAACGCGTCCTTTTCAGAATGGCAGGCAGTGACTAGTGGGGTGCCTCAAGGTTCGGTGCTGGGACCGCAGCTATTTACAATATATGACACTGTTATTTTTTTACATACATAACTGATATTTATTTACATATATGATACTGATATATATTGACATATATAACACAAGCACGCCGATGCAATTATAAAGAAGGCACATCAGCGCCTCTACTTCCTGAGAAGATTACGGAGAGTCGGTATGGCAAGGAGGCTTCTCTTGAACTTCTACAGGTGCACAGTAGAGAGCACACCGACTGGCTGCATCATGGCTTGGTTCGGCAACTTGAACGTCCAGGGGCGGAAAAGACTGCAGAAAGTTGTGACCACTGCCCAGTCCATCACCGGCTCTGACCTCCCCACCATCGAAGGGATCTATAGAAGTCGCTGCCTCAACAAGGTGGCCAACATCATCAAAGACCCACACCATCCTGGCCACACACTCAGCTCACCATTGCCATCGGGAAGAAGGTACAGGAGCCTGAAAACTGTAACGACCAGGTTCAGGAACAGCTTCTTTCCTACAGCCATCAGGCTAATAAACACAACAACAAATAAGCTCTGAACTACAACAAACTATTATTATTATTGCATTATATTTGTTTATTTATTGAGTACGTGTGAATGTGTATCTATGCACACTGACATTTTTTTCTCTCACGTTGTGTACTATGTTTGTATATTCTGTTGTGCTGCAGCAAGTAAGAATTTCATTGTCCTATCTGGGACATATGACAATAAAACACTCTTGACTCTTGATATTAACGATTTAGACGAGGGAATTAAATGTGACCTTTCCAAGTTTGCGGATGACACAAAGCTGGGTGCCAGTGTGAGCTGGGATGAGGATGCTAAGAGGCTGCAGGGTGACTTGGATAGGTTGGGTGAGTGGGCAGATGCATGGCAGATGCAGTATAATGTGGATAAATGTGAGGTTACCAACTTTGGTGGCAAGAACAGGAAGGCAGATTATTATCTGAATGGTGTCAGATTAGGAAAAGGGGGGCTGCAATGAGACCTGGGTGTGCTTGTACATCAGTCACTGAAAGTAAGCATGCAGGTACAGTAGGCAGTTAAGAAAGCTAATGGCATGTTGGTCTTCAATGCGTGAGGATTTGAGTTTAGGAGCAAGGAGGTCCTACTGCAGTTGTACAGGGACCTGGTGAGACCGCACCTGGAGTATTGTGTGCAATTTTGGTCTCCTAATTTGAGGAAGGACATTATTGCTATTGAAGGAGTGCAGCGTAGGTTCACCAGGTTAATTTCCGGGATGGTGGGACTGACATATGATGAAAGAATGGGTCGACTGGGCTTGTATTCACTGGAATTTAAAAGGATGAGATGGGATCTTATAGAAACATAAAACATTCTTAAAGGACTGGAAAGTTTAGATGCAGGAAAAATGTTGGGGGAGTCCAGAACCTCATTTAGGACTGAGATGAGGAAAACATATTCGCCCAGAGAGTTGTAAATCTGTGGAATTCTCTGTCTTTTAGTCTTTTTTACGTGGAGGAAACTGTTTTCTTGGTCGAGGATGCGACTATTCTCCGAGCCGCATCTTCGCCCCCCCTCCTCGCGGCCTACCACCTGAATTGGCGTGGTCTTTCCTGCCGGAGACCGGCCAAAGCCTCAGCAGCGGTGATGCAGCACTGGATTCCACTGCGTGTGAGCAATGCCTTACCGGGGTCGCCATGCTGGAGCTCCGGAGTGCTGGGACTGCTGACTTTGACACCGTGTAGCTGTGGTCTGCGGAGATTCCAGCCGTTGGCGGCGCTGACTTTCCAGCTGGGGGTGGCTCTGACTTTAACGTCCCGGAGCCGTGGGATCTTTCACCGAGGTCGCCAGCGTTGAATCTCCGCCCAGCTCGGCCCGTGGACTTTGGAAGCCGCGGTCTCCGGTAGGAAGCGGCCGATTCGGAGGCTCCGGGCCAGTGAGAGTGTTCTTCCGTTCGAGGGCCTGAAAGATCGGGCCCGTAGCGGCGAATGCGGAGGCCTCAAATCGGCCTCAACCTCGGGTGAACATAGAGGAAGTGGACTGAACTTTGGTGCCTTCCCTCACAGTGGGAAACATTGATTCCATTGTACAGGGATGTTTTTTTGTTTTATGTTAAATTCTAAAGTGTTGTGTTTATCTTATTTGTGTGCTGCATGGTAACTCAAATTTCACTGCACCAATTGGTGTAAGTGACAATAAATGTCCTTTGTCCTTTGTCCACAGAAGGCACTGGAGGCCAATTCACTGGATGTTTTTAAGAGAGAGTTAGATTCCGATTTTAGGGCTAAAAGAATCAAGGGATATGGGGAAAAAGCAGGGACGGGGTACTGATTTTAGATGTTCAGCCATGATCATGCTGAATGCCGGTGCTGGCTCGAAGGGCCGAAAGGGCTACTCCTGGACCTATTTTCTATGTTTCTATGCTATCCCACTTTCTCATCCACTCCCAACACATTAGAGGCAATTTTTCAGGGGCCAATTGAACTACACACCCGCACATCTTTGGGATGTGGGAGGAAACCGGAGCACTCGGAGGAAAACTACGAATTCACAGTGAGAACGTGCAAACTCCACATAGACAGCATCCAAGGTTAGGATCGAACTCTGGTCTCTGGTGCCATGAGGCAGCAGCTCTACCAGCTGCGTCACTGTGCCGCCATATTCAGCTCAACTCCAGGGAAGCACCTCAGTATTTTGTGTAGGAAGGAACTGCAGATGCTGGTCTAAAGCGAATATAGACACAAAGGACTGGAGCAACCCAGCGGGCAGGCAGCATCTCTGGAGAGAAAGAATGGGTGATGTTTCAAGTCGAGACCCGTCTTCAGACCAGGGTCACCCATTCCATCTCTCCAGAGGTGCCACCTGGCTCTGACTTTAACGTCCCGGAGCCGTGGGATCTTTCACCGAGGTCGCCAGCGTTGAATCTCCGCCCAGCTCGGCCTGTGGACTCGGCGATTCGGAGGCTCCGGGCCAGTGAGAGTGTTCTTCCGTTCGAGGGCCTGAAAGATCGGGCCCGTAGCGGCGACTCCGGAGCCCTCAAATCGGCCTCAACCTCGGGTGAACATAGAGGAAGTGGACTGAACTTTGGTGCCTTCCCTCACAGTGGGAAGCATTGATTCCATTGTACAGGGATGTTTTTTTTGTTTTATGTTAAATTCTAAAGTGTTGTGTTTATCTTATTTGTGTGCTGCATGGTAACTCAAATTTCACTGCACCAATTGGTGTATGTGACAATAAATGTCCTTTGTCCTTTGTCCACAGAAGGCACTGGAGGCCAATTCACTGGATGTTTTTAAGAGAGAGTTAGATTTCGATTTTAGGGCTAAAAGAATCAAGGGATATGGGGAAAAAGCAAGAACGGGGTACTGATTTTAGATGTTCAGCCATGATCATGCTGAATGCCGGTGCTGGCTCGAAGGGCCGAAAGGGCTACTCCTGGACCTATTTTCTATGTTTCTATGCTATCCCACTTTCTCATCCACTCCCAACACATTAGAGGCAATTTTTCAGGGGCCAATTGAACTACACACCCGCACATCTTTGGGATGTGGGAGGAAAGCACTCGGAGGAAAACTACTAATTCACAGTAAGAACGTGCAAACTCCACATAGACAGCATCCAAGGTTAGGATCAAACTCTGGTCTCTGGTGCCATGAGGCAGCAGCTCTACCAGCTGCGTCACTGTGCCGCCATATTCAGCTCAACTCCAGGGAAGCACCTCAGTATTTTGTGTAGGAAGGAACTGCAGATGCTGGTCTAAAGCGAATATAGACACAAAGGACTGGAGCAACTCAGCGGGACAGGCAGCATCTCTGGAGAGAAAGAATGGGTGATGTTTCAAGTCGAGACCCGTCTTCAGACCAGGGTCACCCATTCCATCTCTCCAGAGGTGCCACCTGTCCCTCTTGAGTTACTCCAGCTTCTTGTGTCTATCCTCAGTATTTTATTAGTTTTGTGGAGCTGGTAGTCTTATGCACAGAGGTCATATTTACAAGTTTTGGCTCAAACCATTCTGCTGCTAATGAGAAACGTATTGATTTCATCAAACTGTCGGTCTGCCACACTTGCAGTGTAAAAGAATATGTATCTTTTAAGCAGGAGGAATTCCAACACTGCATTGCCATGTGTCTGTGGATTGCAATATTGTCACATCTTTAGAGTACACGTTCTTTCAGCACAAAACATCCACACATATACAGAGATTTTCTTGTCGGCCTCAGGGCACCTGTACTCCCTGACAGATATATGGAGACATTAGTCCCTTAGTAGAGTAGACACAGTTAGTTTCTCCCGTAATTCATCCCTGGTCAATTGTGGACAATGCTGATGCATGTTGTTTTCAAAGGTAAGAATTTTGGACAGAGTACAAAGTGCTAATTAGTTTAGTTTAGTTTAGCGATACAGTGTGGATACAGGCCCTTCGGCCCGCCCAGTCTGTGTTGACCAGTGATAGCTCCGTATACCAGCACTATCCTACACATCAGGGACAATTTACAATCTTTACCGAAGCCAATTCACCTACAAACCTGTACGTTTTTGGAGTGTGGGAGGAAACCAGAGCACCTGGGGAAAGCCCACGCGGTCACAGGGAGAACGTACAAGCGTGCAGACGGTACCTGTAGTCAGGTTGGAGCCCGGGATCTCTGGCGCTGTGAGGCAGCAACTCTACCGCTAGCTATGGACACTAATGGGTTCCCAGGCATTCATCCTTTCTTGGAATATCTGAGTCCGACCCTGCTTATTATGGATTGTATTGGACCCCCCCCCCCCAGATGCTGCCAGGCCCACAGAGTACTGCCGACAGATTAATTGTTTGTGGCTCTAGATTTCAGCATCAGCAATCTCTGGTGACTCTCTAAATACGTCTGAAGCCGGGTCTAATGACCCAGTTGTGATTTCCAATCCCACCAAGGCAGCTGGAGGTTTTAAATTCAGTCAATTAAATAAACCCAGAATAGGGAAAAAAACACACACACACAAAGTAGGTCGCTCCAGTAAAGAAGGAACCACCAGCGCGTTAGAAAAGCTCATAAGGTTAACTCATGGCCTTCAGGGAAGGCAATCAAGCATCCTTACCCAGATCATTTAGTATGTAATTCCAGAGCAACAGCAATCTGGTTTACTCTTGAAGAATGGCCCTTTAGCTCAGTGTGTCCTTCCTTCAGAGTGCAGCTAAACACTGGCCCTCATTGGCAAGGCCTGAGGCTCAACGAGTGAATTAAAGGGATGGATAAGCATTTTTCAAAAGCTAGTGTTTTACATTTTAAAAAAGGTTCCTCAGCCTTTAATTAAAAACAAAGATTATTGCCTTTAGTAAAACAAATTAGATCAAAGAATTTCACACACACCCATCAAACATGGGCCTGGTGGTTTTTACGGATGTAGCCAGTTATCATCATTGTGCTTGGAGTCAGTCATGAACCTTCTCCAGATGCCTCATCCACATGGCAACAATGGTGGCTGGTTCCACTGAAATATCACATTGAGTTTTCCCGGCCAACGTTTTGGATGTCCTTCCACGGTGCTTTGATTCGTAATAAATCTCAGCCCTGTCTCAACCTGGCGGCATTATTGCAACCACCGCACCTTCACCCCCATTTAATGCAACAGGCAACAGCCAGTTTTACATCAGTGGGTCTGAAGAAGGGTCTCGATCCGAAATGTCACCCATTCCTTCTCTCCAGGGATGCTGCCGGTCTCGTTGAGTTACTCCAGCTTTTTGTGTCTATCTCCATTTAAATTTTACATCTGGGTTGTATTCCCAGAGCACAGGAGCAATAGTCGTTGGGCAATCCTTGCCCACACCAGTGCTACTTATTACAGGAAACCTAATCCACCAGGTGCCAAGGGGTGGTGGAGATGGAGGCATGGAGAGGGGAGCGTGGGGGGTTCATTTTTCTTTAAATTTGCTTGCTCCCTTTAGGTCCCCCACCCACCCCTCTTATCTGCCTCATCACCCATTTTCCAATGACTCCTTCGATTCTCTTCATTCGACCCAAAGCCCTGACCTCCAGAGAACTCCTGCTCCACCAACCAAAGCAGGTTGTAATCTTTAGCTTCTCAGCCTTCCCAACCAATGTCAACCCCAGACATTGAAAACTATCCCCTCTCTGGTTAAAGGACTCCTTCTAATTGTGGCGAAATCAATATCGCCCATTTAATACTATACTTGAAAGTCAAAATACTCCTGCTTCTTTGAGTTCCCGTTCCTCCAAAATAATTAGTAATTAGCTAATTATTAAATAATTGCTCTGATTATTCGCGAATTCAACTCTCTTTCAGGCTGAAAGTGTCTCTATATTACTTTTTTTGTTGCGAGTTTGATCATCTTAATGCGCAATTGTCAAAGATAAATGTACAATTATCAATAAGTGTAATTATCTGATAATTTTAATAAGCACCCTCAGCAGCCGGCGTCAGAAGAATTAATGATTTTAAGAAAAGGAAAGTCTCTAAGATTCAACAAGAAGCAACTGCTAAGAGTTAGAAAGGTTACTATCTGGAATGAGCCAATTAATCAGCTAGTATTTTTTGTCTTTTCAAAAATTATGCAAACTAAAATATTATGTGCCCTTAAATCAAGGAGGAATTAGCTTCCGTGAAGATAAAATGAAGATGTTTAATTTAGCTTTAAGTTCTCTGAACAAAGGGAAACCGGTTCATATCCAAAGTGCAGACAGCTAGTCTGGGGAAGCTGCTCTACGCCTCTGTCTTTCCCTTTTCAATTCTCTTTGTTCAGTTGGAATCTGTAATTAAAGGACTGAGACAAGGGAGGCTGGAGGAAGAAGCACTCAGTGTGATACGGAAAGATTTCGTGCAAAACAGTGTGCTGAGGAACAAGACAATGCCGTCTGGAGAATAGATAACGTCGCGATAAATCAAAGTTAAAGGGCAGCGGAGTGAGAAGCTCCATCGTAATTGAGAAAGTTAGATTTATTTTTAAGTATCCCTCATTCCTGGAAACCTCACAAGTTAAATATCATGTGTAGGAAGGAACCGCAGATGCTGGTTTAAACCAAAGATAGACACAACATGCTGGAGTAACTCAGCGGGACAGGCAGCATCTCTGGGGAGAAGGAATGGGTGGTGTTTTGGGTCGAGACCCTTCTTCAGACTCGTCAGGGCAACAAGAGATATAGACGATAATGTAGAGAGATAAAGAACAATGAATGAAAGATATGCAAAAAAGTAATGATGATAAAGAAAATTCTTACATTCTTACCTAACCCATTCTTAGCTGTTTGTTGAGTGAAAACGAGAAGCTAGTGCGACTTGGATGGGGGAGGGGAAGAGAGAGGGGAAGAGAGGGAATGCCGGGGTTACTTGGAGTTAGAGAAATCGATATTCATACCACTGGCCTGTAAGCTGCCCAAGCGAAATATGAGTTGCTGTTCCTCCAATTTGCATTAAGCCTCACTCTGACAATGGAGGAGACCGAGGGCAGAAAGATCAGTGGGGGAATGGCAAGGAGAATTAAAGTGTGTAGCGGCGCCTGCTGGCGCACGCAGGTATCGAACCCGGCGTTCGGAAGCCGCGGTCACGTGACTCGGGAGCGGCTGCTGTTTTCGCGCGGTTTCGCTTTCACGCGGCAGTTGAAAGCTGACCACCGTTGCGGCCAGATGCGTTTGTAAGAACCTGCGAACTAAGAAGTTATTTGTGAAATAAATAAGTTGATAAACTTAGTTGTCGTTCTTGCGACCGCCAAAACGATTTGATGTTTGTAACTGAGACTTCTTGCAATGTAACATTATGTTGTTGCTCTATGAGGAGCGAGACACCGGGCAGCATGCTGGAAGCACCAGGCTTAGATGTATCTGACATCCTTTCCTGGAATCCCTGACGTGAGGACACTTGGTGCACAAACCTTAGGTGACACTTGGTGCAAGTGACAGGGAAAGGATATGAAAGAAGTGTTTAGTACATTGCAGGAGCAAGTTTTTACTCCTGAGCAGAAAAAGCTAGACGTATGTTATAGGACAACCATGATAACTAAACTAAGCTAATGCCAACATTAGGCTAAAACAAAGGACTGAAGCAAATGGAAAAAAAATATGGAGAGTTGCAGAGAAAAGAATGAAATTATACAATGGGAATACAACGAGGAGTAAAAAAACCCCAAAATATTCAAGTTTCATCAAGATAACAAAATTTACAAATACATTAATAAAAGTTCAAGTTCACATTTATTGTCACATGCAGCAATTGAGGTGCAGTGATATTTGAGTTACCATGCAGCCATACAATCAAACAGAACACAACACAATAGAATGTAACATGAACAGAGTGGAATCACGATTCTTCACTGTGATGGAAGGCAATAACGTTCAGTCAATCTGTGTTCACCCGTGGTCGGGGCGATGAGCCCTTTGTAGTCGCCGCTACGGACGGCCCGATGTACAAGCCCTCTTGTCGGGATGATCGAAACTCCGACGTCGGGACAGATCGGAACACACACTCCGTGGCTTGGAGTTCCCGAATCGGCCACTTTCTTACCGGAGACCGAGGTTTCACGATGTTATAGGTCGCAGGCCGTGGTCGGAGCACTTCTTCTGGCGATGCCCGGCAAGGGATCCCAGGCTCCGCGATGGAAAGTCCACGCCGCGCCCGCGGCTAGAAGCTCCGCAGACCACGGATTCACGATGTTATAGTCCGCAGGTCGGCGGTCAGAGCCCTTCTTCTGGTGATCCCCGGCAAGGGATGGCCCCTCTCCACGATGATCATATTGAATGGCGGTGCAGGCTCGAAGGGCTGAATGGCCTACTCCTGCACCTAATTTCTATGTTTCTATGTTTCTATGTTTCATCCTGAAAAGGACCCGTTCACTCCTACTCTTTGCAACTCTTGTTGGAGAGAGGAGGAACACTTTTGAAAGTAGGCATATCTTGAGGAGATATCAGAGTGGAGCACCTAAATATTGATCCATTGTGCTCAGATGCGAGTGATACTGCAATTGAGTATAACAATGGCAACTTTGCTCATTCAGCCTTGTTATCAGCCTTGTATAGTTGAGGAAGAGGACATATATGAACAACATGAGGGGAACAAAAGTAAGTCAAAGAAAGGAACAATTCAGAATGCTAGTTGGGTGATATTATTTATTGCATGGCTAATTGAATACAGAAGCAGAGAGGTTGTGTTTCGGTTATATGGGGCACTGGTATGGCCACATATGGAGTATTGTGCACAGTATTAGTTTTCTTTGTTGAGGAAAGATGTAAATGCATTGAAGTAGATCATGGGAGGTTTACTGGACTGACACCACCAGTCAGAAAATAGTTGTATGAGGAAAGGTTAGACAGTCTGAGGTGGCTATGAAGAGGATGGTTCCTCTGTGGGAGAATCTGAAACTAGGGACCGTTGCTAAAAATAAAGAATCACCATTTAAAATAGATATGGACGGCACGGTAGAGTGCTTACCACGCCAGAGACCCAGACTACGGGTGCTTGTCTGTACAGTTTGTACGTTCTCCCCATAACCTGCGTGGGTTTTCTCTGAGATCTTCAGTTTCCACCCACACTCCAACGACGTACAGTTTCTAGGCTTGGTATAAATGGATACATGTAAAATTGCCCCTTGTGTGTTAATGTGCGAGGATTGCTGGTCAATGCAGACTAGGCGGGCTGAAGGGCCTGTTTCCCCACTGTATCTGCAAAAACTAAAAACTAAAAAACTAGATTTGAAGCAAAAATTTTATTCTCTAAAGAAACAGAAGTCTTTGGACCTATGGTAAACATAATCTTTTGAATATTTTTTAGGTAGAGGTAGGTAGATTTTTGAAGTGAAAGGTTACTAAGCGTAGGTGGGAATTTAGAGATGAGGTTATAATCAGATCAGCTGCCTCTTGCTTCTCATTTATATTCAAGATTCAAGAGAGTTTATTGTCACGTGTCCCAGATAGGACAATGAAATTCTTGCTTTGCTTCAGCACAACAGAATATAGTAGGCATAAATAAATACAGAACTGATCAGTGTGACCATATACCATTGAATATATATATACACACATAAATAAGCAGATAAGTGCAATGGGCTGTTAATGTTCCGAGTTTTGTTTGAGTTGAGTTTAATAGCCTGATGGCTGTGGGGAAGTAGCTATTCCTGAACCTGGATGTTGCAGATTTCAGGCTCCTGTACCTTCTACCTGAAGGTAGCAGGGAGATGAGTGAGTGGCCAGGATGGTGTGTATCCTTGATGATGCTGGCAGCCTTTTTGAGGCAGCGAGTGTGATAGATCCCCTCGAAGGTAGGGAGGTCAGAGCCGATGATGGACTGGGCTGTGCTTACAACTTTTTGCAGTCTTTTCCGTTCCTGGGCGCTCAAGTTGCCGAACCAAGCCACGATGCAACCGGTCAGTATGCTCTCTACTGTGCACCTGTAGAAGTTCGAGAGAGTCCTCCTTGACAAACCGACTCTCCGTAATCTTCTCAGGAAGTAGAGGTGCTGATGTGCTTTCTTTATAATTGCATCACTGTTCTCGGACCAGGAGAGATCTTCAGAGATATGCACGCCCAGGAATTTGAAGCTCTTGACCCTTTCCACCATCGACCAGTTGATATAAACGGGACTGTGGGTCCCCATCCTTCCCTTTCCAAAGTTCACAATCGGTTCCTTGGTTTTGCTGGTGTTGAGAGCCAGGTTATTGTTCTGGCACCATTTGGTCAAGCGGTCGATCTCACTTCTATACTCTGACTCATCTCCATCAGTGAAAGGTCCCACAACAGTGGTGTCATCAGCGAATTTGATGTTGGAGTTCGCACTATGACCGGCTACGCAGTCATGAGTATAGAGTGAGTACAGCAGGGACTAAGCACGCAGGCATATGATTTGCTGGAGAAGGAGGCGAGCTGCAGAATCATCTAAGTTATTAATTGGTAGAGTTGTGTTGAGGAATGTTATGGCCTTTCTTTTGTGATGTTCTTGCCTCTTGATTTTTTTTAGTTTAGAAACAGACCCTTCGGGTCTCCCCTTATCGACTTATTACAAGCATATGGTGCAACATAACTCTGGAAATGAACTGTTTCAGAACCGGGTGAGGGTGTGTAAAGATAAGAAGCAGGTATATCCCTTTTATTTTATTTTATTTATATTTTATGTTTCTTCTTTTTCTCTTTCTCATGCTTTACATCTTTGTGGGCTCTTTCTTTCTACTTTTTCACGAACTATTAATATCACTACCTTACCTAACTTTCTCTCTCTCTCTTTCTTACTTCTGTTACTTTTCTATTATTAAATTTTAAAACAAGAAATTGTACATGAAATGTTTTATGTTATTCTTGGTTTATACTACTGTACATTACTGCTAATAAAAATATATTAAAAAAAAGAAACAGGCCCTTATGCCTACCGAGTCCATGCAGACCAGCGATCCCCGCACACTAACATACTTGGGACAATTTACATTTATATCAGCCAATAAACCTACTAGCCTGTACGTCTTTGGAGTGTGGGAGGGAAGCGAAGGAAAAGAAAACCCACGCACGTCACGGGGAGAACGTGTAAACTACTTGTGGGTGGAGCACCAAGGCAAATTCCTTGTATGTGAATACTTGGCCAATAAACTTACTTCCTTACTTACTTACTTACTTATTTACTTACGTACAGCCACACACCCGTAGTCAGGATGGAACCCGGGTCTCTGGTGCTGCAAGGCGTCAACTCTACTGCTGCGCCTTTACCTTAAGCCACAACTCTCCATTTCCATACCTAACAAGTGTCTCTGAATTGGCGTGACTGTTCAATATTTTATGATGCCGAGGAGCATTTCCGAAACAACTCTGACCCCAGGTGCATGTGGCAAGGAATAAAATCCATTGCCGATTACCATAAAGTCAACACCCCCCCCCCCCCCCCCCCCCCAGACAATGCCTCCCTTCCTGACGAGCTAAACCATTTCTACGCCCGCTTCGACCGGGCCAACAAATATTCCAGCCATCAAAGTTGCCCCACCCCCCGCATGAACAACCCCTCAGTCTCTCCACCTCTGCTGTACAAGATGCACTGAGCAAGGTGAATGAGCACAAAGCTGCCGGCCCCGATGGCATCCCCGGGCGGGTGCTCAGGGCATGTGCTGGACAACTATCCCTGGTCCTCACTGACATTTTCAATCTGTCACTGGCCCAGGGTGTCGTCCCCACTTGCCTCAAGACATCTACCATTGTGCCAGTGCCCAAACAATCAGCGACAGGGAGTCTCAATGATTTCCGGCCAGTGGTTAGCACTCACCCCTGTCATAGCCAAGTGCTTCGAGCGGCTGATCTTGGCTCACCTCAAAGCCAGCCTCCCCCCCACACTGGACCCCATCAGTTTGCCTACCGGACCAATAGGTCTACAGAGGATTGCATATCGGCGGCCCTACACTCTGCCCTGACCCACCTGGACAGCAATAACACCTACATCAGGCTGCTGTTCATTGACTTCAGCTCCGCCTTTAACACTGTCATACCCGCTAGCTTGATCACCAAACTCAGCGGTCTTGGCATCTCCACTTCCCTCTACAATTGGACACTGGATTTCCTCACTAACAGGACCACAGTCTGTTAGGATCAACAACCTCACCTCCTCCACTATAACACTGAACACTGGCGTGCCACAGGGCTGTGTGCTCAGTCCTCTCCTCTACTCCCTCTTCACCCATGAACTTGCATCCTAAGTTTAGCTCCAACGCCATCATAAAATTTGCCGACGACACCACGGTGGTAGGACTGATCAGCGATAACGACGAGTCAGCCTACGGGGAGTAGGTCCAGCACCTGACAACCTGGTGTGCCAATAACAACCTCGTCCTCAACTCCCAAAGACGAAGGAGAATCATTGTCGACTTCAGGAAGAACAGAGGGGGCAGACACACCCCCATCCATATAAACGGGACTGAGGTGGAGCGGGTCTCCAACTACAAATTCCTCGGGGTACACATCTCGGAGGATCTGTCCTGGTCCCTCAACACCTCCAAGCTGATCAAAAAGGCGCAGCAGCGCTTTACTTCCTGAGGAGGCTCAAAAAAGCCCACCTGTCCCCCCAGATCCTGACCAACTTTTACCGATGCACCATCGAAAGCATCCTGACCACCTGCTTTACGGTATGGTACAGCAGTTGCACCGTAGCAGACAGGAAGGCACTACAACGGGTGGTGAAAACCGCCCAGCACATCATCGGTGCCCCGCTCCCTGCCATGGATGCCCTCCACCGAAAAATGGTGTCTGAGATGGGCTGGGAAGATCATCAAGGACCCCTCCCACCCTAACCATGGACTGTTTGCCCTTTACCATCGGGGAGGCGGTACAGGAGCTCGGTCCCCGCACCAGCAGGATGAGGAGTAGCTTCTACAATAACACCATCGCACTGCTGAACTCAGAGTCCCGCCGATAGATTTCCACATCTGTATTTATTTATCTGTATTTATTATACATTGCTATCACTTCGTACTGACACTAAACTGCATTTTCGTTGTACCCATACTTGTATCTGTGCAATGACATTAAAGTTGAATTGAATTGAATTGAATGCCGTAGACATGTGGAGCCTATTTATCAACTGAAACAGCACCCACACTTCAGTTAATTTCCTCTCATTACAATTGCAATTCAATAAGGGCGGCGCAGTGGCACAGCGGTGCAGTTGCTGCCTCACCGCGCCAGTGTCCCGGGTTCAATCCTGACCACGGGTGCTGTCTGTACGGAGTTTCTACCTTTTTTCCAGGTGCCCCGGTTTCCTCTCACACTCCAAAGAGGTACCGTTTTGTAGGTTAATAGGCTTCTCTAAATTGTCCCTAGTGTGTAGGATCGAACTGGTTTGGACAGGTCGGCGTGAACTCGGTGAGCTAAAGGGCCTGTACCAAAGCTGTATCACTGAACTGAACTAAACTCTGAAGATCACTTTTACACAATGATTGGCACTAACCTCTGAGAAGAGATTGCCAGCTCACGATGCAGCTTTCAATAAGAGGCTGCTCCGTCGGCAGGTGTCAATTGTCATCAGCGATTACAGGCTTCACTATAAAAATATTCACGAAGGAACTGCAGATACTGGAAAATCGAAGGTAGATAAAAATGCTGGAGAAACTCAGCGGGTGCGGCAGCATCTAAGGAGCGAAGGAAATAGGCAACGTTTCGGGCTGAAACGTTGCCTATTTCCTTCGCTCCTTAGATGCTGCCGCACTCGCTGAGTTTCTCCAGCATTTTTGTCTTCCTTCACTATAGAATATCTGGAAATGTTAAAGTGCCTCCCCTTCCACCTCTCACACCCTCGAGGCCCTGGCATTCTGATTCCTCATGAAAGTCGCACCAGCTGCATTAGATACTTTTTGTATCTTTCAAGTTCCTTAGTCTCACAGCATTCTCTCGTTTCCTGACCTGACCAGTCTGAAGAAGGGTCGGCCTCGGACTCAATGTACTTCTGCCCTCATTTAAAGGCAGACTTGCATTTATCATTTCAATGATGTGATGCAATGGGATTCTTCACTCGCCTGGTTTAGCTCGAGCCTTTAACAAAACTCGAGCTAAACACCGACCGCTCAGTAAAAAGCAGCCCATTTGATCACTACCTCGTCCGCTTGTGATCGCCACACGTGGTTGCAGATTGTCAAGTCAAGTCAAGTCAAGTCACATTTATTTATATAGCACATTTAAAAAACAACTCTCGTTGACCAAAGTGCTTTACATTTGTTATAAGAGTAGTATACACAAGCAGGCTACATACATATATACAAATAGCCCTCGCTCAGAGGACTTCAGGAAAGGCTCGGGAGAACAGATACGTTTTTAGACTAGACTTAAAGGAGTCGATGGAGGGGGCAGTTCTAATGGGGAGGGGGATGCTGTTCCACAGTCTAGGAGCTGCGACCGCAAAGGCGCGGTCGCCCCTGAGCTTATGCCTAGACCGCGGGACATTCAGCAACCCCAAGTCGGCCGATCTGAGGGACCTGGAGGTGGTGCCGGTGGGTGAGAAGACTTTTAATGTAGGTGGGTGCAAGACCATTGAGGGCTTTGTAGACAAAGAGGAGGGTCTTGAAATTTATTCGGAACCGCACAGGGAGCCAGTGGAGAGAGGCCAGGATCGGGGTGATGTGGTCCCTTTTTCGGGTGCCCTCAGAAGTCTCGCTGCGGCGTTTTGGACCAGTTGCAGGCGGGACAGGGAAGATTGGCTGATGCCAGTGTAAAGGGAGTTGCAGTAATCTAGGCGGGAGGAGATTGTACAGCCGTTAACGTGCCTAAGGTGATCTGAAAGCACCAAACAAACCCATAACCACTACCACCTACAACAGTAGTCACACTTAATCCAAGCAGCCAAGGACATGTTACAGCCCACATGAAATCTGCCATTCCAGATGAAAGATTTTAAACAGTTTGATGGGTTTTTTTAGCTTCTCTGCCTCCGAGGCTCAGGGGAATGTACTCCATCATGCATTCAATACTTTTATGTTTTTCCCCATTAGAATTAACAAGCCACTGACAAAGAATAACTTAGAATTATATGATTTTTGAAAGTATAATTTTGTCAGTGATACTCAGTCAATCATGATACTGACGTCACAATGACCATTAATATCCCATTTAGCCAGTGTAAATGTCAAAGTTCATTAATGTAGCATTGAAAGAGCTATTTCTGTGCCAGATTGCTTTTGGAAATGACGACAGCTGCAAAAAAAAGAGTTAATGTGGTGTTAAATAATGGAATCAAACAGATGCCAAGTACACAACATTCACAACTGGATTGTTCCGTCTGGAAATAAGTATAGGCTAAGCTCTCTAGTCCTCCCCCACCCAGGTCAAACCAGCTTCTCGTTTCCACCCAATAAACAGCTGGCAATGTCCTGTTCCCTTTATCATTGTTACTTTTTTGCAGATCTTTCATTCATTGTTCATTATCTCTCTACATCATCGCCGAAATCTCTCGTTTCCCTTTTCCCTAACCAGTCTGAAGAAAGGTCTCGACCTGCAATGTCACCCATTCCTTCTCTCCAGAGATGCTACTTGTCCCGCTGAGTTACTCCAGTTTTTTGTGTCTATCATAAGGACCTGTCCCACCTGGGCGTTATTTGCGCGTCATTTACGCAACATCATTTATGCGTCACGCCGCTCGTAACGCGTGCATGCCGTGCATTACGTGCGCATGGTGAGACGTGGTGGCGTGGGCAGTGACCCGCGGTAGCGCGCACCCCCCAGAATTTTGTGATTCTTTAAATCCTCGTGGGCCACCTGCGTGATGCGCAAATGATGCCCAAGTGGGGCAGGCCCTTTAGGCTAAGCTATGTTGGATGAGGGTGTGTAATTGGAACTGGTAAAAGCAGGTGGCAATTCAGAGCAGGAGTGAACATTTAATGGATTGCAGTTAAAGTGATGAAGCAAAATGTGTAGGAAGGAACTGCAGATGCCGGTTTAAACTGAAGACAGATACAAAAAACAGGAGTAACAACAGGACAGGCAGCATCTCTGGAGAAAAGGAATAGTTGACGTTTCGTGACGAGACCCTTCTTCAGACTGAAAGTCAGGGAAAAAGGAGACGAGAGTTATAGACGGTGATTGTAGAGAGATGTAGAACAAATGAATGAAAGATATGCAAATAAAAGATGATGATGATCAAGGAAACAGTCTGTTGTTAGCTGTGGGCTCGGTGAAAATGAGTTATACAAACAATGAAACTCACCAGGACAACAGTGAATCAATGCTTAGTGTGTGGGAGGGACGGAGAGAGAGGGGATGCAAAGGTTACTTGAAGTTAGATAAATCAATATTCATACCTCTGGGTTGCAAGTTGCCCGAGCGAAACACTGCATGAGATGTGGTTCCTCCAATTTGAGTTTGGCCTCACTCTGACAATGGAGGAGGCCCAGGACAGGAAATTCAGTGTGGGAATGGGAATATGAGTGGTTTGGGCTATTTTGCTAGCACAGTACAAGCTTGTGAGGGACTCGAACAGGAGTTGAAAGACGGATACGGAATATTGGGGGGAATAACACAATCAAAGACTTTGAAAAGGAAAGGAATTTTGGAAATAGGGTTGCATTTCGCTGGTACAGAGGGCAATCAAGAGTGATTTTTGCAATGAGGCCAAAGGTTTTTATAAAGGAGAGACAGACGGAACCGTTGGCGGTGTGAGTCGATGTGAGGACCGTTAAGTGCCGAGCTGGTTGGTGGAGATGTCATGAGAGCACGTAAAGAGCCTTATTGATGAAACAAATTCAGAAAGGGTGTAAGGAAGGTGGGAAACAAGGCAGAGATTTCAAACAATGACTTTGTTTTCAAAGGCAAAACAAAACTGGTGCCAGAGTTTCAAACTGCTGGCAGCTGTGGCTGAAGGTAAAAGGCAGCAGAAACGGCAGAGGTACTATCCATTGTATTCATTTGGCAACTCCCAGGAATTCTGACAGGCCTGGGAATGTAAGTGGGAATCCAATGAGTCCAAGGACAAAAGGGAAGCAGACGCAAAGTGCTGGAGTAATCCTGCAGGTCAGGCAGCATCTCTGGAGAACAGGGATAGTGATGTCCGGGTCAGGACCCTTCTTCAGACGATTGTAGCGGGGGAGAAGAAATCTGGAAGCAGGGCAAAGCCCGGCAGGTAGGAGGTGATACAGGTGAGGGAAGGTTTTAAATGGCAGATGGTTGGACAAAGGCCGGAGATGGAGAGAGAGAAGGTGTGAGACAAAAGGATTGAAGAGTTTTGAATTGTGAAGCTGGAGGAAGGAGTGCAGGTGGACGAGGAGGTGGAGTCCAAGCAAAGCCATCTCTGCTTATTGATGCCTCATGCCAACAGCTCTGGCCCAAGAAGCTCGAGCATTGAGTCTATTGTCTATTGTCTATTGCCATGCATTCACTGCCTCTGTGTAAAGCCCCTGTCCCACTTTCACGACCTAATTCACGACCTCTGCCGAGTTTGCCCTTGACTCATACTCGCAGCATGGTCGCCACGAGGTCATTGGATGTCGTAGGTAGGTCGTAGTAGGTCGTGATGCTAGTCGTAGGTACTCAAAGGTGGTCGGAGGAAGTCGAAGGTAATAGCTCCGGGGTGAAAAAAAAGGTCCGTAGACAAGGTGATTTAAACAGCAGCATGTGACCTCTGTCACTCCAAGGCATGTTCATTCATAGCTGGAGAGTTTTTTGGAGAGGAGACTTGTGTTTTAGAGATGGCACCAAAAAGGCAGCAGTGCAGGGGGAGGGCACAACCCTAAAAAAAACCTGCCATGCAGGTGTTGCCCACCCGGGAGGAGGCGTGGCAGGAGGTGATGCCACAGGAGGTGATAGTGCAGGAGGAAGTAGCCCTGCATGAGAGACCCCTGGAGGAGGAGACCAGGGTGGTAGTATGTCCCCACCACCCCATCCGACACTGCCTCATGTGAAGGCAGCAAAGCAGCCCTTTCTCCTGTGTCTGACGCAGCATCAGAGGCAGATGCCCCATTGGTGGTGAGGGAGGGCTGGAGGAAGGTTATGCCCTACACCTTCACCAGGCAGCAGGAGGAGGACCTTGAGAAATGATTCCAGCAGAATGTCATCCTGCACGAAAAGGAAAATGAAGGACAGGGACAAGAATGGCATGTTTGCCATCCACTGCCCTACATGTGCGCTTAAAGTTCCATCTTTTGTCAAAGCCCAGCGCCACTCTCTTCCAGTCATCCGGTGTACTGGTACAGTCCATCACATCATCTCCATTCACCCATTGAGACCTCTTCTTGTGCTTCCTCCTCACCCTTCCTCTTCCCCTTCTGCCTTTCTTAAAAGGCTGCTGAAGCAAAAGGGCTCCTGCAAACAGCAGTAAAATGTACGTTGTCGAAGCCAGTCTTCAACATAGTCGAAGGAGGTGAAGGAGGTCTTCTTCATAGTCGTGGGAGGTCTTCAACATAGTCGTGGAAGGTCGTAGGAGATCATTGGCTACCGCAACCTTGTTTTTTTTTTGGTCTTTTAAGGTCGTTAGAGGTCGCGATTTCGGTCGTGAAAGTGGGACAGGGGCTTTACCGTTCCTCCAGCCTCGGAAGAAGGAAAAATTCCGAAAAACCACAATAAACCACAATAAACCATGGGCGTCATGGCGGTGCAGCGGTAGAGCTCCTGCCTTACAGCGCCTGAGACCTGGGTTCGATCCCGACTATGAGTGCTTGTCTGTACGGAGTTTGTAAGTTCTCCCCGTGACCTTCATGGGTTTTCTCCGAGATCTTCGGTTTCTTTCCGCACTCCAAATACGTGCAGGTATGTAGGTTAATTGGCTTGGTATAAATGTAAAATTGCCCCTAGTGTGTGTAGGATAGTGTTAATGTGCGGGGGATCGCTGGTCGGCGTGGTCTCAGTGGGACGAAGGGCCTGTTTCTGCGCTGTATCTCTAACCTAAACTAAACTAAACACCTTACATGATCTCAGGATGCCCCAAGGTGCTCTGTAACATGATGTACTTTTTCCAATGTAATTTATACACAGCAAGTCAAGATACAAGATTCAAGATACATTTATTTGTCACATGTGCCAAATGGCACAGTGAAATGTGGTCAACATACAGCCATACACTATATAGAACATATGTTGTTAAGCTGGAAAGAGTGCAGAGAAGATCTACAAGGATGTTGCCAGGACCTGGACTTGGGGGCCCGAGTTATAGGGAGAGCTATAGGGCAGGGAGAGCTATAGGGCAGGCTGGGTCTACTCCTCAGAGCGTAGGAGGATGAGAGATTATCTTATAGAGGTGTATATGATCATGAGGGGGATAGATAGGGTAGATGCATAGCCTTTTACCCAGAGGAATCAAGAACCAGAGGACAAAGGTTTAAGGTGAGAGTGGAAAGATTTAATACAAATCAGAGAGGGTGGTGGGTATATGGAGTGGGCTGCCAGAGGGGGTAGCTGAGGCAAAAATTATAAATACAGTTAAAAGACATTTAGGCAGGTATATTGAAGGTTTAGAGGGATTTAGGGCCAAACACAAACAGGTGCGACTAGTGTAGATGGGAATCTTAGTTAGCATGGGCAAGCTGGGCTGAAGGGCATCTTTCTGTGCTGTCTGACTATGACTCTAAGAAATAGGTGCAGGGATCAATCATTTAAATCCTCACACCTGCTCCACAATTCCATCATGTGAAGTTCATCCTTTACCCTTGCACAATTTTCCTGGACTAATTCCATATTCCTTGATTCTCTTCATGTCCAAAAGTCTATCAATATCGATCCTGAATATGCACAGCGTGGAACCATGGCAATCTTCATCGGTGAAGAATTCCAAAGCTTCACTAATCTCTGGCTGAATACATCTCTGTCATCTCAGATAAGAATTTTGATATTGCGATTCCTCGTTTTCAATACCCCTACCATGAGACACATATCTTGCCATGTGCTGTAAGAATTCTCAATTAAATCGTCTTTCATTCTTCTATGCGATAGAGTACGGAGGTTTCTTTAAGAAACACAAGTGAATGCAGACGCTGCAATTTGGAGTAAAAAACAATCAACTGGAGGAACTCAGGAGGTTGAGCAGCATCTGTGGTGGAAAGATGATTCAGGTCGCTGCCACGTCTGGGTTGAGAGTGGAGAGGGAAGATGGCCTGTATAAGATGGAGAGATGGGAGGGGTGAGACAGGATAATAGGTGGACCGAGGAAGGGAGAATGGTGACGGATAGAACGAACCAAGTGGAGGAGGATTGGAGTTGGGAGACATTGGCAAGTGTGTGATAAGTGGAAGGCAGACACGAAAAGCTGCAGTAACTCAGCGGGACAGGCAGCATGTCTGGAGAGAAGGAATGGGTGATGTTTCGGGTCGAGACCCTTCTTCAGATTGAGAGTCAGGGGAAAGGGAAACAAGGTATATTGGACAAATGAATGGAAGATGTGCAAAAAGCAACGATGAACAAGGAAATGTGGAGCGCACGATGGCCCATTGTTGGCTGTGGAGTAGGTGATAACGTGTGATACAGACACTGAAACTCAACAAGACGACAGTGAAACTAGTACGTCGACTAGGGTGGGGGAGAGACGGCGAGAGAGGGGATGCGATGTTTACTTGATGTTAGAGAAGTCAATGTTCACACCGCTGGGGTGTAAGCTGCCCAAGTGAAATATGAGGTGCTGTTCCTCTAATTTACAGTTGGCCTCATTCTGACATTGGAGGAGGCCCAGGACAGAAAGGTCAGTATCAGAATGGGAGGGGGAGTTAAAGAGTATAGCAGCCGGATATCACGTAGGCCCAGACAGACTGAGCGAAGGTGCTCAGTGAAACAATCGCCTAGTCTGCGCGTGGTCTTGCCGATATAAAGGAGTCCACAGCTGGAACAGCAGATACAGTAGATGAGATGTTGTAGGAGGTGCAAGTGAACCTCTGCCTCACCTGAAAGGACTGTCGGGTTCCCTGGACAGAGTCAAAGGAGGAGGTATAGGGACAGGTGTTGCATCTACTGTGGTTACAGGGGAAAGTACCTTGTGGGGGTTTACGTGGGAATGGATGAGTTAACCAGGGAGTTGTGGAGGGAATGGTCTCTGCGGAAAGTGGAAAGGGGGTGGAGATGGGAAGATATGGTCAGCAGTGGGATCCTGTTGGAGGTGGCGAAAATATCGGAGGATTATGTGCTGTAACGACGGCTGATGGGGTGAAAGGTGAGGACTAGGGGGACTCTGGCCTTGTCGTGATGGGGGGAAGGGAGCAAGAGCAGAGTTGCAGGGTACTGAAGAACAAGTGTGAGGGCCTCATCTATAATGGAAAAGGGGAACCCCCGTTCCATAAGAATGAGGACATCTCCAATGACCTGATTTGGAACATCTCATCCTGGGCGCAGATGCGGCGTAGACGGAGGAATTGTGAGTAGGGGATTGAGTCTTTGCAGGAGGCAGGGTGGGAAGAAGTGTAGTGTAGGCAGTTGTGGGAGTCAGTAGGTTTATAATAGACGTCAGTCGATTGTCTATCCCCTGTGATGGAGACGGTGAGATCAAGGTGGGAGGCTGGAGGTAGGGTATGGGCAGGAACAAAAATGGGAGGACAGGCGATGGATTGGATGGAGAGGGAGAGAAGGGACACAGGACACAGGAGATAAGGGTTATCAGAAATTGGGGAAACTCAACGTTCATCCTATTGACTTGTAGACTACCCAGGCGGAGTACGAAATGTTGTTCTTTTTTTTTGTTTGTTTATTTTTGTTAGAAGTAAGTACAGTAGTCTGGTACTTAAGTACCTAATACATAAATACATATTCTCATTCTTGTACAACTTCATAATTTTAGTTCAATTAAAAAAGAAACAGTGAGAGAAAAAAGAAATAAAGAGTGTCGGAATAGATAGACAAGCGAGTAGAAACAGAAAACAAAAAAAAAATTAAAGGACAGAGGTGAGAAGTTAAAAAGATTGAAAGAGAAGGAAAAGTAAAAAGTAAAGAGAGATTAGGAGAGATTTCTACCTATCTCATATTTTTTCCCATCCGTCACCCAATTCTAAACATTTAATTTCTAAGGTTATGTTATGTTGCACCCATATGCTTGTATAAAGTTTGATAACGGAGACCAAATCTTTAAGAATGAATTGGTCTTACTTTGCCTAGTAAGAGGAATTCATTTCTTCAAGATGTAGCGTTTCAGACATGTTTGAGATCCGCATTTTGAATGTTGGCGTAGGTGCGTTTTCCCAAAATTTAAGTATAAGTTTTTTTCGTGTTATTAGACAATAATTTAAGAAAAGCTTCTTGGAATATAGTTAGTTTACTTCCCTCTTCCATTGATCCAAAGATAATCAATTCAGTATTGGGGTTCAATTTTGTGTTTAAATAGTTTTGTAAAAATTCCAAAAATTTCATTCCAAAAATGTATACAGTTTTGTACAAGAGACAAAGGAATGTGCTATAGTGGCATTTTGAGTAAGACATTTGTCGCGGATGGGGGGGAAACATTTGAAAATATTTTATTCAGTCTTGTTTTCAAATAATATAATCTATGTAAAATTTTAAATTGAATTAGGTTATGTCTTACATTTCATTGAGCATTTGTTACATATAATAAATTTTTATCCCATCTATCGTTCGGAATTTTTATCAATGACTCTTGTTCCCAGTCTTTCTAATTGCTTCTGTCGTTGGTGTTTCTATATTTAGAATTATATTATATGTAAGATATTAAAATTGCTTGATTCTGCCTTTTATTTCATCATTCCTCCAGTAGATCTGGGGTTAAAGTTTGATATCCTTGTATATACTTTTTCAAATAATCTTGAATTTGAAGGTATTTGAAATATTGATTACTTTTCAAATTATATTTTAGTTGTAATTGTTGGAATGATAAAAGTTTTCCCATTTCATAATATCTCCCATCATTTTAATTCCTATTTTTCCCAATGGGTAAACGTTTTTATCAATAATGGATGGTTTGATGAGGGATTATTAGCTATTGGAGAAAGAATGCGATAATTTTTTTAATTTTAAAGTTAATTTTATTTGTTTCCAAATTCGTTATTATAATATGATAATTGGATTCTTCTTGTATATCTACAATTGTTCAGTTTTATCGGGGAAAGAAGGATCGCTCTATATTATAAGGGGAACAATCCTCTTCTCCATTCTTATCCAATCTACTGTTGGGCAGAACTGTCCAACCAGTAGATTATATTTTTAATATTCATGACAATAATAATACAATAAGTTAGGGAGTGTCAGTCCCCCTGATTCTTTAGATTTACACAAGTGTTTTTTTTTAATTCTGTGTGTTTTATAATCCCATATGAAGTTTATAATTATCAGAATCTAATTTTTTGGAAGATTTTTTAGGTATGTATATTGGTATTGATTGAAATAGGTACAATATTTGTGGTAAGAAGATCATTTTTATCGCGTTTATTCTGCCTATTAATGACATCGGCATGTCTTCCAAAATTTAATCAGCCCATTTAATTTAGTTAATAAAGGCATATAGTTTGCGTTTTGAGTAAAGATTTATAGTTGCTTAGTAATTTGGATGCCCAAATATTTAATTTTTTTCTGTTGTAATTCTAAAGGGGAATTTCAACAGATGTGTCGACTCTTGAGGTTTTATCGTCATAATTTCGCTTTTTGTTCCAAATTTATTCTATATACTGAAAAAGAACCAAATTCTTCTATTAAATTTAGTATATTTGGTATGCTAGTTTGCGAATTTGTAATATATTAATAATATGTCGTCTGCATATAATGAAATTTATTATTTGAGTGTTTGGTAATATGTACCCATGAATGTTCGGATGGCTTCTTATACTTTCAGCTAAAGGCTCTATCACTAGTGCAAAAAGAAGGGGCGATAACGCGCACCCCTGCCTATTGCCCCTTGCTAAGTAAAATTTCGGGGATAATATATTATTAGTCAGTATTCTAGCCGTCGGCTTATCATATAGTAGTTTTACCCATGAAATAAAATTATCTCCCATATTAAATTTTTCCAATACTTTGAATAAATATTGCCATACTACTTGATCAAATGTTGTTCTTCTAGATTGTTTTGGGCCTCACCCTGGCAAGCAATGGATCCCTGGTTTATTGTCCCACCGGTGAGATGGCATCTCAGCAGTGTAGAGCTCCCTCTGTATTTCATCAAGGTATCAATGCTGATTTTAAATTCTCTTGAGACCACCAGGGGCGATGGCCGGGGAGATGGCCAGCCCAGCCGGCAGTCTGTTCGTTTTTCACCTTTTTGTTATTTTTAGCGTCTGTTAAAAGTTTGTTTTTATGTTCTTCGGTTTGTTTTATGTGGGGGGGGGGAGGGGGGGGAGGGGGGGGGGGAGGGGGGAGGGTGGAGGAACTTTTTTTCGAGTTCTTACCTTCCCGGAGATGCAATCAGTTTTCAGATCACATTCTCCGGGGTCTTCGGCCTACCATCGGTGGAGCTGGAAGCCGCCTCGGACTTAACATCGGAGCTGATCCCTTGCCTGGGATCGCTCCCACCGCGGCCTGCGGACTTGCCATCTAGGGCTCGCAGTCTCGGGAGAGGCAAGTCGGGAGCTCCAACGCCGCAGAAGGTTTGACCAGCCCCGACGCGATGTTTGATCGGCCGGCGCGGGGAACTGACACCCCCCCCGATGCAGGAGCTGAACGCCTCGACGCGGAGGGCCCGAACGCCACCGACTACGGGAGTCAAGATCATCCCGTCAACGGAGGGCTCGAGGCCCACGACCTTGGAAGAACAAAAGGGAAGGACTTGAACTTTAATTCGCCTTCCATCACAGTGAGGAATGTGTAGGAGTCACTGTGGTGGATGTTCATGTTAAAATGTGTTTGGAGTCTGTTGCTTTTAATTGTATGACTGACCTGGCCAGTGAAATTCCTCGTATGTCGCAAAACATACTTGGCAAATAAAATCTGATTCTGATCCTGATTCTTTATATGGCTAACTGTCCCCAAAACAGTGATACAAGTGAACCAAGTATTTTAGAATCATTTACTATACCAAAATAGTTCAGTCCAACCTTCTCATTCCTCAACCAAACCATCCCATCAACAACTAGAGAGCGGTCCTGAACTACAATCTGCCCCATTGGAGGCCCTTGGACCACCTTTAATCGGACTTTACTGGACTTTATCTTGCACTGAACGTTATTCCATTTTACTGTGTATCTGAATACTGTGGATGACTCGACTGTAATCATGTGTAGTCTTTCCAATGACCGGTTAGCACACAACAAAAGCTTTTCACTGTACCTCGGTACACGTGACAATAAAACTAACCTAAAGTAAACTAAACAAAGCTAAACTGTGACATTTACAACATTTTTGCAATATGGATTTCTTCTCAGTAACTATGGATGCCTACTTCTATATTAAATGAAGAGGAAAAACTCCCATGGCTTTCAGCGACTAAGTGCACGCCGCTCTCCACACCATTAATTCCAATGATATACCCTGATGTGGTGAGGCTCACAGTTAAACCCCTGTCTCACTGTGCGAGTTGGCCCACGAGTGACCCCCCGAGTTTTCACTCGTGGTGATCACGTAGCGGGGAAGTCGGAACTCGCACGAGCAATTATCGACGCGTGGCGCTAACGGCAAGGTACTCGGGAAAAACTTGTTAACTCGTGAAAAAAATCAAACATGTTTGATTTTTTCCACGAGTCAAATTAACTGTTCAAGTGTAAAATGGAAACATTTTAACTCATTGTAATAACGTAGTGGCCGTGCGTTTATCTTAGTGTCTCGTGAGTGTACCGTGTGAACTTTAATAATCTGTTCTTTTGCTCGTAAGACTGAACCAAAGATAGACACAAAATGCTGGAGTTTATAACTCAGCGGACCAGGCAGCATCTCTGGAGAGAAGGAATAGAGTCGAGGACCCTTCTTCAGACTTTTCTTCGCTCCAGAGATGCAGCCTGTCGTACTCTTCTATGCATTTCGTGCTTCTGCGGACCTTCTGCCACTTGTCCCCGGGCTTCACTCGTCCTCAATGAAACGGCTTAAAGACCTGCCGTAGGGGCAAAGTCTGGGGTGGATGGGTGGGATTTGTCCACGTGTGATGCTCCATCCACCCCCCCGGGGCCGAGAGTGTGGATTGGGAAGGAACTGCATGATGCTAGGTTCACACCCGAGATAGAACACACACAATGCTGGAGTAACTCGCGGGACAGGCTGCATCTCTTGGATCAAGAGATGGTGGCTGTTTTCGGGTAAGTCTGAAGAAGGGTCTCGACTCTATTCCTTATCTCCAGAGTTGCTGCCTGGTCCGCAGAGTTGTGTGTGTTGTCCTCCTCCCTCTCTGTCTATCTGTGTGTATCAGTGTGTGTGTCTGCTGTCGGGTCCCGGTGGCCGCTGCAAAGTCACAACGATCTGCTTTGAATCCTCTGAAGTTGGGCCACCTGCTGTCTGAGTTGTGGGGTGTGTGTGTGTGTGTGTGTTTGTGTTGTGTGTGTGTGTGTGTGTCCACTCTCCTCTCTGTCAATCTCTGAGTGGTTGTGTGTGTGTGTGTGTGGGTACTGTCCGGGTCCCGGTGGCCGCTCAGTCACGCCGAGCTGCTTAATTTCCTCTGAGTGTGGCCAGCTGCAGTCTGTGTGTATCTGTTTGTGCTGTGTGTGTGTGTGGTGTGTGTGTCCTCTCTCACTCCCTCGCTGTCTTTCTGTGTGTATCGTTGTGAGTCTGATGTCGGGACCCGTGGCCGCTCAAACTCATCCGACTGCCTCATTCCTCTGAGTGGTGCCATCTGCTGTCGTGTGTATCTGTGCGTGTTGTTGTGTGTGGTGTGTGTGTGTGTGTGGTTTTTGTGTTGTGTGTGTGTCTCTCCCTCTCTCCCATCTCTGTCTATCTCTGTGTTGTGTGTGTTGTGTGTGTGTGTGTGTGTGTACTGTCGGTCCCGTCGGCCACTCCAGGTCACCCGAGCTGCTTAATTCCTCTGAAGTGGTGGCCACTGCTGTCTGTGGTGTATCTCTCTCTCTCTGGTGTGCTGTGTGTGTGTGTGTGTGTCTGCTGTCCCGGGTCCCAACGGACCAGCTCAAATGTCAGTCCCCGGGCTGCTTCCGTTTTTAAAATTATTAAAATAGAGATCCTTGCAAAATGATTTAAAAACATAAAACAACAAGAACTCTTGTAGAATGCGCATTTTCCCATTGTAGGTCATATCAATAGATGCGCCGCGCTGAAAAATAACTCAAAACCACAGGATGAGAGATGTATTTTAACATTGTTGACTTTATTAAACCATACCTCATTCACGGTTGCTCAAGAGTTAACGAAGGAACTAGCTAACTCGGGAGAGAACTTGCAACATCGCAGCAATGACATACCCGTTGGGAACTCGGCCACACACTTGATCATACACACTTGCAGTATCGAGCGCAGCCACGGAGTCTGTCACTCGGGTACCTCGTGGTCAACTCGCACAGTGAGACAGGGCATTACTGGTTGAGCTGCACTTACAGTACAATGGTTGAGTCATGTCAAGCAGCAACAGTGCTCCTAACAAGATTAAGAACATGAATCTGACAGAATTCAATTGGTCCTTTGGGTCAGATGGTGCAAAGAAATGCATTTAAAGTTACCGAATAAATGCAGTGAAGTTTTGTTGGTTATGCTTCATATGGTTTCAGTTTTAACTGCCCATGACCTTTGGAAACCATCCTTTTACTGGCCCCCACTTTGTGGCATCTCTGATTTTGAATTGCAAAGGGAAGAACAATCCTCTCATCTCCAAGGTTAATTCCCAGGATGGCGGGACTGTCATATGCTGAGAGAATGGTGCAGCTGGGCTTGTACACTCTGGAGTTTAGAAGGATGAAGGGAACTACATCAAACATATAAGATTGTTAAGGGCTTCGACACGCTAGAAGGCAGGAAAACAATGTTCCCGATGTTGGGGAGACAAGAACCAAGCCACAGTTTTAAGAATAAGGAGAAAGCCATTTAGAACAGACGAGAAACACTTTTTCTCACAGAGAGTGGGAAAGTCTGTGGAATTCTCTGCCTCAGGGGTGGTGTGACAGGTTCTCTGGATGCTTTCAAGAAGAAGCTAGATAGGGTCTCTTAAAAATAGCGGAGTCAGGGATATTGGAGAAGGCAGAACGGGGTACTGATTGGGATGAACAGCCATGATCACTTTGAATGGCGGTGCTGGCTCGAAGGGCCAATGGCCTACTCCTGCACCTATTGTCTATGCTATTGTCTATTGTCTATTATTACCCATCATCAACCATCAGAGGTATGCTTTTACGAAATTGTATTCCCTTCCTTCTTTTTACTGCCAGCACGCCAACAGGTGAAATATTTTCTTATTATTATCCCCTTTCAGCGAACGCCTATGGACATTACCTGTTACAACAGCGGGGAAATAGTCCTTATATTCCCCTGGTCGTCACATCCTGGGCCGGGAACTTGCAACGGTGACGCTGCGTGACGGCAACGTACGCTGCGTGCGAAAATTTTAAAATTTATCTAAAAAAAAATGGCTTGCCGGGTTGCGAGAAGAGGTTTCGCGATTTAAAAGTTCGACTTCACATTGTCACATAAAATGGAAGTTACATAAATTACATAAATGAAACAATAAATGTTACATCTTTTAGTACCCTTATTTACAATGTTGGAATGGTTTTAGTACCCCTAGTTACAATGTTGGCAATGCAAATTGCAAAATGTATAGAAACATTCATATCTGGAGGGATAGAGTGCCCTGGGGGTGGGGTGTGGGGCACGCATTGGGTTAAGAGTTGGGAGGTATCCGGGCGGGGGTTTCTCTAGATGTCTGATAATGGGTAATAATAACAATATTGACTGTCCTCTTTCGGGAGATACGACATATATTGCCCTCACTAGATCCATATTGCCCTCGTCTTCGACTCGGGCAATATGAATCTACTTCAGGCAATATATGTCGTATCCCCCTCAAGGCCAGTCAATATTCTATTATTATCTCCCAATCCACAATCCAACAGTGTTCTCTTTAAACATACAGATCAGTTTCTAATGTCATCTCTGTTCAGCCCTGAGGTTTGAGCTGTGAAAAGAACAGTCGTGATTTCTCGATACTATAAAAAAAGATACGGACTTTGATTTATCACGGTCAACAGTCAAAAGATAGTTACTGTACAAGGTGCTGAAAGTGCCAGGTGCATTATAATAACAATGACATTTGGGTGACCAGTTATTGATGGCACATTTGCAATGTTGCACAAACATGAAATTAAATTATCGAGTGGAAAGGTCCAGACCCCACGACAGAAGGGGGAGGAGGTGTACAGTCTGATTGCCACAGGGAAGAAATATCTCCTGTAGTGTTCCGTGCAGCAACTTGGTGGGACTAGTCTGTTGCTGAAGGTGCTCCTCGGATCTGAGAAGGCACTTGGAACACCATTGGAAAAGACTTGGAAGACTATCCTTGGTTGGTGTGGGCCAGCGAAACTGGAAACGGAAACGTTGGAAGAACTCAGCCAGTCAAGCACTGTCTGTGGAAAGAAAGGGCCAATTAACATTTCAGGTCAAAGACCTTTCTTCAGAACGGCTGATTGCTTTGGAGGTGAGTAGACTGGCGAAGGAGCACTCCTGATCTTCTGGCCCACAAGTAGGGCTGAGAAGATGTACATGTTACTGTTGAATCCTGCAGTCCTGGTGTCACTTCAGCCACCACATTTCCAGAAGCTCAGGAAACCCAAACAGCCAAAGTTAAAGTTGGAACAACAAGCAACATCTTGGCACTCAACCTCATTGAACTATTTAAATGGAGGAGCTGCCTCCTGACACCTCCAGGTGTTAGAGGTTATGGGGAGAAGGCAGGAGAATGGGGTTAGGAGGGAGAGATAGATCATCCATGATTGAATGATGGAGTAGACGATTGATAGCCCGGAAAAGAGGCTAATTCTACACTCCTTATCCCTTATGACCATGAACAAGTTGGTCATTCTCCTCCTGGTTTATTAAAACCACAGTGGGTTGTTGAGTTTGAAATTATAAAAATCATCACTTGATCGATATTGGGGAGCCTAACCTAAAGGGGCTGTGTTCGCTCTACTGGCAACCTAATCTGGCAAGTTTAGAAAGTGTCTTCGACCTTACAAACTCGCCATGCATGGTCGACACATGGTCCTAGGAGAGGTCCGATATGATCAATGGAACTCTCCTTCATGCTCGAAGGAAAGTTCCCCGAATACTCCGTGGGCCTCCACAGCTAGGTCGGGAAAATTTGTGCATCATTGTGTGGAATTTGGTCGGCGGCATTTCCTTTGTTCGCTCGTATGTCAGGCAGTGGGGTCGCGTATTTAGTTACAGCTGTGTCAAAGCAGCCGTAGGAGCATTCTTCTTCACCCGACTGGACATTTGATTGGCTTTGGAGTTTTTCAAGGGGACCAGGAAGCAGGCCGTATGGTAGGCTTTTTGCCCGCTAAAACTTTATTATACGGCCACCACTTAATATAATATGCAGGAATCTGGACGCATTCCTCACCACCCCCCCCCACCCCCCCCCCCCCACTCCCCCCCTGTCCACCCCCCCCCCCCCCCCCCCCTACGCTTCCCCCCACTGCCTTTCCTTCTCCCTCTTCCACCCTTCTTCCCCCCCCCCCTCTCCCCCCCCGTTTTCTCCCCTCTCCCCCCCCCCCCTCTCCCCCCTCTCCCCCTTTTCTTCCCCCCTTCTTCCCCCCTCCTTCCCCCTCCCCCCCTCCCCCCCTCCCCCCCTCTCTTTCCCCCCCCCCCTCCCCACTCCCCTCCTCCTTCCCTCCCCCTCTCCACCCTCTCCCCTCCTCCTCCCCCCTTTTCTCCCCCATTCTCCCCCCCTTCTCCCCCCCTTCTCCCCCCCTCTCGCGTCCTTCTCTCCCCCTCTCCCCCCCCGGGCTCTCTAAAGGACTTAGCGTTGCAGCCTTCCTCTTCATCACGCAGACAGCGCTCCCCCGCTTTCCCTGGCCCCCGCCTTTGCGATGTGTTTGTGTGTATGTGCGTGTGTGCATGTGTGCGTGCATTTGTGTGTACGTGCCTGTCGGTCGATCCAGCTCGAAGCTTTCCAGGCGAGTGCCCTCGAACTTGAAGGTCGAAGACACTCTTCTCAACTCGCGGATTAGGTCGCCCAAGTGGGACAGCCCCTTAAGATTACTCCCTTGCTCAACAGGAATCTTAACTGAAAATTGGCATCTCATCTGAGGCAATTGTACAACTAACCATGGGATCGCATTTTCAAATAATTAGTTTTTTTGTATTGAAACTTAATGACACAAATGTTCTGTCAAGCACATTTAACCAATCTTAATGACATTTTCAGAAAGTTAAATTGGTGCTAAATCTTTAAGGTCATTGTACGAGGCAATTTGTAACCATATTTCCATGGCTTCCATCCACGCTAAAACCTCAGTGAATCATTTATAACATATTTGTGAATCTATGGACTTTGAGGTCATTGCTGTAACAACAAATGGAGCCAAAGTTCCTCAGGGAATTATTGGCCTTGTTGGTTGACCTTGGACAAACTTTTACAGTTAACATTTAATGTGGGAGGGTTAACGCAAAGCTGTCATATTGTTTCCGTGGGAGGGAACACAATAGTTCTGTACTGGTTGCTCACTGTAGGTGGGGAACATAATGCTACTGCATTGAATGTTTGTCAAAGGTGAGGCAAGGAAAGTAGTTGCTGTGGGCGGCAGGGCCCTGCGTGGGTTGGTGGAGCAAACCCGTGGTAGTTAACACTTGGTGGGGGAGAAAGCAGATGTGGTGTGGTCTGCTCTCCACACAAGCGGACCAGTGGGCCTGCGATCCCCTCTGCCACATCTGTGTGTTGAACACTAAAAGGATCAAACAAATCCCGATCTGTCAGTCAGAGAACTGCTCTATTGTATGAATTATAACGCAGTATAATGTTGAACCAATCCTCAAAACTTGGCTTGGAACAATGTAGAATGTTGAATTTCCAGAGCCGACTGTCACTTGAATTTAGAAAACTCTCAGCAACACTCAATTGCATAACTAGATAAAAAATAATTAGATTGACTATCCCGACGTTTAAGAAATAGTTGGACAGGTACATTGGTAGGATAGGTTTGGAGGGATATAGACCAGACGTGGGCAGGTGGGACTAGTGTAGATGGGACATGTTGGCCGGTGTGTGCAAGTTGGGCCAAAGGGCCTGTTTCCATGCTGTATCACTCTGTGACTCTAAAAGATTGAGGAGGTCCACCTGACAGGAAAGCACTGATACTGCACCATCTGAAAGATGACAGCTGAAATAACTGAGGAGTAGTTAAAGATACTTCACTCATCGGATGAGGATTTATTGTCCATCTGTAATGGCCCCGGAACTTAAAAGGCGTGCTTAGTCTTTCTGAAGGGCAGTCTGGAGTTAATCACCTTGACTCAGTTTAGATAGACTGGGTAAAGATGGCGGAAGTCCTTCCCTGAAGAAATCAATTAACCTGGTGGGGATTTTAAGAATAATTTTGTAATTCCATGTCTATCATTTTTGATACCAGTTTTCATTCCAGGGTTTATTTAACTGCTTGAATTTAAATTTCCCAGTTGCAATGTTGTAATACAGGTTCATGTTTGCAGAAGAATTAACTAGGGCATGAGAATTAGACCAGTAATTTAACCATTGTATTACCATGGCAAAGTGCGGCTCTTTAGAATTTAGAATTGAAGTTAGACTTATAATGCTGGAATAACAGGCAGCATCTCTGGAGAGCAGGAATGGGTGACGTTTCGGGTCGGGACCCTTCTTCAGACTGAGTGTCGGGGGAGTGGGAAACAAGAGATATAGATGGTGATGTAGAGAGATATAGAACAAATGAATTAAAGATATGCAAAAAAGTTTGTAGAGTGGGCGAACAGGAGGAATCACAGAGGGAGAGCAGCGAGAGAGGATGGTGCGGAATTCTCGGCGGAGAGAGGAGGAGAACTTCTTTAAAGTAGGAACTTTAAAATTCTTTAAATTGGAGGAATAGCATCTCATATTTCGCTTGGGCAGCTTACAGCCCAGTGATATGAATATTGATTTCTCTCACCAGGTAGCCCCAGCATTCCTTCTCTCTCTATCCCTCCCACACCTAAGTCACACAGCTTCTCGTTTTCACCCTGCAAACAGCTAACAATGCCCTGTTTCCTTCATCATCGTTACATTTTTGCATCTTTTATTCATTGTTCTTTATCTCTCCACATCATCATCTATATCTATGGTTTCCCTTATCCCTCTGGTTTCCCTTATCCCTCGACCCAAAAACACCACCCATTCTTTCTCTCCAGAGATGCTGCCTGTCCCATGAGTTACGCTAGCATTTTGTGTCTATTCTTTGAAATAGACACACCTTGAGGAGATTTCGCAGTGGAGCAGACAAAATGTGTTGGAAGGAACTGCAGATGCTGGTTTAAACCGAAGATTGACACAAAAAGCTGGCGTAACTCAGCGGGAAAGGTATTATCAATCCTGCTGCCTACTCAACTGCTCCAGTCAACAGCCCAAAATCTGTAGCCTCCCTTTGATCTGGTATTTTATTGGTTCACATGCTTGATCAATGGTGTTTCATCATTAATGTTTTATTATTATTAATGTTTAGTGTTTTCTGAGTCATTCGTAACTCACTGTATGTCATGTTGTTACTTGTGGGCGGAGCACCAAGGCAAATTCCTTGTATGTGAATACTTGGCCAATAAACTTACTTACTTAAATTGTTGGTCTTCACCCTGCATCCTGGGCGATTATTGTGCTTCAATATAATTCACAGAATGGCATTGAATTGTGATTGAGAGCAGCTGTTCATTTGGTAAAAACGGTTGAATAATTCCTAAAGCAAACAATGGCTGCAAATGCTTATCCATAAAGCCTCCATAGCAGAGATGGTTTGTACAGTTAGGATATAGCAGCTGGCACATAACACACTCTAGTCATTGTAAATACAGATAGATTGAAGTGTTAATGTTGACCTTCTTTGCAACTGTACATCGCTCCATAAGTCAGTGGATTTGCTAAAAATAAATTAGCTTCAGTAGTAATTAAAAATTTGAGTGATGATTCCCTTACAGAGTTCAGATTTCCATGCTGCATCTGATAATTGTATTACCGTTTTTACTTAAACAAAGAATCACGCTAATGATCATATCTGCAAGCTTGCGTTAATGAGGGAATGGATTTCTGCAGTCATGTTCATTGCTAGTTACTGACCCATACCAACTTGTGTTTCTTAGCTGAGAAACTGAGACAGCAAGCCAAATATTGGACCTTAGCTCTTATTGTAAAGAACACCATGGGGCTGGAAACAATTGTGAATTCCTGGACAGATTGCTGGAAGAAAAGCATTGGATTTCCAGCGGTTGCCTCACCGACACTGGTCTTCAGTGAGGAGATGTGACACATGGCCCTGCATCTCCTCTTTCACTTCCATTCAGGGACCACAGCAGCCCTTACAGTTCACGTGCATCTCTTTCAACCGGATCTTAAGGGCGGCACGGTGGCGCAGCGGTCGAGTTGCTGCCTTACAGCGCATGCAGCGCCGGAGACCCGGGTTCGATCCCGACTACGGGTGCTGTCTGTACGGAGTTTGTACGCTCTCCCCGTGACCTGTGTGGGTTTTCTCAGAAATCTTCGATTTCCTCCCATACTCCAAAGGCGTACAGGTTTGTAGGTTAATTGGCTTGGTGTATGTATAAATTGTCCCTAATGTGTGTAGGATAGTGCCACAGGCCCTGTTTCTGCGCTGTTTCACCAGGGGCGTTGCACGATTGGCAGCCTCGCCAACAGTCTGTCCGTTTTTCGTCTTATTTTTGTTATTTTTAGTGTGTTTTAAAGTTTGTGTAAATGTTCTCCGGTTTGTTTTATGTGGGAGAGGGGGAGAAGGTCAGGGGAAACTTTTTGTCAGTCTCTTACCTCGCCGGAGATGCGATTGCTTTCTGGGTCGTACCTCCGGTCGCTCTGCGGCCTAACATCATGGTGCTGGAGGCCTCGCTCGGACTGACTTTGGGCCCCACCGCGGGGGGCGTGGACTTACCATCGAAGTCGATCCCTTGCCTGGGATCGCTCCAACCGCGGTCTGCGGACTTTAACATCAAGGGCTCACAGTCTCGGGAGAGACCGAGTCGGGAGCTCCAACGACGCAGAAGGTTTGATAAGTCGGAGCGAGGGAGCTGAGGTCCCCCCCCTCGACGGAGGTGCTTGATTGCACCGACGAGGAAGCCCTGCCGCCGGCTACGGGAGTAAGATCGTCCCGTCAATGAGGGCTCGAGGCCCCGACCGCGGGAGGACAAAGAAGGGAAGAGATTTTACTTTTTTTTCGCCTTCCATCACTGCGAGGAATGTGGAGGAGTCACTGTGGTGGATGTTTATGTTAAAATGTGTTTTCTGTGTTCTGTTGCTTTTTATGTGTATGACTGACTTGGCAAATGAAATTCCTCGTATGTTGCAAAACATACTTGGCTAAAAAAGTATTATTGTATTGTATTGTATTGTTTCTCTAAACTAAACTATTGTATTTGATGCTTCAGATGTGGGTTTCCATGCATCGGTGAGACCGTTTTGTCAAGGCTGCCGTTTTGCCAAGCACTTGCACTCTGTCCCCAATGTCTGCTGGAGCTCTAGGTCGCTAGTTCGTGGCCACTTTAACTCCCCTTCCAATTCCTCAACAGACCTGAGGATCTGCCCTCAGCCTCTCCGCTGCCACTCCTCACCGGAATATGTCCATCCTGATCTTGAAATTGCTCGCATACATCAGATGTGGATTTACCCAATAACATCTTCTCCCAATTTACCCTCCCGAGCTCCTGCCTAATAATGTTGTAATTTTCTGTCCCCCATGTCAGTACTTCCCGCAAGATCCAGACTTATCCTTAACGATCTTAAAGCCTCAGGAGTTTTAACCTTTGCAACTGGATCCTCATCTTCCTCATCAGCAGTCCGCAATCGGTGAACAAATTGGCAACAACACTTCCTCCTCGATAACCATCAGCACAGGGGCAGCGCAAGGCTGAGTGCTCAGTCCCCATGCTCCGTTCATTCCGCGTATGACAGCATAGGCAGACACAGTTCCAACTCCATCTTTAAATTTGCAGTGACATCACTGTAGTTGGATGAATTTCGGGTAACAATGAGTCAGAGTGTAGGAGGAAGATTGATAGTCTGAATGAATGGAGCCAGAACAACATCCTTGCTCGCAATGTCAGTGCGACCAAGGAGCTGATTGTTTTTTTTAGAAGCAGAAGGCCAAGGATTCACAAACCTGTCTTCATCGATGGGTTGATGGGGGAGTCATCAACTTTGAGTTTGTTGGGCACATTTCTGACGATGTGTCCCAAGACCAGCACATTGATGCAATCATAAAGAAACCTCCAGACCGGCGGTCGATGAGGGCACGGGTGAACCACCGTGAGGGGGGGAGGGGGGAGAACAATGGGGGACCCGGTTTGGGGAGACTGCCGTGACGGGGGAGGGGGGGAAACAAAGGGGGACCTGGCACGGATACTTTGTAACTTTGTCAGCACCGTTTTTCTGGTGACTATCTGCATACCTTGCAAGCAAAGAATTTCACTGCGTCTTGTCACATGTATTCCATTCCACTCCATTTCATGAACACTCCATTTCTACTTCCTTCGAAGATTGAGGAGATTTGGCATGTAGTCTTTTTGAAATATTCTTCTGAATACCTACAGGTGTACGGTAGAGAACATATGGACTGGTTGCTTCACGGTCTGGTTCGGCAACTCAAATGCCCAGCAATTAAGATTACAAAGAGTGGTAGACTCTGCCTGGTCCTTCACGGGTACTGACCTCTCCACTATTGTAGGACTCTATGGGAGGTGCTGCCTCAAAAAAGCAGCCAGCATCATCAAGGGCCCATATCATCTTTGCCATGCTCTCATTTCACTCCTGCCATCAGGAGGTAGGTATAGGAGCCTGAAAACTATGACCTCCGGGTTCAGGAGAAGCTTCTTCCCAGCAACCATCAAGCTCTTGAACGCTACATTCACCATCTAAACTACAGACTGTCTTGCTCACACTGGGGGCTTCAGGTTTTGTGTTTTACACTAATAGTGTTTCTTAATTTATTAAATATTTCTGTGTTTAAGATGTTATCTATGAGTATCGTGTTGACAGTCCTGTTATGCTGCTGTGAGTAGACATGTATTGTTATGTTTCAGTACATATCACAATGAAACACTCTTGACTTTTGATGATCTCTCTTCCCTAAATGCTCTCCTATTGAAATGTCAGCAAGACTCATTTACAAATTCAAGGTCCAGTATGGTCCCTCCTCTAGTTGGACTATTCACAAACTGTTTCAAGAAACCCTCTTTGATGCACCTAACAATTTCTGCCCCGTCTAATCCTCTTGCATTGCAGAAGGTCCAGTCAATATTGGGAAGTTGAAGTCTCTCACTATGTCAATCCCATTGCTGTTACATCTTCTCATAATCTGTCTCGATATCTGTTCCTCTGTCTTTCCTGCTGGCTATTGGGACCACTATGGTTTCATCCCATCAGAGTGATTGAACCTTTATTTTTGAGGTTTACCAATATTAGCTCAGTAGATGTTCTCTCTTCTTCTTCTTCTCACGTTTGAGGCAACAGAAGTTATGTAACGCCCTCCAGTTAGGCCTTCCGCATTCAGCTGCAGCAAGGTGATGCCATCCGGTTCGACATCCATTGGTGCCCGCCCAAAAAAGGGTGCATACTCCGGGTTGGTTCCAAGCCGCCGTGACTGAGGTTGCATTAGGGCTGCAAGCTGCGGTGACTGAGGTTACATTGTCTCTGCTGCTGTCTCTGTTTGTTGTCGTTCGTCTGACTGAGGTCAGTTGACAGGGCTCACCACGGGGAGGTCGACAACATGAGCCCCATGTTCTCTCTGAGTACACCTGTGACATTATCAGTGATAGGAGCAGAATTAGGCCATTCAGCCCATCAAGTCTACCCCGCCATTCAATAATGGCTGATCTATCACTCCCTCCTAACCCCATTCACTTGCTTCCTCCCAATAACCCTGACACCCACACTAATCAAGTATCACATCCTTCCTGATTAATAATGCAATTCCCTCATCTCTATTACCTCCTTTATCCCATCTGAATCATCAATCTCCTGAGATATTGAGCTGTGAGCACTACCCCTCTAGCAATAATGTTTCTGAAATGGACATAAGATGGTCATTCTATGCACTGACCCAGATTTTAAGTTCATCTGCTTCACCCAAGATATTTCTTGCATTGAAATAAACACATTTCAGTCCTCAGTATCACCATATTCATTAACTTGTCCCTGTCAATCCTTCCTTTCAGATAACTTGTTATACCGTCTATCTTCTTATCAATCCCTCCACATCTGAAGTCTGAAGAAGGGTTTCGGCCCGAAACGTTGCCTATTTCCTTCGCTCCATAGATGCTGCTGCACCCGCTGAGTTTCTCCAGCACTTTTGTCAACATTCGATTTTCCAGCATCTTAAACAATCCCTCCACATCTAGTGTACTGCTTTGGTTCCCACCCACACTGCCACTCTAGTGCAAATCCTGATGAGTAGCCGCGGCAAACCTCGCCACAAAGATACCAGTTCCCTTCCCGTTTAAGTGCAGTCTAAGAGGAGTGGCAACTGGACACACGGCCATTGGTTCTTGACTCAAATATTGTTTGGAGCATTACAGAACATTGGAGCACAGATGAACATTCAGCCCCTTCCTCATGGCTGGTCTGATCTAACTCTACAGACCCACCTGTGTAGGAAGGAACTGCAGATGCTGGTTTAAACCGAAGATAGACACAAAATGCTGGAGCAACTCAGCGGGACAGGCAGCATCTCTGGAGAGAAGGAAGGGTGACGTTTTGGTTCGAGACTCTTCTTCGGACCCACCTTTCTTCTTATAAGAACCAAAATGCTGGAAACATTCAGCAGGTCATGTGGAATCCATGAAGAAAAAAGTAGAACTAACCCTTCATCAGAACCAGAGGATGAGAAAACAAGTGGACATTACAGAGACATTAAAACAGAAAACTTTGGAAGCACTCAGTGTCCCCCTTAATATCTCATAAATTTTCTCAATATTTAAATTCCATTTATTACAAACCTACTATATGCAATCTCTCTAGTTAAGTCTTTAGTGGTTTAGGCTTAGGTTTAGATTTATCATTGCCAAATGTATCAAGGTGCAGTGAAAAGCTTTAAGGGCCTGTCCCACTTACGTGTCCTTGGCATGCAAATTACGCGACCTCGTGCTCGCGTTGAGGCACGGGGCGGTCCCACTGAGATGCGCGGAGGGGTATTGAGTTGTGCGCGACATCGTGGGGGGCTCTGAAATTTTTGTAGCGAACAAAATCTTCGCGCGCCAACGGCCTGTTGCGGAACTGACGGCCAAAGTGGGACAGGCCCAAGACGCTGGCGCGACGCAACATCTCACCTGCAACAGCAGCAGAAGCAGGCAAACAATCGCCAAGCTCGGCCTGGGGCTCACGGCCATTGCGGATCTGGATCCTCCCCCACTTCTACTCCCAGAGTGGGGCCAAGAAAATTGAAGATGGACACAAAATGCTGGAGTAACTCAGCGGGACCTGCAGCATCTCTGGAGAGAAGCAATGGGTGACGTTTCGGGTCAAGACCCTTCTTTTCAGACTGAAACATAGAAACATAGAAAATAGGTGCAGGAGCCCGCACCGCCATTCAATATGATCATGGCTGATCATGAAGAAGAGTCTCGACACGAAACGTCACCCATTCCTTCTCTCCAGAGATGCTGCCTGTCCCGCTGAGTTACTCCAGCTTTATGTCCATCTTCAAATGACGTCACGCGCTCCAGACGGCTGTGCGGTCGAATGAAGTCGCGCGCGACCTTCGCGGGACCGTCGCGGCTCAACGCGATCACGAGATAGCGTAATTTGCGTGCCAGGACACGTAAGTGGGACAGGCCCTTTACTTTGCATCCAAACAGATCAAATATACCATGCATAGATGCTATCAGTTCAAACTCACTTACAATAGATTGAGCTTAGGGGAAGATACAGAGTGTAGAATATAATTCTCAGCATTGTAGTGCATCAGTTCCTTAGACAAGGTTCGATGTCCTAATTGGGGTAGAGATGAATTGAACAATGCCCTAGCTTACAGAAGGACCGTTCAAAAGTCTGTTAACAGAGGGGAATAAGTTGCCGTGAGACTGGTGGTGCGCGCTTTTAAGCTTCTGTACCTTCTGAAGGACAGGATCAGGGAGTGGTGTCCATGTGTCATGCTTTCCTCCAATGTTTCTATCCAAAACAAAAAAAAATATGGTGCTCAGAACTCACCTAGTGCTCCAGTTGTGGTCCAACCGGGGCTATGTTTAATGTTTTATGTGTCATTACTAACTGTCACTGTATGTCATGTTGTCACTTGCGGGCAGAGCACCAAGGCAAATTCCTTGTATGTGAATATACTTGGCCAATAAACTTTTATTAATTAATTCATTCATTCATTCATGTGTAGCTGGAATATATCCTCTACATTTATATTACAGATCTCTGGATTTGAAATCCATTAGTCTCTTTGACTATTTTCCACTTCTTCCCTGCTTCGATCTAGCCGCTTTAACTGGCTTGCAGCAACACTTAGGCAAATGGCCCAATTCTGTGTAGCAATAACATTTAATGTTCTTACAAAAACATCGGTCTGAATAATGATCCATTTTGCCTAACTTCCAATAACTCAACTCACTCTGCAGCTGCTGTGCTTGGTGGCCTAGAACTTGTTAATATTCCAGGCAGCAATCTCCAGCACTCGAGTTTAGAGTTTAGAGAAACAGCGCAGAAACAGGCAGTTTCAGCCCACCGGGTCCGCGCCGGCCAGCGATCCCCGCATAGTATCACTATTCTACACGCTCTAAAGACCATTTACAATTTTACCATGCCAATTGACCCACAAACCTGTATGTCTTTGGGACGTGGGAGGAAACCGGAACCCGGGGAAAACCCACGCAGGTCACAAGGAGAACTTACCAACACCGTACAGACAGCACCCGTGGTCAGGATCGAACCCGGGTTTTGCGGCGTTGTAAGGCAGCAACGTTACCGCTGCGTCGCCGTGCCACACGGCCAAGTTCTTCCAAGTGTCCAACTAACCCGAGTCCATTTTTGGAAATGCTTTCTTCTGGCTAACATTTCTGTTAATTGGAATGACTTTCTCATCTTGCTTCAGTACATCGTGTTCTCAGCAGTTTCCATAGATGTGCTGCGCTGAGGGTTTTATCATCTCTTTGCCATCAGTGTCACCCATCAATGATGAATGGCTTCAGGCAAAGATGCTCGTTTAGCACGGGGGGGGGGGGGGGGTCAGGGGGAAACAAAGCTTGCATTTATATGGCGCCCATTACAAATGGAATACTTCTGGAGTGTAGTCACTAATGTAGTACTGGAAACTGTTCACACATTTTGTCCTTTGGGTGGACAAGAACTGAGAGAAATTTCAACAATGTATACCCGTAGTGACATCGCAAAAAAAAAAATCCTGTCCTCCCATCATCTTTTACGAGTTTATTTGCCTCAAAGTAAGATTGGAATTTTTTGCACCCATTATTACGATGAGTGAAATGGCCTTTGAGGTGAGATTGAGAAGATCACCATTGTAGCCTGGAGTAAAGAAGAATGAAGCAATTATCATTCCAAGTGACACTGATTTGATAGATGCCGTGAAGCTATTTCTTCAGGCTGGAGATTCTAAAATTGGGGAGAATTTTTTCAGGATAAGGATCCAGTCACATAGTACCGGATATTCCCTCAGGATTGCAAATCTGTTGTTTTCTCTACCTCAGAGGGCTGTGATACTCAGTCATTCCAGGAAGAGATCTGTAGATTTTTTTTAATCAAGGGATACGTGATCAGTCAGGAAAATTAAATTGAAGCAGATGATTATTCATGATCTCAGAACATTGGAACTGACCTAAGGACTGTACAGCCTACCCATGTTTTATTTAAACCCTAGCTCGCACTAATGTCTCACAATTTTCTAACAAGTGCTGAAATTAATACATCAGTGTTGGCTCCCTTGGACACTGTTGTATACTGTAGAATAAATGTAACATTTCCACTTGGAATATGTGGGAAGAAACTGCAGGTGCTGGTCTACATCGAAGATAGACACAAAATGCTGGAGTAACTCAGCGGGAAAGGCAGCATCTCTGAAGAAATCTGAAGAAGGGTCTCGTCCCAAAACGTGACCCATTCCTTCTATCCGGAGATGCTGCCTGTCCCGCTGAGTTACTCCAGCATTTTGTGTCTATCCACCTGGAATGAGTTGGTTAAAGAGCAGATACATCCCTTAAAATGAAGGAAGCTACTTTTGTATTGAGGAACCCCAGTGAAGGAGCAATAGGACTGGGACCAGAAGCGTGAAGAGTGAAAGAGGATTTTAGTTTTGGTTTTAAAAGGCAATGAGCACCACAGTTCCCAGGGAGGACATGAGAAGCGAAGGGTGTGATCAATCTTAATGTTCCGATTCAGTGCCTTGGGATGCGAAAGGTATTATATAAATGCAAATTCTTTCAATGTCTTCTTCCTACTCATTTTATAATTGCTTTTGATTTGGTTTTCGATCTTGGAGAACCAACATTTAATTCTTAATCTGCTTTGAGAAGGAAAGGTAATATCAAGCCCTTGAAATAAATGTTATCATTATGGTTTATGTTTTAACCTGCTTTGATTTTTGGAGCTTGTTTCTCCGGCAATCACTGACATGATTACAATCTTTAAGCGGCTGGTTTGAATCAAACACACTGAAACAATAACACCAGATGGCACTACCAAAGGTCATCCCGGTGTGCCCCGCTAACTGCTTTCAACTGCAAACTAAAAATACTTTACAACCTGTTTCTTATCTAAAAAGGCAACGCATACACAAGTACCCAAGACATGTACGTCACTACTCCCACTCTCGCTCATTCTCTCACTTTCTTGCCCACGCTCTCACCTCCCACACACTTTGCAATATCTCTCCCACTTTCTAAAGTTAAATCACAATTTCCACGATCAACCCTGGCCAGCATGACTCAGAAACCCCCCACATTATCCGAAGGATCACAACATGGTGACACCATGGATGATAAGCCATCATGTTGCTGGATGGGGATGAGGTAAAGCCTGACGTTGCCAGCGGGACCAAATCCAATGGGCCCTCAGTTACGTACCACCGGACCGACTGAAGCCCAAGCAGCCACTGGGAAAAAGGCAAATTGCAGGCACTGAAATGTTCCGGTTGTAATTTCAGGCACTGCAACTTTCTGGTTGTAATGAAAGAATTTGCAGAGACAAGAATGTAAGAGCCATACAGTGTGGACACAAAATGCTGGAGTAACTCAGCGGGACAGGCAGCATCCCTGGAGAGAAGGAATGGGTGATATTTCAGGTCGAGACCCTTCTTCAGACTGATGTCTGGGCGGTACAGAGATCTGTACAGAGACCCCCCCCCCCCCCACCTCATACAGGCCCTTCAGCCCATCATTCATTCTAACCCACAAGCGTCCTTTTACACTAATCCTGCGCTGATGCCCATTTATTCTCCACACATCTCCAAGTCCTCCCACATTCCACACTCAAGCACACACTAGGGGCAATTTACAGTGGCCAGTTAAACCACCAACTAGAGGATCAACTGGGGAAATCCCAAGTTGTCACGGGGAGGACGTGCAAACTCCACACGGACAGCGGCGGAGAGCAGGGTCGAACCAAGGTCACTGGGCTTATGAGGCGGCAGCTCAGTGCCGGAGGGGACTGCCAGAGGGAAGGAGTGAATTTCTTTGTGGCAAACCCCACGAGTTAACCAAAACATCACCCATTCCTTCTCTCCAGAGATGGTGCCTGTCCCGCTGAGTTACAGCATCAGCAGTTGCTTCCTACACACTTAAATACTTATATTAGCCTTGGGAAGTTGGTTAAATGTTCTTCCCTTGGCCGGAAAGCAGATGGACCAGGGCTCTGCTGAGGGACTACACTGACATCACACAGGGGACGTTGTCACCTGCTCAGTAGCGAGGGTTAAAACTAAAGGTGAGTGGGGGTTAGCTGGCTAATGTTAAGTGCCCACCTGCCCAGTTTATACCAGGCTCGTGTGGCTGCAATTGCCCCTCCCATGTCAAGTCAAGTCAAGTCAGTTTTATTCGTCACGTGCGCATAAAGTGCAGTGAAATGAATTCCCATGTCAAGAAAGGCTCATCCAAGACGAACACATTGTGTGTATTCTGCCAATAGCCACCTCCGCAGAGTATCTATTTTTACCGCTATAGTGCAGTCTCATGGTATTTTTAAATCATCTCCTTTTCCTCATGCAGTGACAAAGAAAACCTTTAGAACGATGCCATATTGACAGTATATTTGACATTTTGACAGGTTTGAAGCGGTGCTATTTTTACTTAAATAAGGAGGTTTTGTTGTATCTTCAGATGAGCCACCAGTTCATATCGAGGAGGCAAAGACATTTCTCACTGCAGTTGCAAGTAGACTGTAGTTGCTTTTCAAGAGAGTATGAGTTATTTGAATTTTAAGCTGGACTTGTTTTCTATGATGGATTGTTCAATGTTGTCTCCGGCTGAACATCAGTTTTCTTAGGACTGTTACACTTTCTGGCCCTTTCTGAGGAAATGCTTCAATTGTGGTGACCAATATAATGAAGAGTAGCAAAAATGTTTTAGTAAATCCTTTGAGCTCCGGGAAGTGAAGGGGCCCAGAATAAAGTAATAGAGCATGTTCAGGAAGGAACTGCAGATGCTGGTTTAAACCGGGGATAGACACGAAAAGCTGGAGTAACTCAGCAGAACAGGCAGCATCTCTGGAGAAAAGGAATGGGTGACATTTCGGGTCGAGACCTTTCTTCTGACCTTTTAATAGAACATGTTACTATTTCTGGAGTAGACAAAATTGCTGGAGAAACTCAGCGGGTAAGGCAGCATCTATGGAGCGAAGGAATGGGTGACGTATCGGGTCGAGACCCTTCTTTAGACCTGACCTTTTAATAGAACATGTTACTATTTCTGGAGTAGACAAAATTGCTGGGGAAACTCAGCGGGTGAGGCAGCATCTATGGAGAGAAGGAATAGGTGACGTTTCGGGTCGAGACCCGTCTTCAGACTATTTCTGGAGTAGGCCAGGAATATAATGAAGGTGCTACAAGTTAATGCCACAGCCTGATGGAACAGCAGCCTCAGTAGACCATCTTTTACCTCTGTCTGCGAGACATCCCATATTTCCCACATAAGCATTAAGGCCTTTCTCAGCACGCCTGCTATCGACTATTAAATGCATTGTGAACCATTGCAACGACCAAATGTATTGAGATAACTGCGGCTTATTTTCAATTTTGGAGTGTAAAAGGTGACATAAAGGCCAACATACTGTGTTAGACTCCCTTCAGGAGCAAGAGAGACAACTGCAATTTCTGGGGACACTTTATATTTTGATTCAGATTATACTTCAGAATATAATTTTTCAGATTATAGAACTGGGTTTTATGTCAATACATTCCACATCAAAACATTCCATAGCTGACCTCTTTAGAAGCTAGAACGTTCTGTACTTCACTCTACCTCTTACCAGCTCATCTCATCAGTAGGATACTGGAGAAATATTTAGAGTAAAACTTGAGTTTACTTTGTAGAGATTAGAGAGCAATGCTGAGCTACTATCTACCTCATCGGTGACCCTCGGACTATCCTTGATCAGCCTTTGCTGGCTTTACCTTGCACTAAACGTTATTCCCTTACCATGTATCTATACACTGTAAATGGCCCGATAAATGTAACCATGTATTGTCTTTCTGCTGACTGATAGCATGAAACAAAAGCCTTTCACTCTACCATGTGACCATAAACTAAACTCAACTAACTGAACTGAACATGTTTGCAAGCCCTAACTGCAGTCAGATATAAAGTTGTCTCAGGAAAGTTACTTGTTATTTAAAGCAGGAACTGAGTGGCATTCCATAACCTCTATAAAATGGCATTTAAATTAGCGAATATGCTATCACTGACATCTTGCTAGTTTATTCATTCATTGAGTTGTCTGCTCAGTCTAAGTCACTCAGTTGTTAAGTTATTTTAATATAGGTCAGGGGATAATTACTTTATTGATCCTTAGCCCAGGCTCTGAATGATTTAATTGGACCTGTCCAAGCTGAGGAAAAACTATTGTAAGAAGGTCACCTCATTTCCAATAATAGGATCTGAACCAAGACCCAGCACCATCCCTCAAATTGTCAGTCGTGAAAGGTTTAGCGGCTATTATTGTTCAATTCTTGCAGATCATTCTTCCAATACGGAAAGGTCTGGAAACATGCAGTAAGTCAGTCATACTTAAAGAACAAAGAGTGCTATGTATGGTGTTTATCATATTTGATCTGGTTTATACAATGTACACAGTGCATTATGATGTGATATTAACTTCTCCTGTGCCATGGTTGAAATATTCCACTGCACATTCTAATGTCAAGAGACAAGTCAAGAGCCCCGAACAGGAACAATGGAATTATTACTTGAACATATATGTAACCATAATACTCTGTAAACACCATGATGAATAGCAACAAAGAAGTTCAGTATATACAAAAAACAACCAATATTGGTGTAAAGGCATGAACAATGCTCCCTGGTCCATGTAGTTTGGGGCTTTAGTGTTTAATAGACTGATGGTTTTTGGGAAGAAGCTGCTCCTGAACCTAGACATTACGTTTTCAGGCTTCTGTACCTTCTTCCCGATGGCAGGGGTGAAATGCGTGTGTAGCCAGGGGGGTGTGGGTCTCTGATGATGCTGGCTGCCTTGTTGAGGCAGCGATTCCTGTAAATCCCTTCAATGGTGGGGAGGTCAGTACCGATGATGGACTGGGCAGTGTCCGCCAGCTGCAATCTTCTTCATTCCCGGGCTTTTGAATTACAGAACCAGGCCATGATGCCACCAGTCAATATGCTCTCAGTGCTGGTGGCGATCAAGAAGGAAGCATGGCTGCCTATTTGTACTGATTGTGTTCTGTTGATGAGGAAGTCGAGGATCCAGTAGCAGAGGGATGAGCAGAGACCCAGTTCCCTAAGCTTGGTAACCAGTTTGGAGGAGTTGATAGAGTCATAGAGTGATACAGTGTGTAAACAGGCCCTTCGGCCCAACTCGCCCACACCAGATTTCCCCTCATCTTCCTGTGCTCCATGGAATAGAGACAATGTACCAGCTACACTAGTCCCACTTGCCTGTGCTTGGTACCTGTCTAACTGTTTCTTAAACGATGGGATAGTCCCAGCCTCAACTACCTGCTCTGGCAGCTTGTTCCATACACCCACCACCCTTTGAGTGAAAAAGGTACCCCTCAGATTCTTATTAAATCTTTTTCCTTTCACCTTGAACCTATGTCCTCTTGTCCTTGATTCCCCTACTCTGGGCAAGAGACTCTGTACATCTACCCGATCTATTCCTCTCATGATATTGTACACCTCTATAATAATTCCCCCCTCATCCTCCTGTGCTCCATGGAATAGAGACCCAACCTACTCAACCTCTCCCTATAGCTCACACCCTCTAGTCCTGGCAACATCCTCGTAAATCTTCTCTGAACCCTTTCAAGCTTGACAATATCTTCCCTATAACATGGTGCCCAGAACTGAACACAATATTCTAAATGCAGTCTCACCAACGTCTTATACAACTGCAACATGACCTCCCAACTTCTATACTCAATACCTGACTGATGAAGGCCAAAATGCCAAAAGCCTTTTTGACCACCTTATCTACCTGCGACTCGACCTTCAATGAACCATGCACCTGTACTCCTAGATCCCTCTGCTGTACAACACCACCCAGAGGCTGACCATTTACTGTGTAGGTCCTGCCCTTGTTTGACATCCAGCAAATGTGGAAATCTTGCCCTGTCTGTTCTCATCCATATCATTGATGTAGATGACAAACAGTAACGGGCCCAGCACTGAACCCTGAAGCACACCACTAGTCACAGGCATCTAGTCCGAGAAGCAACCTTCCACCATCACCCTCTGCTTCCTCCCATGGAGTCAATTTGCACTCCATTCAGCTATCTCTCCTTGGATTCCATGCTCTCTAACCTTCCAAAGCAGCCCACCAGGCAGAACCATGGTAATGGAATAACGTTTAGTGCAAGATAAAGCCAGCAAAGTTTGATCAAAGGTAGTCCAAGGGTCTCCAAATGAGGTAGATAGTAGTTCAGCACTGCTCTCTGGTTGTGATAGGATGGTTCAGTTGCCTGATAAGTGCTGGGAAGAAACTGCCCCGTCCATCATTGCCCTCTGTTTGACGGTGTTGTCTGCCGAGCTGTAGTCTATGAACAACAGCCTGACTGACGTATGTGAGGATCCCAGGGAATATCATGAGAAGGGCTTAATTTTTCATTGAAAAAAATCATCCAAAATGTAAGCTGAATTTGATTGCAGGAGATATTCTGCCTCCACATCTTGCTGCCCACAGTCTATTCACATCAGGAATATTGCACATTTCCTGGATGACACAAGAATGCGCTATTTGTGTGATAAAAGAGTTGCTCCCGCATTTTGTGTCTATCTTTGGTGTAAACCAGCTTCTGCAGTTCCTTCCTACACACTACAATTGTATATCAATGCTGTCCTCCCTTCCATTATTCCCTGTTTTTTCTGGCTTCAACCACATAAACCATATAACTATTACAGCACGGAAACAGGCCCTCTCGGCCCTTCCAGTCCGTGCCGACCATTTATTTTCCCCTAGTTCCATCCACCTGCACTCAGACCATACCCCTCCATTCCCTTCCCGTCCATATACCTATCAACTTTACTTTTAAATGCTACAATCTTTTACTTTTCTTTTATTTTTACTTTACTTTTAAATGTTAAAATGTGATCCAATGGAAATCCTGGGATCCAATTGGAAATTTGACATGGATGTTTGACATGATTCTGTCTCCCCATAGTCAGCACGTTTCTGCTGATCTGCCCACTGTGCTAAACCATCTCTTGGATGGCAGAACCAACCAACTCCTTGCCCCTTGCCCAGAAAATAGCATAGTTTTGGCAAAGTTAGACAAAAGTGCTGGAGAAACTCAGCGGGTGCAGCAGCATCTATGGAGCGAAGGAAATAGGCAATGTTTCGGGCCGAAACGTCTGAAGAAGGGTTTCGGGCCGAAACATTGCCTATTTCCTTCGCTCCATAGATGCTGCCGCACCCGCTGAGTTTCTCCAGCATTTTTGTCTACCTTCGATTTTCCAGCATCTGCAGTTTCTTCTTAAACATAGTTCTGGCAAAGCTGGGTGGGCATCTGGGCAGATGGAAGTTCTGGGATGATGAATGCCACTGGCAAAAGGATCCCAAATGGCAACACAGCCAGTTCCAAACCCATCCTTTGCATCTTACCTTGGGTGCACCTTAAACCCATGTTTAGTTTGGCCTAGGTGGTACAATCCCCTCTAAAGCTTTTCTTCAGCCCAGGTACCATGTAATCCCGTGCTACCTGCTCCATGGTCAGACAGTTGGCGACTAAACCGTCTCCCCCAACCTGGTTTGCCAGGTGAGGAGGGGGCTGTGGACCCCCAGCAGGACCAAAAACAAGACCTGTCAAAGGGCAGATGAGCTCCTAGCGAGCCAACGGTCATCCACACTTCAGTAGAAGTTGCGATCACTGTCGAACGCAGCTTTGTAAGGAATGGTGATGAAGCACACACACCAAAATCTTATACTTCCAACGGCGGACGTCCGCAGGAACTGGAGGACAGAGATGTGCGGTGCATCCGTCATCGTTCCCGTCGGAAACAAGCACCACTGCGTCCGTCACTAATGTTTACAACGATGACAATGATGATGATTCAGCCTACAAGAGTGCTGATTTAATTTGTGTCAAATTCGGGGTAAAATTCCAACTCCATATTCCCAGTAGGGTGTCACGCCAATTGGTGGCACATCACAGATTCTGACATGCTGTTCATGTTTTTGCAAGTAGTTGGATTGATGGATGGAAAATCATACAACAGCATGCAGCCGTGGGTTCATTATCTAGATCCAGCAACAAGGCTTCTCACCGCAAGCACAGAGTCAGCAAGTTTGCATTTTACTGTCAGCTTGACCTAGATGGTAGCTCTCTCATCTCAAAGTCTGGCTTGGACCCCACTTTGTACCATTGCAGAGAGGGTAGCTTGTTGAGAAACGCTCCCTGTGCACCATCCAAGGGTTCTTGGTCGTTCTCCAAGCCCAGCCTTACCTCATCTTTCCAATATCTTTAGTCCCAACATAATCCGGCCTCACCATTCACTGTGGACTCTCATATGATTCCTGCCTGTATTATCTTTCTTTGACTTTCTGCTGACTGCATACCACCCAACATAAGCTTTTCACCGTACCACAGTACATGTGGCTATAAACTAAACTAACAAACTGTATGCCATCTCAGAATCTGCCATCACGGTTGATGACATGTGTTCAAAGGCATTACATGCCAGACCAGGTATCTACCCTGCACTAAATTGTTCAGATACCATTTAGGTTCAGGAAGAACATTCGTAAACTCGCCCTTTTTACTGCAAATTACCCTTCCTCTGCCTGCCAGCCAAACACCTAAGAGAACTGCAAACTACTGCAATAGCACAAATTGATGACTGGGCTTCTAAACCAGAGGTGGATATATGTCCGTGAAGTTGGCCAATAGAATATTATGTGGAAAAAATGTGCGGTTGTCCACATACAACAAAGAATGGAATGAAAATTATTATTTAAATGGAGAAGAATAGAGAATGGAGGACCCGGCGTGAGGAAGGGGGAGGGGGAAGGGGTGTTATACGAGAATTTTCCCAAACAGTCTGTGACCCATAGCGCTGTGGCCGGTAGCGCTATATTTATAACCCGTAGCGCTGCAGCCGACAGCTCTTTGTTTAAATTCTCATGCGTTAAGCCAACAATTTTCTTTAAACATTTGCGTGCCAGGAATCCATGAGTTAGTTCAAGTTCATGTACGAGAGGTGTTCACCGACGTACTGAGTCGTGATCAGCGCCGTGGATGGAGGCAGAGAGAGAGAGGGAGAGAGAGAGAGAGAGAGAGAGAGAGAGAGGTGTGTTGCTGTAAAACTGGACCCTGCGCATAACGAGACAAGTATTGTTTTTGTCCTCTCTTGCCATAAAACTGATTTGTAACTAAACAGACAAGTGAGCCTTTTTCTGTTCTACCAGTCAGATCCTTGAACCTGTTCCTTTGTAACTGGGGGACAGGGGGAGAAAAAAGGGGAACCTGGCACGGTACTTTGTAACTTTGTCGACGCTCTTTATGTGGTAACTATTTGCATACCTTGGGTATGCAAGCAAAGAATTTCACTGTGACTTGTCACATGTGACAATAAAATATTAATTCATTCATTAATTCATTATATTGCGTTGGTTGAATTGCTTTGTAAATAATGCAAACACTTCCCATTTCAGCATCCTCAAGGCACTACCACTCTGAGTTGCCTCTTCAATAGGCTTTAAACTTTCCTCCTCTCACCTTGGTGTAAGATTATTTACGTATATAATTACGTGATTATATATGTATATAAATATAAATAAGATTATTTACGTATATAAGATGTAATTTACGTATATAATTGTAGTCAATGCCTACTATGTCCTGTTGTGCTATGCAAAGCAAGAATTTCATTGTCCTGTCAGGGACACATGACAATAAACTGCTTTTGACGTTGACCTGACCTGACTTGATTACACAGCAGTACGATGCAGTGCAAATTGAGAATCCCACACAGCTGTTTGGAATGCAGAAACATATTGGAACGTTAATCTTTGTAGCAAGGGGTATGGAGTATAAAATTAGGGGCGTTTTGGTGCAACTTTGCAGGCACTGGTGGGACCACATCTGTACAGTTTTGAGTCTCATATTTACAGAAGCATGTGGTTGCATTAGAAACAATGCAGAGAGAAGTAAAAGAGGATGAAAGAGTTGAGTTAGGAAGAAAGATTGAGTAGATTTAACCTACATTAGAATTCAGAAAAATGCGAGGTGCAATTGCAGCAGCATGTAAGACTCTATAGAGGAATTAACAGGGTGGATACTATGATGGGTTTGTAATGTGTATAACTGGAACTAAGGGGATAGTGTCAAAGTAAGGAATTTCCCTTATCTTCCCTTTAAGACAGAGATGAGGGACTATATCCTTTCTGAGAGGTCCATGAATCTTTGATATTCTCTACGCCAGATAGTTGTGGAGGTAGTCATTGCATATATTCGACGCAGAGGTCAATAGATAATTGATCTGTACAGGAACGAGCGGTTTGCGAAGAGCAGGAAAGTGATGTTCAAGACAAGATTGGATCGGCACGATCTTAGTGAATGGGAAAGTAGGATCAAAAGGTTAATTAGCTCCTGCTTCTATTTCTTATCTCGTTATGACTAGTAAATGAACATTAGGCATAATTTACCTTATAATTGTACTCTGGAGCATGTATTTTTGTGACTCAGTCTCAGGGAGAAGGTAAGGCCTGGGAGTATTTCTGAATAGAGAAAAGGATTGCAGTTCATGGTTCCTACACTCAAAGCAGTTCTTTGCAAAGCAGACCAGATTAATGGAGTTGTTGATGTAGCAGAAATATTTCTCCACCCCTCACCTCTTCTCATTCTTTGTCCCCTTGCTTGAAACAGCCTGTCATGTTGTATCGACCAGTTGCTCGTTCTCCCAACCCAGCTCTGTTCCATTTAACTGAGGCAGCACCCACAGTTAGCAAAAAGTTACACATCTTCCTCTATTCGACACCACGCACTCCACCAACTCAGTAAATTATTAAAGCCTGAAAATGCAAACACTGATGGAATGATAGCGAAAGTCAGAAGAAGGGTATTCAGCAAACCTGTTAAATATAATCAACCCATTCAAAAGCATCGAAGGTGGATGCACAAGGCTGGAGTAACTCAGCAGGACAGGCAGCATCTCTGGATAGAAGGAATGGATGATGTTTCGGGTCGAGACCTTTTGTTAGACTGAGAGTCAGGGGAGAGGGAGCCACAGAGACAAAGAGTGTAAGGTGTGAAAACGAGATATCAAAGGGGACGAAGCTCAAGGAAAATGAAGAATAAATAATTATTAGCCAAGTGAAGGTGACAAAGAAGAATACAAAGATAATAATGTAATCATTAAATAGCACTGTTGGGATCTCTAATTCCTTTTTTTTGCGTACTCCTGATCAATAAAGGAAGAACAAACATGGAGCTCTAAAATGGATCAGAAGTTACCTCTTCTGACATGGTCATTGATGTATTCATATCCAAAATGTGCATGCAAACCAGGAGGATTAACGGTGATTTAAAATAATATTGTCACCGTGCCCAATTTTGCCCCACTAACTTTAACCAAGTGACCACTTCCTTCGATTTTCAGAGTCCTTAATTAAAACAGTGCCACCACAGAATGGGAACTTCACAAATTAGTTTAGTTTAGAGATACAGCGTGGAAAGAGGCCCTTCGGCCCATTGAGTCCACGCCGACTAGCAATCCCTGCACATTCACACTATCCTGAACACGAGGGACAATTTATAGACAATAGACAATAGGTGCAGATGTAGGCCATTCAGCCCTTCGAGCCAGCACCGCCATTCACTGTGATCATGGCTGATCATCCACAATCAGTACCCCGTTTCTGCCTTCTCCCCATATTCCCTGGCTCCGCTATCTTTAAGAGCTCTATCTAACTCTCTCTTGAAAGTATCCAGAGAATTGGCCTCCACCGCCCTCTGAGGCAGAGAATTCCACAGATTCACAACCGTCTGTGTGAAAAAGTTTTTCCTCATCTCCGTTCTAAATGGCTTACCCCTTATTCTTAAACTGTGACCCCTGGTTCTGGACTCTCCCAACATCGGGAACATGTTTCCTACCTCTAGCGTGTCCAAACCCTTATTAATCGTATATGTTTTAATAAGATTCCCTCTCATCCTTTAAATTCCAGAGTATACAAGCCCAGCCGCTCCATTCTATCAACATGTGACAGTCCCGCCATCCCGGATATTAACCTCGTGAACGTAAGCTGCACTCCCTCAATAGCAAGAATGTCCTTCCTCAAATTAGGGGACCAAAACTGCACACAACACTCCAGGTATGGTCTCACTAGGGCTCTGTACGACTGCAGAAGGACCTCGTTGCTCCTATACCCAACTACTCTTGTTATGAAGGCCGACAAGCCATTTGCTTTCTTCACTGCCTGCTCTACCTGCATGCTTACTTTCAGTGACTGATGAACAACGACCCCCAGATTTCGTTGTACCTCCCCTTTCCCCAACTTGACACCATTCAGGTACTAATCTGCCTTCCTGTTTTTGCCACCAAACCTCACATTTATCCACATTAAACTGCATCTGCCATGCATCAGCCCACTCTATCAACCTTTCCAAGTCATCCTGCATCCTCATAGCATCACAGTTCACATTGCCACCCAGCTTTGTGTCATCTGCAAATTTGCTAATGTTACTTTTAATCCCTTCATCTAAATCATTAATGTATATTGTAAATAACTGCGGTCCCAGCACCGAGCCTTGCGGTACCCCATTAGACACTGCCTGCCATTCTGAAAGGGACCCGTTAATCCCTACTCTTTGCTTCCTGTCTGCCAACCAATTTTCTTTCCGCATCCGACCTCTCGGTCCTGGGCCTCCTCCACGGCCAGAGTGAGCAACACCGCAAGTTGGAGGAACAGCACCTCATATTCCGCTTGGGGAGTCTGCATCCTCTGGGCTTGAACATTGAATTTTCTCAATTCTGTTAACCCTTGCTGTCTTCTCCCCTTCCCACCTCTCCCTCAGCCCTCGGGCCCTGGCATTTCCTCTCTCTCCATCTCCCTCCCCCACCCTAGTCGCACTAGCTTCTCATTTTCACACCACAAACAGCTTACAATGGCTTGTTCCCTTTATCATCGATACTTTTTTGCATATCTTTCATTCATTGTTCTTTATCTCTCCACATCACCGTCTATATCTCTCGTTTCCCTGATCCCTGACCAGTCTGAAGAAGGGTCTCGACCCAAAACGTCGCCTATCTCCTTCGCTCCTTAGATGCTGCTGCACCCGCTGAGTTTCTCCAGCTTTTTGTGTAACCCTCGATTCCCCAGCATCTGCAGTTCCTTCTTTAACACAACCAATTTTCTTTCTTTTTTTTCTATCCATGTCAGAACCCTACCCCCGATACCATGTGCTCCAATTTTGCCCACTAATCTCCTATGTGGGACCTTATCCAACGCTTTCTGAAAGTCCAGATACACTACATCCACTGGATCTCCCTTGTCCATTTTCCCATTTACATCCTCAAAAAATTCCTGAAGCATGATTTACAAGTACAATTATACAAAACCAATTAAGCTACAAACCAAGTCTTTGGTGTGTGGGAGGAAACGGAAGCTCCCGGGGAAGATCCTCATTGGTCACGGAGTAAACGTACAAACTCCGTACAGACAAACGTCCATAGTCAGGATTGAACCAGGTCTCTGGTAATGTGAGGCAGCAAATCCACCGCACGCCACCGTGCTGCCCTGGTGATGTCCACCACCATTCCACACCTCCCTGCTTAAAATGGACCAAACAAAGTGCTTTATTTCCTGTGAAACACTTCCAGAATAAAATACAGAAGATATATTAATGCAAGTTCTCTTTTCTCTCTTGGTCCAGGAACGCTGACGCCCTGTACAAGAAGGGACAGAGCCGGCTGTACTTTTTGAGAAGGCTCCACTCCTTCAACGTCTGCAGTAAGATGCTGCAGATGTTCTACCAACCGGTGGTAGCCAGTGCCATCTTCCTTGGCAGCAGGGCGAAGGCAGCGGACGCCAATAGGATCAACAAACTCAACAGGAAGGCTGACTCCGTCCTGGGTGTGGAGTTGGATTCATGGGAGGTTGGTCTTGGAGGGGAGGATTCTCCTCAAACTGTGGAGCATCCTGGACAACACAGCTCGCCCCCTCCAAGACACACTGGTCAACCTGAGGAGCACCTTCAACAAAAAACTGGTTCCACCAAGATGCAGCACAGAACGCCACAGGAGATCCTTCTTCCCTGTGGCTATCAAACGGTACAACTCCTCCCCCTTCTGTCGTGGGGTAGACTGACTCCCCTTCCATCCCCCACCCCCCACCCCCCCAAATTTTTGCACATCCCCAATCCTTTCCACTCGTCACTTTAATTTCATGTTTCATGTATTTTGTGTTTTATGACAATTGGCAGATCAATTTCCCTCCTGGGATAAATATTCTATCGTATCATATCGTTGTTCATCTGCTAATTATCAGGGAGTTAATTGGCTTGGATTTCAAAAGTATCATGTTTTAAAGCAACCTCATTAATATCAATTGGATTTGAAATGGACACGTTTATTTTTCTAGCAATAATTATTCAGGGACTAATTAAAAAAGAAACAGAAGCAGCCCCACAAACTGCAGAGAACGGTGAATTTTTCAAACTGCTGAGATGATAATAAAGGGCCAGTCTCACTTACGCAATTTTTTTGGCAACTGCCGGCACCCGTCATAGTCGCAGCAGGTCGCCAAAAATTTTCAAAATGTTGAAAATCCAGCGGCGACCAGAAAAACTTACGATTCTTTGGGCGACTACTCACGACCATACAGGCGTCACCCCGCGACATCGAAACATAGAAACATAGAAAATAGGTGCAGGAGGAGGCCATTCGGCCCTTCAAGCCCGCACCGCCATTCATTGTGATCATGGCCGATCGTCCCCAATCAATAACCCGTGCCTGCCTTCTCCCCATATCCCTTGATTCCACTAGCCCCTGGAGCTCTATCTAACTCTCTCTTAAATCCATCCAGCGATTTGGCCTCCACTGCCCTCTGTGGCAGGGAATTCCACAAATTCACAACTCTATGGGTGAAAAAGTTTTTTCTCACCTCAGACTTAAATGGCCTCCCCTTTATTCTAAGGCTGTGGCCCCTGGTTCTGGACTCGCCCAACATTGGGAACATTTTTCCTGCATCTAGCTTGTCCAGTCCTTTTATAATTTTATATGTTTCTATAAGAAACCCCCTCATCCTTCTAAACTCCAGTGAATACAAGCCATGTCGACACGTTATACGCCTGTATAGTCGTGAGTAGTCTCCCAAAGAGTCGTGCCTTTTTCTGGTCGCCATTGGATTTTCAACATGTTGAAATTTTTCGGCGACCTGCTGTGACTATGAAGGGAGCCGGCAACAATGAAAATTTTGCATAAATGGGACAGACCCTTAAAGAGATTAAACAATACTTGGTCTATACTACTGCTGTGCAATCTTCCATTTGCTTTGTATCTGTACCTTCATTTTAATACTGAGCACACGAGGGAGGATTGTGACTCTTTTCAAGAAGTGTAACAAGTATTACAATTAACACAGGGCATATACTGCTTGGTCCCATCCGTCAGCTAAGCATTCCAGTCACTTCCTTAATATATGTAAACTAGGCCCTAGTGCTGGCTGAGAACACAAAAGCCATTTTACTGACCTTTTATTTGGAACAAAGGATATTTCACCCAGGTACAAGCTGAGACCAAGGATGGTGTGAAAAGCATTGACCAGAATCTAGCAAGCAGTACCTGCGAGACTGTTTCTGCAATACTGCTCACGTTGCATTCTTCAGTAAGACTGATTGATATGTGTAAGATAAAACTGCAGATGCTACTTTACACCAAAGATGGACACAAAATGCTGGAGTAACTCAGCGGGTCAGGCAGCATCCCTGGAGAGAAGGAATGGGTGGTCTTTCAGGTCGAGAACCTTCTCCAGCCTGAGGCCTGAACGACACCCATCCTTTTACTCCAGAGATGCTGCCTGTCCCGCTGAGTTACTCCAACATTTTGTGACTACCTTTGGTGTAAACCAGCATCTGCAGTTCCTCCTTACACATGATATCTCTGGCAGCTGCTCATGACTGATCCATGGGCACAAAGTGGTACCGGATCCACCACCCGAGCAGCGTCAAAAGGCAATTGTAGTATCCCCTTCTGCAGAACATCTTTTGCTCAAACTGCCTTTTCAGTAAAAGGCACAAAATTATGGAACTCACTGCCAGACCACTTGAAATGTATCCCTACATATGTCACATTCAAAAGAAACACAAAATTGTGGCTAGTTCAACAACAATCTTGTTCTCATATTTAGTTTTTACACTGTGCTCTCTCTGTATGTCGTTTTCTCTTTTCCATTTTTTATCTCATTTCCATTTCCATTTTCCTATTTTTAATAATGTTAATCTGTATTATCATTTTTAACCAAAAGCCCTACTAGGGACAAGTGTTGCGAATTAGCTTTGGCTAAAAACACTATGATGCATACATCAGATGACTGTTTCAAGTGTATCTATGTTTTTGTATCTGTCCCTATTTAAATAAACCTTAATTTAAAAAAAAAAATTAATTCTCCAGCTTTCCTCTCAGAAAGTAAACCTACCCTCCTATTCCCGTCTTCTCTCTCACCTGGAGCCAACAGACCAAGCGTAGGCCCAGCGGCCGCTTCACCCAACACCTCCACTCAGTCCGTACTAACCAACCTGATCTCCCGGTTGTCCAGCACCAACTCCCCATCCCATTCTAAATCTGACCTTTCTGTCCTGGGCCTCCTCCATTGCCAGAGTGAGGCCCAGCGCAAATTGGAGGAACAATACCTCATATTTTGCTGGGTAGTTTACATCCCAGCGGTATGAACATTGACTTCGCTAATTTCAGGTAGTCCCTGCTTTCTCCCTCCTTCCCTTCCCCTTCCCAGCTCTCCCACAGCCTACTGTCTCCGCCTCTTCCTTTCCTTTTCCCCGACATCAGTCTGAAAAGGGTCTCGACCCCAAAACTTTGCCTACTCATTTTCTCCATAGCTGCTGCCTCACCCGCTGAGTTTCTCCAGCACTTTTTTGTCTACTTTGTAGCCAACAGAAGGTCATTACATCTTCTGCTTCACCTTGTGCGGCCTTGCTTCATTCTACAAGTAATCCGGAGCAGCATAAACTGGCTGCCAAATTAAGATGGTTTTCCTTTTATTTACCCTGGGCTTGTGAGAAAAGTAAATTGGAGTTTCTCTTCCACCAAAAAAAAGGCAACACCCGCTCCCCCTTTGGAACGGTTGGACCAAAGGGCTTGTTCCTGTGCTGTATGACTCTGTGACTCTCTACGACAAACAAAAAGCATCCATATCCATGGATTCTGCCATTTCAATGCCTCCAGGAGCTGGGTTCTACATATTTGTGCGATATCTTTGAGGCCCATAATCCACGCTGAAGATGCTGACCCATTGGGTAATATAATTTCTAGGCCCATGTCCCATTTGATATCAGATTCCGCTAAAATGCATTGGGTCGCATATCATAATAAGACGATAAGAGCAAGGAGCAGAATTAGGCCATTCGGCCCATCGAGTCAGTCATTCGATCATGGCTGATCTATTTTTCCCTCTCAACCTCATTCTTCTGCCTTGCTCCCCGTAACCTTTGACGCCTAACCAAATTGCCTGTGGTTGACAGGGTCATGTACGGTAAAGTTGTGGCAGATGGAGACGGAGGGGGAAGCTATGGGGTGGGATTTCAAAACAATGATTATGTATATTTTTGGTGTGTCATGGGCAACCAGTCTTTATCACCCAGTGCCCTAACGTCTGCAATGTCTACCTAAACCACAATCTGCCTCTCTACATCTCTTCTTCTAGAGGTTCCTTACAACCTCTGTCCTTGACCAATGTTTAATCAACTGGTAACATCAGCTGTTCAACATGGAAGTACCTGAAAATCAAGACATTTCTTAATCACGAGTTAAGCTAAATCTCCTGCAGCCATGGAGATCATCATTGATTTCATTCACAACACCGATCATTAGATTACTGGACGTTATGAAAATTAACTAAAATGTGCATAGTGCAGGAAAATGGAGCTGAAGCAGCAGGTCAGCAATGAATCTGATGGCCAACAGAAAAGGCTTGAAGGTCCAGAGGACCTCCTCCTGCTCCTACTTCCTATGTTCTTATGTGAAGGGTGACAGGGACTTGGTGCAAGGTAGGACTCAATAGCAGAGATTGAGAGGCCTCAAGGTAATAAAGCTTAGAATTAACAAGACCAGCCAGGAGTATATTTGAATGGTTACAACTAAATATGGCAAACCTGATATTTTCAGCATCTCTGGATAGAAGGAATGGGTGATGTTTTGGGCCATTCCTTCTCTCCAGAGATGCTGCCTGCCACGCTGAGTCACTCCGGCATTTTGCGTCTATCTTTGGTGTAAACCAGCATCTGCAGTTCCTCCCTACACTAATATTTCTAGCAGCAGATACTGTAAGTTAAGGCAGGGGCTCAATCCAGCATTATTATTCAATGATTCAATTATACTTTATCAGATAATTGACATTCTAAACACGAGAGATGTGGTGGGTGTATAAGTTTAGTTTAGTTTAGAGATACTGCGCGAAAACAGGCCCTTCGGCCCACCGAGTCCGCAACGACCAGCGATCCCCGCTTAACCAGCAAGCCCCGTACACTAACACTATCCTACACACACTGCGGACAATTTACATTTATACCAAGCCAATGAACCTACAAACATGTACGCCTTTGGAGTGTGGGAGGAAACCAAAGATCTCTGAGAAATCCCACGCAGGTCACGGGGAGAACGTACAAACTCCGTACAAACAAGCACCCGCGGTCTCTGGCGCTGTAAGGCAGTAGTGTAGGACATTGTGTAGGAATGAACTGCAGATGATGGTTTACACCGAAAATAGACACAAAATGCTGGTGTAACTCAACGGGACAGGCAGCATGTCTGGAGAGAAGGAATGGGTGACGCTTCGGGTCGAGACCCATCTTCACAGTTCTTGCTGCAGGGGGGCTGTAAGTAGATGACCTGTTGAAGGATTGACAGGGGAGCGTTAAATACAGCCATGCAGACTATCTGAGGAAATAACCTGGGGCAGTGAAAGGACGTCTTTGATGATGACTCTCTATTGATGACTGCAGACATCAATGTAGACCCAGACCAGTGAATCCCACCCAGCTGAACCACATGGGCAACTGGTGCTCAGGACTATTACTTCAAAGGTTTCAGATGAGAAAAGAAACACGTACCTTTGTGACAATCAAGTAGGATCTCATTAGTGGCTTTGATGAGATACAATTCACAACTCAGGCAAGGTGGAAACTTAATTGTGGAGATTCAGACACAGTCTCAGGCAAAGGTGAAAAGCACAATATAGCCTCATTATATGCTTCTCATAAAAGGCTAAAACCATTATCTCGTTTTAGCTATCTGGCACTGAGCCCACGGCTGAAATTAACGGCAGTAATATAAAATAGATAACTGAGATAGGTTGATAAATTTTAAATTGTGAATTGCAGATAATTGGCACCATTCGGCAGAAAACGATTGCCATCTCACAGGCACACCCCGCATCTTGCGTTCACAAGAGTCGTCATCACCAAAGGCTTGCGTACAACTCCCCACAAAAGCTCACATTCACACTTAATTTCTGTGACCACGCGGACCGCGTGGGTTTTCTCCGAGATCTTCAGTTTCCTCCCACACTCCAAAGATGTACAGGTTTGTAGGCTAATTGGCTTTGTGTAAACTTAACATCATCTCAGTGTTGCTGATGCAACTCTTCCACACAACAGGACAAGACGCTCGCGGCAATTGGACCACAGGGTCGAGGGTCCGCTCACGGATCTCCCTGCTGTCATGGTCAGCTGGCTTTATATCCAGAGTGCTGGGTGCCTGAAGGGCTCTGCCAGGGATGCTGCTGGAGGCCGACACGATTGTGGTGTTTAAGAGGCATTTGGATGAACATATGGATGTGCCAGAAATGGAGGGACATGGATCATGTGCATTCCTTCTCTTCGGAGATGTTGCCTGACCCGTTGAGTTACTCCAGCATTCGGTATCAAGAGCAGTTTGACAGCCGAATTAAAAAATACATCCCAGCGTTGTAAATTATTATTGTCAACGTGAATGTTTCTATTGACCAGCAGACATCAAGATTCAAGATTCATGATTCAAGGGATTCAAGAGACATTTATTGTCACATGCACCAATTGGTACAGTGAAATTTGGGGACACCATACTGCCATACGAATAAAAAAGGAACACAACACACATAGAAACATTCCCACACAGCGGAATCAAAGTTTCCCACTGTGAGGGAAGGCACCAAAGTTCAGTCATCCTCCTCTTTGGTGTTTTTTGATGTTCACCCGTGGTCGGGGCCTCCCGAGCCCTTCGCTGTCGCCGCTACGGGTGCCCCGATGTTCAGGCCCTCTTGCCGGGATCATGGAACTCCGACATCGGAACGGAAGAACATTCTCAGCGGCTTGGACTTCCGAATCGGCCATTTCATCAGGGTAAGCCTTAGCCTCAGGCCCCCCTCCATCATGGCTGACCATGGGTGTCTCCAAGGTTGGAGGATGCCTGCGCGTGACTTTGTTTAATGTGGGGAGACTGGTGCACAGACAGCCACCACACAGTCCTTGACAGATCTGGGTCAGGATCCAGTGGCATGGAGTCCAAGACGACCGGAGACCCTTTTCTGCTGCAGCCTTCAACCATTTCCCCAGCCGTTGTGATGCTCCACAGCCATCATCCTCCACCTGTTCCACCGTTGAGGTCTTGGTTGGATTGCTCCATGTCAGAGACCTCCCCCTTGACCTTACCACATGGGTGGCCCTACCAGGACCCCAGGGTAAAGCACAACATGTTTTCAACATTAAATGCTGTGACAAACCCAGGCTAAAGAAAGAGACAAAGTAATTTAGAGATCAGCTGCAGGACAGTACATGGAATGCACAGAGTTGTCCTTTCCAAGTTGAAAAGCACCAACTTTAATCACAGACATCTCTGTAACTTGGCATGTTTTAGTTGTCCAATCAGTAGAGCAGAGAACGGCTCTCAGCAGCTTGCAAATGTTTGCAGAACAATGAATTTCTCTCTCGGGCTTGGGCTTTTAGCCTTCACGTAGGATGTTAAGTGTTTCTTCTAGTTAGTTGGTCAGTTGTGTTTTGTTTATTGCCACGTGTATCGAAGTGCAGTGAAAAGCTTTGATTGCGTGCTAACTGGTCAGTTAAAAGACAACACATGATTACAATCGAGCCTTCCACAGTGTACAGACACACGATAAAGGGAATAACGTGAATAACGTTTAGTGCAAGATAAAGCCAGTAACGTCCGATCAAAGATAGTCCAATGGTCACCAGTGAGGTAGATAGAAGTTCAGGACTGCTCTCAAGTTGTGGTGGGGATGGTTCAGTTGCCTGATAACAGCTGGGAAGATTCTGTCCCTGAATCTGGAGCTGAACGTTTTCACGCTTCTGTACCTTTTGCCTGATGGGAGAGTGAAGAGGAGGGAGTGACCAGGGTGCGACTCGTCCTTGCTTATGCTGTTGGCCTTGCCGAGGCAGCGTGAGGTATAAATGGAGTCAATGGAAGGGAGGTTGGTTTGTGGGGTGGGAGATTGCAACCTCCACGTGGTTCGCCCTGTTTCAACTAATGCAATCTCGACGTGCACAAACAGAAGATCAAATAGAACAAGTTGTCCAACAACCTTAGGCTGTGCACGCCACACGAAAGAAGAAGAAGGTTGGTTTGTGTGATGGTCTGGGCTGCGTGCACAATTCTCTGAATTTTCTGCATTTTCAACTGATCCATCTTCCTTGCTTTCCTTTCAGAGACTATTTTTCACTGTGATATTTTTCAATATTGACTACAAACTGCAATTATATTTAGCTCTTGGTTGAATAAACAGGGGGCAAAGTCCTGACTTGATTCCATCCACAAAATGGCATCAGAAGAGAACATTGCATAGAAATCTGATTGGTACGAATTTTAAATGGTGAAGGTTAGGACAATAAACATGGGTAGCTTCCATTGCATCAAGTTATAGTCTACTCACAGATCAAGACATCAGACCTGGAACTAAGGTAATGGACTGGTATCACCAGTGTTTCCCTGCATGGCTCAGAGATATAGACTATCTACAGGAACACTGGCTCAACTGGAGATGTCTCAACCGACTGCGAACTGGGGTCGGGCGGTCAAGGGGGACAATGCACAAATGGGGCTACATCGAGGGCACAACAACCTGTGACTGTGGCGCACAGACCCAGACAATGCAACACCTACTGCAATGCCCATTGCTGGATAATCCACGTGCTACTGCAGACCTTGCACTTAACACTCCAATAGCGCAACGACGTGTACAGCAGTGGCGATCCACTATATATAGCAATGTTACAAAATTTTAGATTTTAAAAATCAAGTCTGCAATTTATCCCATTAGATAAAGCATAAAAAGAAGTTTAATTCGACACCTAATTCACTTTCATATCTTCAGTATTAAAGTTATGCCCACTTTCATACTTGGAAATTAGCATCTTGTTCCCCATTGCCTTTCCATTGACTTAACACAAAAGCTGTGATCTAGAACAGTCAAAAGCCCATAACTTTCTTAAAAATTAAGAGAACTCAATGAAATGTTCAGTTATTATAGATTGAAGCATTCTGAAACAAATATGAAACAATATTACTCGGATGACCTGAAATTAAAGCATATAATTCGTTAGTTATCTAATTGTAGCTAATTACAAAATTCAATTACTAGATCTAAACATTTATCAATTTCTTAAAAAATGATAAACATTTTTAAATTGCCTAAGTGTCCAAATAACATTCACACAATAATCCACAATACAACATGATTTTTAAATCTCATTTTCATGAATTTATAGGCCAAATGGAAGGAATTTAGTGTTTAATGCCCGTAAATTAATGGCCATTTAAATCAACTTGCGAGTGGGTTTTAGTGGAACACGATGGATTAGAACGTTGCGGTTTGCGGTGAATTTAACCCCAGTTGGCAGGGAAAATACAGCCGATTCATACATTTTTTTTGTCCCCTTCTTGCAACATGAAAATGTGATTAAATGCTTCCTAAAAACCAAGTTTTTATGTAAAAATAAACTGTGTAGCTTCTTTTATTGCCTACGTTAGGTCCGTTCTGCTGTCAGTGTTCAGAGCTTTAGAAGATGATTTTTAAACTACTCTAGTTAATAAATAATCTAGCGTAGTTTAAAAATAACTTCATGAATGAAATGTCGGAGCGATTTCTCTTTAGCGACGAAATCGCCTGACGTAGATCGATTTGGACCGTCTGGGGAAAAACGGCATTTTAAACCGGCCTCCCCTCTGAAAGGCGCCAAAGTCACGCACACAGGAAGCGGCAGAACTGCCACACTGCTAAAGGTAGGTATTGTAACATACCTACTATATAGCATAAGGACACAAAAGAAGAAGAAGTACTTTAGATCATTAGAAAGATATTGCCACTGTTCTTTCCATAAAAGCCTCTAAATCTATTGTAAGCACCCTCTCCCAGACCAACACCCTAGCATCATGGTTTTATTCCAATAACTCCAATATATGCCGAACATATATGCCGAACATATGGTCAATATATGGCCAAGTTTGACAATGGATACTTGAAACCAAACTCTAAACCAAGTTCTTTCAGGGTAATGGATTTGTGAGGTCCAGAGAATGTTCTCAAAGCCTTCTTGGGAAATGTAGCATTCTAATCAATCCATGGGAATCCCTGGCTTGTGGCCACATGAAATGGAGAAGGAACGCTTGTGCAGGCTCTGAGTGTCTCATGCTCTTTGACGGGGACAAGCAACAATGTGAAAGCCAAGCAAACATGGCAGGAAGTGCACACAGCTTACGAGGTGAATCCACGGGCTCTGTACAGGAGAAGCAAGAGGTGCCGAATGGGGTCAGTTTGGATAACCGGGGGAGAGTTTTGGAGATGCAACATGGAAACAGGCCCTTCGGCCCACTGAGTCCGCACTAACCAGCGATCCCCGCACATTAACACTATCCTACACGCACTAGGGACAATTTTACACGTACACCAAGCTAATTAACCTACATACTTGTACATCTTTGGAGTGTGGGAGGAAACCAAAGATCTCGGAGAAAACCCACGCGGTCACGGGGAGAACATGCAAACTCCGTATAGACAGTACCCATAGTCAGGATCGAACCAGGGACTCCGGCGCTGCAAGCTCTGTAAGGCAGCAACTCTACCGCTGAGCCACCGTCCCGCCCTTGAGCAATGGCAAAATGACGCTGCAAGTCAGGACAGTGGGCAGGTGGGACTAGTTGGGACATGTTGGCCAGTGTGGGTAAATTGGGCCGAAGGGCCTGTTTCCACACTGTTCCACTCTATGACTCTATGACCCTTCTTCGGACTGAAGAAAGGGCTCGACCCTTAATGTCCTCTGCCCATTTCCCTCCACCTGAATCAGTGAGCTCCTCCAGCAATCTTTATTTTGTTCAAGATTTCAGCATCTGCAGCCTGTTATGTCATCCCAAATTTGTAAACACCTGTTTAACATACAAAAGTCTTCCATAAATTGAAAGATCTAGAGTAGATCACCCTCTTCACTAGTCAGGTCACCATTCTAACCTATATAGCCTGGCATTTCTAGTATAATCCTTGTAAAACTTTTTAAAACTCTATTTGCAATGACACAATCAGAAGAGTACAGAATATCCCATTTATGTGAAACCCAAGACACTTTCCATATTTTATAAATCTTTAGAAATCATTTTTTGTGCTTGGCTTGCTTTTGTTACAATCGTTATAATCTGTGTTTGAATTCTGTCCTTGTGCTCCCAGATCACTTTGCTGCTGCAACCTATTACAATTCTCATTTTCTATGATACAATAATCACACAGCCTCATATTTACTTGTGTTGAGATTAATTAGCCAACTGCATGCCCATTCCTCAATTTGTTAATGTTGTATATATTTTTGCAGATCTTGTGACTACTGGCCACTCCCAATTTGGTGTCATTCACAAATGTAGAAAAAGCATTTTAATTTCAAAGTCCCAATTTATACTGTGAACAGCTTTGGTGCCAGAAGTAATCGACTTCACATTTTTCGTGCTGTCTACGTTCACCCTCCTTCTCTGCATTACATCTTTCAGTGAGCATCTTCACTCTGCTCCTCCATCCACAAATCTACATGCTTTCACGTTCAATAGACTATAATGTGATATGTTATCAAAGGCCTTTCAAAAATCTGAGTACATCCTATTTGTTGCATTTCCCTTATTTACCTTACCTTCCCTTATTTCTCTTACCTCCAAAAGAGTTCAATGAGATTTGCATGGCAAGGGTTTCTCCTCTGAAACTTCTGTTGGTTGCTCATTTTTAATGTTGGTTTTTTAATGTTGATTTTTGGATACCTTTCTATTAGCGTTGTTACAAAACCTACCATCAGTAGCGCTACGGATTTGCCACTTCCTGTGCGTGTGATTCTGGAGGCTTTGGTGGGGTGGGGAGCATTAAAATGCAGGTTTGTATTGGTTGTCGGAGAGGGATTTCCTCGGGCTGCTAACTGATGAAGAAGAATTGTTCGTGCTTCCGCTCTCAGCATTTTTTCAATTTGCTGGACGATTGCATCGCTGGATTGAAGTTAAACCTGATGCCTTCAACATCACGGATCGCAATATCAGGACAAAACAAAAGGTATATCATTTATTTAACAAATTATCTTGCTTTTTGGTGTTGCTTCATTTTAATATTATGATGCGAAAAATGTTATTTAGGCCCCCATACGAATCGGCCATGTCCTACCTGCCCAAATGTGCTTAAAGTTTATCGCAATGACAACATTCCAATCAATCACATGCCAGAAATATCCACTCTCAAGATAATCAAATTCATTACTTTTTTTGCACAATCATGTCATAAGAACATCTAAATCACCTATATTTTGTGTTATTGTCTATCCATGATAAATATTTTCATACTAAATATCCACAGTACAGTTTTAGTCAGATGTATTGCACACAAAATAATGATTTTGATTATCTTGAGAGTAGATATTTCTGGATTAATTTATGGGAATTCCTTTCATTTGGCATATAAATTCATGACAGTGAGATTTAAAAATCATGTCTGAATAGGATGATTGTGAATTGTGAATATAATGAATCTGAATTGTGAAATCTTGTCTGAATAGGATCAGTTTGTTATTTGTTATTTAGATACTTCGGCTATTTAAAAAATGTAGCCTTTTCTTAAGAAATGGATAGATGTTTAGATCTCGTAATTGAATTTAGATGAATTTAATTGATTAGATGAATTTAATTGATGTGATTAAACTGATGAATATGAATTTTTTGTTGGGTATTTACTATTTGTTTTAGTGTTTAACTTTATAATTTCCACCTTTTTTTCTAAAACTGCAAATAATGTTTCTGTTAATGCTGTTCAGTGCTTTTTTTTTCTTTACATTTTAAACAGATGTCTCCAAAGAAGAAATGCAAAATTGTCCATCCAAATGCCCAGGAAAGAGACTGATTTACACAGCATTTGCAGAGATTATCTGAATCTGGACTATCCAAATTTGTGATGATCTACAGGACATTGTTAATGGGAAAGTAGTGGGCAGAAAGGCATGTCATGCGTGGTTTGAAGAGCAAAAACTTGTAGTTTACAATGCCAAAATTGAAAAGTTGAGGATAAACAAGGTGTACAGAGTTATTTATGGGTTACAATCTGAGGAGTATGATGATGCTACTGATTATGATATGCCAATGTACCAGTTAGCAACTGATCTTCTCTATAAAGACTTGGTCTTTTGCTAGAAATTGTAATTTCTTTACCAGTCTGTTACGGACTTACAGCATGTAATACAATAATATTAAAGTTCTGATCTTGAGAATATCACATTTTTTTAATTTTCAAGGCAGTCTCGGTGTTTATTACTATTTCCGTCCCAACGGTCAATTTTGTAATTAGCTACAATTAGGTAAATAACTAATTATATGCTTTAATTTCAGGTCATCCAAGTAAGATGTTTCATATTTGTTTCAGAATGCTTCAATCTATAATAACTGACAATTTCATTCAGTTCTCTTAATTTTTAAGAAAGTTATGGGTTTTTGACTGTCCTCAATCACCGCTTTTGTGTTAAGTCAATGGAAAAGCAATAGGGAGCAAGATGCTAATTTCCGAGTATGAAAATGGCCATAACTTTTTTAATATTGAAGATACGAAAGTGAATTAGGTGTCAAATTAAAGTTCTTTTTGTGCTTTATTTGATGGGATAAATTACAGGCTTGATTTTTTAAATCTCAAAATTTTGTGACATTCCTATTTCTATCCTTTGATTTTGTGGAAAGTGCAATAACTTGCTTATCACCAAACAGTAAATTGGACAAGTTCAATTTCCCTTCCGAGTTATTGGCACAAGGCTAGAAGTCTATTTACAGACCATAATTTCCTCATGAATTATTAAGCAAATATAGTAGTTTCTGCTTTCTTCCATTAGATGCCTTTAAAATGCACAGCGAGCCTACAGAATATTTCGGAATATTTGTACATAATAATAGATGGCTTATGATGGATATTGGTTTATTATTGTCACGTGTACAGAGATAATGTGAAAAACTTATTTTTTGTGCTTTGTATATTTTCGACACACCTCACTGTAGGAGCAGTAAAACATACTTTGTGGTTTTCATTTGTTATTTTGTTATCCCCCTTCTTCCCAATTCCATCCCACAATATGCATTCAGACATAATTCTACTCTTTCTCAGAAAGTTGTGGTCTAAGTTTGATCTACACATCCTGTGTAACCTTCTATCTTCCTGATCTTATCTCGCTGGTAGGCCACTCTGCAAGATTTGCTTCATCACCTTCACATGGTGGTACGTAGAACTGAAATCCATGGATGATGATCTCTGCTCCTTTGTTTGAACATAGCCTGGCTCATACCCTAAGGACAGATCAAGGACACAATAACAACTGTTCCATCTGGAATCTCCATTTTTCATTTTGCATCTGAATTTTACTGGCTGAGTCAAGCCTCAGACCAATGCTTTAACCTATTGTCAAGGATCGCAGCACAAACCAGTTCAAGAACCTGCTGCTAATCCTTTTCTTTATTTATTCTTGGACTGTGGGAATTGTCATCAGACCTTACTGCATATCCAAGGCTGTGCTAGGCTGATTCAGAGTCGAGAGCTGATCATTTTGGGATGGCTTTGGTGTTCAGCATAAGTCTAAATAGCCCCAGCTGTTTTCCTGCTTGTGGGACATTGTAGAACAAATCCAGCAGCTTAAAGTCATTTCTTCTGATTCTGCTTAGCATTTTGACTCCACACATTCATCGCAGTGGTGCGGCAGGTAGTACACCTGTCTCACAGTTCCAATCGTTCAAGTCTGGCCTCTGGTGAGCTCATTATGCAGTTTACACATTCTTCCCCAGTCCACCTGGGTTTGCCACCAATTCTCCATGTGTCCTCCCACATCCCTAAGACGTGTTGCTTGTTAAATGACTGCTGTAAACTAAGGAGTGGCACGGTGATGCAGCAGTTGAGTTGTTTCTTTACAGCGCCAGAGACCTGGGTTCAATCCTGACTACAGGTGCTGTCTGTACAGAGTTTATACGTTCTCCCTGTGACCACCAGGGTTTTCTCCAAGTGCTCCAGTTTCCTCCCACACTCCAAGGTTCGTAAGTTAATTGGCTTCTTTAAATGGGCCCTAATGTGTAGGATAGAACTGGTCGGTGCGAACTCGGTGGACTGAAGGGTCTGTTTCTATGCTGTATCTCTAAAACTAAAACTAAACTAATTACCTCTGGTGTAAATGGCTGATAGAAATGGGGTATTCATTGGGTTGTGTCAGTTGATGGGGAAATAAGAGGGGGGTGGGGGGGTGTAATTTATGGCATTGCTCTGACAAGCATCATAGATCCAATGAGCCAAATAGTTTCCTTTATGCTGCAAGAAAATACGAGAACAAAGATGAGGAATAACTTCAGGTTTATTAACTGGTTTGTGAATTTACCATCCCTGGATTATTAGTGCACTTTGGAATTCCCCTCGGCAGGGAATATAAATGGCTGCTTGTTACGACTCGCAAATGCAGGAACTTCAGAGTCGCGTAACATAGTCAAAAACCAGGCTCAAGTTCAAGAAAGTAGTCTTTTATTTAATTAAAACTCAAACCTGAACCAAACAACCCAGACAAGGACAAGAATAAACTAATAAACAAAGATAACAGTGCTCCAGCCAGCCTCGCAATGGGCCGTCGAACTGGAGTCTCTAACCTGCCTAAATGGAAATAACCCTGAAACAAAATACACGAAAACCCTCAGGTCAGCCCTTATCTGTCCCAATTCAATATTAATTAACAAATGTAGGTAATAATACACAAAGTTCTATGCCATGTGGCCAGGCCTCCTGCAGTTCACACCAGCAACCTGCTCACAAGTCAGGGTCGACGAAGAGAGAGGGGGTTCTGGGAGATTCTTGTATTTAAGCTTCCGATGAGTCACCGTCACCTGACGCAGCTTGGCCAATCGAGCCCTTAACCCCTTGATTCCTGACTCCCAGCCACGGGGCCTGCACTCAGGAGAGAAACAGAAGAGTTAAGTACATAGCATTCACCAGAGGGGGGGGAAAGTACCTAACACTGCTCCCCATGACCCATCAGCCAGAATAACATCCTTGAAAGAAAGACACAAAATGCTGGAGTAACTCAGTGGAACAGGCAGCATCTCTGGAGAGAAGGAACGGGTGACGTTTCGGGTTGAGACCCTTCTTCAGTCCGGAGAAAGGTCTCGATCCGAAACATCACCCGTTCCTTCTCTCCAGAGATGTCGCCTGTCCCGCTGAATTACTCCAGTATTTTGTATCTATCTTTGGTTTAAACCAGCATCCGCAGTTCCTACCTACACTTCCTTGAAAGAGACTTGCTTTTCTGTTGGATCTAACTTTCAGCAACTCGTCGTGGCTGAGTTGCTTCTTTCAGACACCGAAAGAGCAGTTTAGTTGTCAGTTGTTCAGAGGTGGAAGCTGACAGCAGGTGAGGCAGCAGTTGTTCAATGGGTTGGTGTGAGGCTGAGGTCAGGTAGCAGTCATCCGTCATTTACATTGCCCACCATGTCGCCGTTCGCAGTCTGCACAGCCATGGTCAATGTGGACATTGGGGCCATTGGACCGTTTCATGCCCCATCAAGTTGCAATTGGTAGACTCGCTGCACTGAGGTACAATGAAAAGCATTGGTTTGCATGCAATCCAAAACAAATAAATACAATCTAACCAACTTCAAATACAATGGGTAGAGCAAAGGGAAGAAGCAGAGTGCAGAATATTGCTCTCGCATTGTAGCGCAGCAGTTCCAGAGACAAAGCCCAATTTCAGCAAAGGGATAGAGATGAATCAGACAGTATCCTGGCTTACAAAAGAATCGCTCAGAAGCCAGATCACAGAGAGGAAATTTGTTGATGATACTTCCATCCTTGGACAAATAATAGACAATAGACAATAGACAATGGGTGCAGGAGTAGGCCATTTGGCCCTTCGAGCCAACACCGCCATTCAATGTGATCATGGCTGATCATCCACAATCAGTAACCCGTTCCTGCCTTCTCCCCATATCCCCTGACTCCGCTATTTTTAAGAGCCCTATCTAGCTCTCTCTTGAAAGCATCCAGAGAACTTGCCTCCACTGCCCTCTGAGGCAGAGAATTCCACAGACTCACCACTCTCTGTGAGAAAAAGTGTTTCCTCGTTTCCATTCTGAATGGCTTACTCATTATTCTTAAACTGTGGCCCCTGGTTCTGGACTCCCCCAACATCGGGAAGATGTTTCCTGCCTCTAGCGTGTCCAAGCTCTTAACAATCTTATATGTTTCAATGAGATCCCCTCTCATCCTTCTAAACTCCAGAGTGTACAAGCCCAGCTGCTCCATTCTCTCAGCATATGACAGTCCCGCCATCCCGAGAATTAACCTTGTAAACCTACGCTGCACTCCCTCAATAGCAAGAATGTCCTTCCTCAAATTAGGGGACCAAAACTGCACACAATACTCCATGTGTGGTCTCACTAGGGCTCTGTACAACTGCAGAAGGACCTCTTTGCTCCTATGTTTGATTCCTCTTGTTCAGGCCAACATGCCATTCGCTTTCTTCACTGCTGCTGTACCTGCATGCTTACTTTCATAGACTGATGTACAAGGACCCCCAGATCCCGTTGTACTTACCCTTTTCCCAGCTTGACGCCATTTAGATAGTAATATGCCTTCCTGTTTTTGCTACCAAAGTGGATAACCTCACATTTATCCGCATTAAACTTAATCTGCCATGCATCTGCCCACTCCCTCAACCTGTCCAAGTCACCCTGAATTCTCATAGCATCCTCCTCACAGTTCACACTGCCACCCAGCTTTGTGTCATCTGCAAATTTGCTAATGTTACTTTGAATCCCTTCATTAAAATCATTGATGTATATTGTAAATAGCTGCGGTTCTAGCACCGAGCCTTGCGGTACCCCACTAGTCACTGCCTGCCATTCTGAAAGGGACACGTTAATCCCTACTCTTTGCTTCCTGTCAGCCAACCACTTCCCTATCCATGTCAGCACTCTACCCCCAAAACCATGTGCCCTAATTTTGCCCACTAATCTCCTTTGTGGGACCTTATCAAATGCTTTCTGAAAGTCCAGGTACACTACATCTACTGGATCACCCTTGTCCATTTTCCTAGTTACATCTTCAAAAAATTCCCTTCGTAAATCCATGCTGACTCGGACCAATCCTGTTACTGCTATCCAAATGTGTGGCTATCTCATCTTTTAGAATTGACTCCAGCATCTTCCTCACCACCGATGTCAGGCTAACTGGTCAATAATTCCCCGTTTTCTCTCTCCCGCCTTTCTTAAAAAGTGGGATAACATTAGCTACCCTCCAATCCACAGGAACTGATCCTGAATCTGTAGAACATTGAAAAATTGTCACCAATGCATCCACGATTTCTAGAGTCACTTCCTTGAGAACCCTGGGATGCAGACCATCAGGCCCTGGGGATTTATCAGCCTTCAGTCCCATCAGCCTATCCAACACCATTTCCTGTCTAATGTGGATTTCCTTCAGTTCCTCTGTCACCCCAGATCCTCTGGCCACTATTATATCAGGAAGATTGTTTGTGTCCTCCTTAGTGAAAACAGATCCAAAGTACCTGTTCAACTCATCTGCCATTTCCTTGTTCCCCATAATAAATTCACCTTTTTCGGTCTTTAAGGGTCCAACTTTGGTCTTAACTATTTTTTTCCTCTTCACATACCTAAAGAAGCTTTTACTATCCTGCTTTATATTCTTGGCTAGCTTACCTTCGTACCTCATCTTTTCACCCCGTATTGTCTTTTTGGTTATCTTCTGTTGTTCTTTAAACATTACCCAATCCTCTTGCTTCCCGCTCATCTTTGCTATGTTGTACTTCTTTGCTTTAATTTTTATACTGTCCCTGACGTCCCTTGTCAGCCATGGTCGTCCCATTCTCCCCTTGGAATCTTTCTTCCTCCTAGGAATGAACTGATCCTGCACATTCAGTATTATTCCTAGAAATACCTGCCATTTTTGTTCCACTGTCATCCCTGCTAGTGTATCTTTCCAGTCAACTTTGGCCAACTCCTCCCTCATGGCCCCATAGTCCCATTTATTCAACTGCAACACTGACAACTCCGATCTACTCTTCTCCCTCTCTAATTGTAGATTTTACTTCGGAGTCACGTGAGTGATTCCGTGAAGAAGCCCCGCCAATGCGCATGCGCGTCATTTCGTCAGACGAATGGCGCACCGACGGGCTGGAGAGTGCAGCTCCACCAGCGGTAAGTTAATTTCAAAATGGAAAAACTAACGAAAAGTAAGGTGAAGGTATGCCGCCGATAAAAGTAAAAAGCCTGCCCGCGGGACTGCGGTCAGCGAGCGTACGCCGGCTCCAGAGACGCCGACTTCAGAGCCGCCGGCAGTACAGCCAGCGGCAGCAACTCCGGTGCATCAGAGCACTGTGGCTACGCCTGTCGGGAGGAAGGCCAAGAGGAAATCATCTCTGATGAGTCAGGCCAGGAAGACTCCCCTCCTACCAACAAAAAGGTTTGGGGACGTCTGGATAAGATGGAATACCTCCTAGAGAAAATGCTCAACCATGAGGTGTTCCAGCCGGGGTTTTATACCCGCACGGTTCCCTTGAAGCTCTCAGCAGCAACTTCTAGCAGAGGTCCGTATGGTGAAGAGCTATACCGGCAGGAAGAACCATATGCCTACGAGTCTGCATGGGGACCCATACCAGCAGCGCCATGTCAAGGGCTGCATGATACCTCCCTTGGGCATGAGCCGGGAGAGCCAGGGCAGTATGACTCTGATATTGCAGAAGAGCATACACCAAAGCAAACGAGCTACGCTCCAGGTGTGCCGGATATGTCAAGCTGGCCAGGAATATCAACGATATGGCCTCTCACCAGCTCCAGGACTCCTTAATGGAGGAAACCTCGAGAAGATATGAGACACCTGTTAACTGTGCATCACTCAAAGTGCCCACAGTGAACCAGGCCATTTGGGGGCAAATGAGCACATCCATGCGGGCGCATGGGTTGAGGCTGCAGAAAGTCCTGAAACTGGTTGGAGCAGGAATAACGGCGTTTGGGCGAATGGTACAAGGGGCACCGCTATCAAACACACAGCAGGATATGCTGGCCCTGCTGCGCAACGCCCATTTTGAAATCAATTGTTTACGGAAAATAGCCATCAAGCCTACACTCAACCCACGATTCGCAGCCTTGTGTAGATCCTCCAATATCCAGCCACCAAACTTACTATTCGGGGAGGATCTGGTGAAACAAGTTAAAGACCTGGACGATGAGGCAAAAACAATCGGCCTCATCAAAACTCATCCTGGGAGCAGGAGGCCGCCTCGCAAATCATACCCTTTTCAGACGGGCTACGGACGCTGGTGCAGGTGAAGGACCAAGCCAGATGATTCCATCTACACGCCATTGGCACGCACCAATGCACACCCCCAACAGGACAAGGAGACAGAGGAATCCAGCAACTATGGAGGTACAAGTAACTGGACTTGTCCAGGATATATCCTCTAGAGATCAGTCACCGGTCGGGGGTAGGTTGCAATTGTTCTATGATGAATGGTGCTGCATAACATCAGATCCATTTATACTGGACAGTATCCGAGGGTCTCGAATCGAATTTATCTCGGAAGTACATCCACCCGTACAAAATACACCTAGTCGGGTATTGATTTTTTTCAAAACCAGAGACCCTACAGGTGAATGATGAAATTGGAATATTATTCGAAAAAGGGGTAATTGAAAGGACGGCATATCAGCCTCAAAAATTTGTGTCCAATATATTCCCCAGGCAAAAGAAGGATGGTGGTTGTCGAGTCATTCTGGACCTAACCCGACTTAACTCCAGTTGTCCAGTATAAACATTTAAAAATGGAAACTTTCAGTACTGCTAAGAAACTGGTATGCAAAGGGTGTTATATGCCAAGCATAGATCTGAAAGGTACATATTATTCAGTACCAATTCATCACCACTACAGTAGATTCTTAAAATTTAGTTGGATGAGACAGCTGTGGCTATTTAAAACTTTGCCCAATGGGTTAACCTCAGCCCTAGGTTGTTTACAAAATTGCTGAAACCAGTATTAGGACTATTCCGCACTCAGAATCACATAGTGATGGCAAACTTGGATGATGTTCTGATCATAGGCAAAACTCAGGAAGCAGCTGAAGTGTCGGTTTCAGTTACCAAACACCTGTTTGAGAGGTTAGGTTTCCTCATCCATCCAACTAAATCCAAATTAGTACCATCTAGAAGGATTGACTATTTGGGGTTCATCATTGATTCAACTAACATGTCAGTGACTTTGCCTACGGCCAAAACCTTAGATATTATGGAGGCCTGTAACAATCTGGTAGATGAACAGCAACCCTCCATTGGACGAGTAGCCAGTGTTATTGGTCAATTAGTGGCGGCATTCCCCGGAGTGCAGTTTGGGCCTCTGCACTATCAGAATGTGCAACGAGCTAAAGAACAAGCACTCAAAGAACATGCAGGTAATTTTGATAGACCGATGCAGTTGCCAGTTGAAGCTATCACCGAGTTGCAATGGTGGATAACTAATGTCTCACGATGTACTAGAAACATTCTGACTCAACAACCTTCAGTTATTTTACAAACTGATGTGAGTGCTTTGGGATGGGGAGCCACTGATACCGAGTCTAGCTGTGGCGGCAGATGGAGTGTGCAAGAGGCATTAATCCTGCAGATGCATGGGATAAACTACTTAGAATTGCTGGATGCATTCTATGGCCTAAAAGCATACTGTTCAACAATGCATGATTTACATGTTCAGCTCCAGATGGACAATACCACAGCTGTTGCATATATCAATCACCTGGGTGGAATTGGGTCATTATCATATGATAATCTGGCTAACCTCATCTGGCACTGGTGCATTACGAGAAACATCTGGGCCTCAGCAATCTACCTACCAGGTAGAGATAACGTGGTGGCGGACACCAGGTCATGCAAATTTAATGACAACACAGAATGGATGCTGAATCCAAAAGTTTTCAAAATGATTGTCAGCCGGTATGGATTGCCAGACATAGATCTGTTTGCATCCAGGTTAAATCACCAGTTACCTAAATACGTCTCATGGGAACTGGATCCAGGGGCAGTAGCGGTGGATGCATTCTCGCTACATTGGGGACGTACGTTCTTTTACGCTTTTTCCCCATTCTGCCTCATCAGTCAATGTCTCACCAAAATAGAGCAGGACTCTGCTTCAGGCATTTTGGTAGTTCCGGACTGGCTCACACAGCCATGGTTCCCATTGGTCCTGAGTGATGACACAGCCATTCATGGTTATCCTCAAATGCAGCAACTTGTTGGTTCACCCTGTGACAGGCGAGAGTCACCCTTTACATGATCGTATTAATCTGTTGATTTGCAGATTCTGACCAGACCGTTCCAGGGGCTCGGACTATCGAGTAGGACCGTGGATGTGATTACTGCGGCCTGGAGAGATAGTACTAAAAAACAATATGTATCTCATATTAAGAAATGGGAGATGTTCTGCTTACAGTCAAAAATATCTTATCATACTGCAGGTATACCTGATGTATTGGAGTTCCTTGCTACATTGCATTTTGACAAGCAGTTGAGCTATAGTGCCATTAATAGTGCTCAAAGTGCTTTGTCCTCCTATTTATGGCAAGGGTCGGGACAACACTCTGTCAGATCTCATCCATTGGTGTCCCGATTCATGAGAGGTATTTTTAACAAAAACCCTCCCAGATCGAGATATACGGAAATCTGGGATGTGAGCATAGTTCTCACACTGCTTTGGCAATGGGCTCCAATTCCATCTCTGTCTTTCCAGAAGCTAACGCTGAAAGTGGTCATGCTCATGGCGCTAGTGTCAGCGCAACGGGTCCAGACATTGCAAAAGCTACGACTGGACAGCATGCATTCTTCTGTAGATAATATTACGTTTTATGTATATGATCTAATCAAACAAAGCAGGCCAGGGACGGCCGGAACCAAAATAAGCTTTAAAGCATACCCTATTGACCTGAGACTATGTGTAGGTACGCACCTGAGTCAATATATCGAGGTCACCAAGAGTCTCAGAGGCTCTGAAACAGCGATGCTCATCAGCCACAAAAAAACTCATAGAAAGGTGTCAGTACAAACTATTTCTAGATGGCTGAAACAGGTTTTGGATTGTGCTGGAGTAGACACAGATGTGTTTAAATCTCACTCCACCAGGGCAGCATCAACATCCACAGTGAAGGCGCTGGACGTGCCTTTAGACCAAATCCTTGGGGCCACAGAATGGTCCAGTGAAGGAAGCTTTTCACGATTTTATGATAAACCTGCCCTCGCAATAGAAGGATTTGGGCATACTGTTTTGGGTTCTGTTTTGAGTTCTCCTTTGTAATTTCCCCCTGGGAGAGAGGGGTTATTATTGTTCTTTTATTATTAAAAACATTCATTGTATAATTTAAACAATGTTCAATACATTCTTTGTTTATCCTGTGTCAACCGAAGCAGTGTGTCATATGGAACTGGATCTACGGCATGAAATCACAGAGCTTTGAAATCTTCACGGAATCACTCATGTGACTCCGAAGTAAAATAGTAAGATTAAATGAGAACTTACCAGTTTGAAGTTTGATCTTCATTTTATGAGGCGTTACGGCGAGCCATGTCTCAGTAATTCCCACAACATTTCATAAGATTTGCCAGTTTCAAACTGAGCTTCAAGCTCGTCCACTTTATTCTTTATACTTTGCGCATTCATATACAGTACTTTGACCTCCGTATTCATTTCCCCCCTCGCAATTGGCCCTGACCTTACTCTGTTGTCCATTCTCAAGCTTTCCTTCCCATTAATTCAAGAATCTTTATACTCCCAATTTATTTACCCATAATAGGTAATGACAAGTCAAGATTTCAGAAGGGAGATGAATATTCTGGTTGAGAGAGTCAACAGCTTCAAGGTAGACACAAGGAACTTCAGATGCTGGAATCTTGTGGCGCAGCTGGTAGAGCTGTTGCCTCACAGCACCAGACACCCAGATTTGATCCTGACCTTGGGTGCTCTCTGTGTGGAGTTTGCAAACCACTTCAATGACTGGTGGCATCACCTAACTATTGCTGGAGTTGGATTTCTCCACACTCTCTGGAGTGATGCGGTGAAAGACTGGAGGGTGATCTTGCCATCACATCATAATCATTCTTGACAGTCTGCCAGGAATCCCCAGGCACAATATTTGCATCCAGTGGATTCCCAACTGACAACATTCACTCGCCTGTGAAATATACTGTTCCAAATGAAAATCCTATCTACTGTTTGCAGGATCCCAGCAAAACATGAGCATATGGGTTAGTGCATGATGTCTCGTGTCCAAATCCCATGAGACATATTCAGCTCCTCTAAGGATTGCCATCCTGAATCTCCATTGAATTCTGTTGTATGTGTGATGGACCTGATGGAGATGAGGACATCAATATTTCAGGTTTAGCTTTATGAAGATAATTGTATTGCACTTGTTATTTGAAACCATTACAAACTGACCAGACAGGATGAACAATATGTCTCACTGTGTCACCAGACAACTGTGAGTAGCCCTCTCCTCCTCTCTCCTCCTCTCTGATGGCTAACCAGATCCAGACACCTCATTTCCACCCTCAACTCCTCTATCTTTGCAAGCTGTGAGATGGTGGTGGAAGAACTCCCCCTTCCTCTTCAGCTGGCGTTCTATCCTCTCGCTTCTTGCAACAAGACAAGGTCAATCCATGAGCAGGTGAGATGTCATGCATTCATCCGATAGATACATGCATTCAATGAATGAATGAGTTGCTGGACACCGCCCGGTCCATCATGGGTACTGATCCCCCCCGCACCATCAAAGGGATCTACAGGAAGATAGACACAAAGTGCTGGAGTAACTCAGTGGAACAGGCAGTATCTCTGGATAGAAGGAACGGGTGACCTTTTGGGTCAAGACTTCAGACGTATCGACCGGAAACGTCACCCATTCCTTCTATCCAGAGATAGAAATGGTGACGGTGGCGCAGCGGTAGACAGAGCCGCAGCAATAGAGTTGCTGCTTTACAGCGCATGTAGCGCCGGAGATCCGGGTTCGATCCCGACCACGGGTGCTGTCCGTACGGAGTTTGTACGTTCTCCCCGTGACCTGTGGGGGTTTTCTCCGAGATCTTTGGTTTCCACCCACACTCCAAAGACGTAAAGGTATGTAGGTTAATTGGCTTGGTATAAATGTACATTGCCCCTTGTGTGTGTAGGATAGTGTTAATGTGTGGGGATCACTGGTCAGCACGGACCCGGTGGGCCGAAGGGCCTGTTTCCGCCCGGTACCTATAAATCAAACTAAAAACTAAACTAAGATGCTGCTTGTCCCGTTGAGTTACTCCAGCATTTTGTGTCTACTTTGGTGTAAATCAGCATCTGCAATTCCTTCCTACACGGATCTAAAGGAAGCACTGCCTATAAAAAGGCAGCCAGCATTAGTAATGGCCATGATCTCCTGCCATCGGGAAGAAAATATAGGAGTCTGAAAACTGTGGCCTCCAGGTTCACAGTCTATAGATACATGATAAGGGGATATTGTTTAGTGCAAGGTAAAGCCAGTAAAGTCCGATCAAGGATAGTCCAGGGCTCACCAAAGAGGTAGATAAACGCATGAATAAGCGTGAAATGGAAGGATAGGGAAAACATGTAGGCAGAGGAATTATTTTAAGTAGCTTAAGTAGGAATCCTGTTCAGCACATGCATTGTGGGACATCCGGTGTTGTACTAATCTGTGCTCTATGCAGGCATATCTCATTAAGTTATAGTACCGTGTGATCGGACTCCAGCACCATCTCAACAGAATCTACACGCTTGGATTACCTTTCCATATTTCAATATGGATTTAATTTTATACATTGAAAAATACATAACACCCCCCCCTGAGAGCAGGGCAAGTACATCAACTACTGTATTGCAAATTGCAGCTCCAATTTTACGAGCCGCACTAATGGTGTTCATGGGGACCGGGATCACTTGCATCTCATCTTCCTGAATGAGTATCCTGAGAAATATTATGATATTACAAAGATGATGGCTTCTTGACAAATGGGTAAGTGCATGATAATGCATTTGTTTGCCACGTCTGTAAAGAAAAATCTCTTACACAAGGGAAATCGCTAAACTATAAACCTGTACAGATGGACAGCGATGGGCATTAGAATATCTGTTGTAGAAATGTTGTAGAAAAGCACATCAGCGCCTCTACTTCCTGAGAGGATTACGAGGATTCGGTATGTCAAGGAGGGTTCGCTTGTACTTCTACAGGTGCATGCTAGAGAGCATTTGATTGGTTCCGTCGTGGCCCGGTTCGGCAACTTGAACGACCGGGAGTGGAAAAGAATGCAGAAAGTTGTGACCACTGCCCAGTCTATCACTGGCTCTGACCTCCCCACCATCGAAGGGATCTATCAAAGTCGCTGCCTCAACAAGGCGGCCAACATCATCAAAGACCCACACCATCCTGGCCACACACTCAGCTCACCACTGCCATCGGGAAGAAGGTACAGGAGCCTGAAAACTGTCACATCCAGGTATTAAACAACAAATAAGCTCTGAACTACAACATACTATTATTATTACTGCAGTATATTTGTTTATTTATTGAGGATGTGAGTGTATGTGTATATATACACACTGAACTTTTTTCTTGATTTTCTCTCCCATTACGTACTATGTTTACATGTTCTGTTGTGCTGCAGCAAGTAAGAATGTCATTGTCCTATCTGGGACACATGACAATAAAACACTCTTGACTTGCCTTGGGGTAGTGGTTACTTTCATTCCTGGGCTTATTGGCTGATATCCCACCCAAACAACAATACTAATCACGGGGAAGCGCTCTGAAGAAGTCTCGACCCGAAACGTCTCCTGGTCCTTTTCTCCAGAGATGCTGTCTGATGCTGAGTTACTCCATCTTTTTGTGTCTATCTTCGGTTTAAACCAGCATCTGCAGTTCCTTCCCACACATGTAAAGTCAGCCATGCACAGGCCCAAGGAGAGTTGCAGAATCAAATTCATAGACAGCCCCGTGGTCAGTTAGCAGAGCAAAGAAAGCTGGAAGTCTTAACATGGTGACTTCCACGGCAATAGGTCTTGTACGAGCAGCTTTAGGCCATTTGGCCCAGCTAGTCTACTCTGCCATGCAATCATGGCTGATCTATCTTTCCCGCTCAAGCCCCTTCCTCCTGCTTTCTCCTCATAACCCTTGACAAGCTAACTAATCAAGAACTTATCAATCTCAACCTTCAAAATATCCATTGGCTTCCACAGCCTTCTGTGGCAATTAATTCCATAGAATCACCTTCCTATGGCTAAAGATATTCTTCCTCATCTCCTTTCTAAAGATACTGCCTTTTATTTTGAGGCAATGGCATCTGATCTTCGACTCTCCCAATAGTGGAAACATCCTCTCCACATCCACTCTATCCAAGCCTTTCACTTAGATGCTGCTGCACCCGCTGAGTTTCTCCAGCTTTTTGTGTACCCTCAAGCCTTTCACTATTTGGTATGTTTCAATGAGGTCCCCCCTCATGCTTCCAAACTTAGTGAGTACAAGCCCAGTGCCGTCAAACACTCATTATATATAACAGCTTACAATGGCTTGTTCCCTTTATCACCGATACTTCTTTGCATATCTTTCACTCATTGTTCCTTATCTCTCCACATCACCGTCTATATCTCTCGTTTCCCTGATCCCTGACCAGTCTGAAGAAGGGTCTCGACCCGAAACGTCGCCTATCTCCTTCGCTCCTTAGATGCTGCTGCACCCGCTGAGTTTCTCCAGCTTTTTGTGTACCCTCGATTCTCCAGCATCTGCAGTTCCTTCTTTAAAACTCATCATATATTAACCCACTCACGCCTGGGATCATTCTCGTAACCTCCTCTGGACCCTCTCCAACGCCAGCACTTTCTTCCTCTGATATGGGGCCCAAAACTCTCCAAATGCAGTCTGACCAGTGCAGTTCTGTCTAACTCCTGCTCTCCACACCTGGAACATCTGGCGGTGAAGTGCCACCCCTTCTATCTCCCGAGGTAATTCACCTCCATCATCCTGACCGCGGTCTACATCCCACCCCAGGCAGATGTCCATCGAGCATTGGAGGAGCTGCGCCGTGGTCAACAAGCACCAGTCAGTGTACCCCAAAGCCTTTACCACCATAGCCGGGGACTTCAACAAAGCACACCTGATAGAATCACTCCCAAACCACCACCAACATGTTGCCTGCAACACCGGAAGATTAAACTTGCCATACGACCATCAAGGATGTCTATCCCGGATGTCTATCCCTCGCCCTCACTTTGGGAAATCCGACCATTCAGCGGCACTGCTTCCTCCTGCCTACAGGCAGCAACTGAAGAGCGCACCCCCAGAGGTGAGGACTGCACAGAACTGGTCTGGGGAGGCAGAGGAACAACTACAGGACTGCTTGGAGTCAGTAGACTGGGCAATGTTCAAGGACTCGGCAACGGACCTGAATGAATTAGCCACAGTCGTTACAGACTTCGTAAGGAAATGTGTGTAGGACAGTGTTCCTACAAAAACCTTCCGAGTGTTTCCTAACCAGAAGCCTTGGGATGAACCAGGAGATCCGCATTCTTCTGAAGATCAGATCCCGGGCATTCAGGTCTGGTGAAGTCCAGATATGTACGACCTTGACAAGGCCATCAAAAGGCCAAAAGGGACTTCCGCTCAAAGCCGGAGGTTGAGGCGGATGTTCTGCAACTGTGACAGGGCTTGAATGCCATCACCCACTTCAAGGCTAAACCAGGAGGCAGCTCAAGTGACAGTGAAGCATCACTCCCTGACGAGCTCAATGCGTTCTACACATGCTTTGATAGGGAGAACACTGATGTCCCTTCCCGAGCCCCCATACGCCCTGAGGGTATTACAGTCACAGTCACAGAGGCGGACGTCAGAAGATCCTTCAATGGGGTGAACCCTCAGAAAGCGCCTGGACCTGATGGTATACCCGGTCGAGTTCTTAAAACCTGTGCAGACCAACTGGCTGTAGTTTTCACGGATATTTTCAACCTCTCACTATTGAGGTCTGAGGTTCCCACCTGCTTTAAGAAGGCATCAATAATACTGGTGCCCAAGAAGAGTAAGATGACATGCCTCAATGACTATCGACCAGTGGCACTAAAACCCGTGGTGATGAAGTGCTTTGAGAGGTTGGTTATGGGACGTATCAACTCCTACCTCAATAAGAACCTCGACCCACTACAGTTTACCTACCATCACAACAGGTCGAGGATGCAATCTCACTGGCTCCTCACTCCGCAATGGACCACTTGGACAATACAAACACTTACGTCAGGCTGTTGTTTATAGACTACAGCTCGGCGTTCAATACCATCATCCCCTCCAAACTGGTTACCATGCACCTGTTCCATTATCTAAAGGGGCTGCTCATTGCCTCCTGGCTGCATTTCTTACCCACCATCCTCATCTTCAGACACTGTGCATAGGGGTTCTGTTTTGTTTTGTTGTATTGTATTGTAAATATTATTTTAAATCTTACCTACTACTGAAGTCAGGCTAACCAGCCTATAATTTCCACTACTGTTTCGCTCCCTCCTTGAACAACGGAGTAATATTCACAATTTTCCAATCATCTGGAACCCCTCCTAACTCTAGTAATTCTTGAAAGATCACTACGGGTACTGTCTGTACGGAGTTGGTACGTTCTCCCCATGACCGCGTGGGTTTTCTCTGAGATCTTCGGTTTCCTCCCACACTCCCAAGACGTACAGATATGTATGTAAATTGGCTTGGTAAATGTAAGAATTGTCCCTAGTGCGTGTAGGATAGCGTTAATATGCAGGGATCGCTGGTCAGCGCGGACCCGGTCGGCCGAAGGGCCTGTTTTCATGCTGTATCTCTAAACTAAACTAAACTAAAACCTCCACAATCTTTGAAGCTGCACATTTTATCACCCTAGGGTGCAGTCCACCTGGCCCTAGGGTGCAGTCCACCTATCCACCTTCAGATCTTTCAGTTTCCCAAGCACCTTCTCCTTAGTAATAGCCACTCCACTAACTTCCACCCCTTGACTATCTTGAATTTCAGGCACGTTGCTGGTGTCTTCCACTGTGAAGACTGATGAAAAAACGTATTCAAGTCATCTGCTGTTTCTTCATTCCCCATTATCACTTCTCCTGCGTCATTATCCAGTGGTACAATGTCTACTCTTGCCTCTTTCGTACCCTTTATGCATCTGAAGAAACTTTGCTATCCTCTTTTATATCATTGCCTAGCTTACTTTCATATTTCATCATTTCTCCCCACATTGCCTATTTGGTTACCTTCTGTTGTTTTTTAAAAGCTTCCCAATCCTCTGGCTTCCCACTAATCTTTGCAATGTTATACGCTTTCTCTTTCAGTTTTATGCTCTCTTTGACTTCCCTTGTCAGCCACGGTCTCATTCTTCCATTAGAATCTTTCTTCCTCTTTGGAATGAAAAGATACTGCGTCTTCCGAATTATTCTCAGAAATACTTGCCATTGCTGTTCCACCGTCATTCCTGCTAGACTCCCTTTCCAGCTCCTCCCTCATGCCTCTGTAATCACCTTTGCTCAAGAGTAATACCAACATATTTGATTTTACCTTCTCCCTCTCAAATTGCAGGTTGAATTTTATCATATTATGGTCACTGCCTCCAAGTGGTTCCTTTACCTTATGCTCCCTAATAAAATCTGGTTCATTACACAACACTAAATCTAGAATTGCCTTTTCACTGCTATGCCCGACTACGAGCTGCTCTAAGAAACAATCTCCTAGGCGGCACTCTACAAATTCCGTCCCTTGCGGTTCAGTATCAACCTGATTTTCCAAGTCTACCTGCATATTGAAATCCCCCTTGACCACCATAACATTGCTTTTCTTACATGCCGATTGTACCCTCGATTCAATTTGTACCCTCGATACTGGCTTCTGTTTGGGACTCTGTAAATAACTCCCATCAGGGTCTTCTTACCCTTACAGTTTCTTAGCTCTACCCACAAGCATTTGACATCTTCTCATCCTGCATTGTCCCTTGCCGAGCGCTGACTTTCATTCCTTGCAAGCAGAGCTACCCCACCTCCTCTGCCCACCTGTCTGTCTTTTCAGTAGGAAGTGTGACCTTGAATATTCATCTCCCATCTCCGATCCTCTATCACCCACGTCTCCGTAATGCCCACAACATCATACCTACCCATTTCTAACTGTGCTGCAAGCTCATCCACTTTGTTCCTTATACTACGTGCATTCAAATATAACACCTTTGAGCACAATCTCAATTGCACTGCATTGAAATAAGTTACATTTGCAATAGGAGACACACACAATTTGAAAGGGTGAACACTGATGATTAAAGAACAGGATAAAGTCCACGTAGCTAAACACTTTAACAACCCCTCCCATTCTGACCTTTCTGTCCTGGGCCTCCTCCACTGTCAGAGGGAGGCCCAGCGCAAATTGGACGAACAGCACCTCATATTTTACTTGGGCAGCTTACACCCCAGCGGTATGAATGTTGACTTCTCTAACTTCAAATAACCCTTGCTTGCCTTCTCTCTCCATCCCTCCCCCATCCTAGCTCTCGGACTAGTTTGACTCTCCTCCTGATTAATTTTACTGATTGTACACCTCGTTGTCCCCTTCCCCTCAGCTAACAATGAACCACTCTACATTTTCCTTCAGCTTCGTCCCCTTTGATCTCTCGTTTTCACACCTTACCCTTCCATATGTAGAGACACCTCCCTCTCCACTGACTCTCAGCCTCAAGAAGGGTCTCGACCCTGCCTGTGCCGCTGAGGTACTCCAGCATTTGTGTCTCTCTTTGGATCGACAATTGTCAGATTTATAGGTGTCATTGTGAACAAGCTTTTTGACCTTTTGTTTGATTTCATGAATGTGTTTACCGAATTAAGGGAGATGCTGTAACCTTTGGGGAAATGTAGAAACAAGGAACTGCAGATGCTGGTTTACAAAAAAAAAGACACAAAGTATTGGGGTAACTCAGCGGGTCAGGCAGGGTTTCTGAAGAACAAGGATAGGTGCTGTTTCATGTCAGGAACGTTTTAGAGCACTGAGATTTCAGTCCAAATGCTAAATGATGCGCCACTATCTTACAAGAGAAGTTGGGGAATAAAGTGTCTTGGGGAGTGAGGCCCAGAGCTTGCCGTCTTGACAGCTAAAACCAGGACCTGCCAGTGATGAAGCAAACACATTGTGAGATACACAACGGGAACAGAGAGATCTTCGGGGACTCCTTATTCCGCAAATAAACTAATTTCTTTTGAGCTCACAAGTTTACGAATATTGGTAATCAATTACAAAAAATGATTATTAGAAGAACTTGATGCAGTGCTAAAGGTAGAATTACTCCCAGTCTCAAAGCTCCCCCATCAGAGAGGCTGAGACATTGTACTATCAGGCTTCATCTCATGTACAAAGAACAAAAATAAAAATCTGGTCACATTTGTACAAATGTAAAACAATACTTTGAGTTTCCAAGGAAACCAAGTGAATAATAAACACAGCTGACATGAGGTCTGTACTGAAGAATCCACTCACTTCTGAAGAAAATAAGATACATGTTTAAAAAAATGCAATTTAAAGAATATCCCAAAGCCACATTAAATCAAAACCACTTTACCAAAAGTGGTCAATGCAAATCTGAATTCTGATGGCTTTACAGCCTTTAAAATGTTTGTGCCATGCAGTGATTTATGCAGGCCTTCATCCACTCAGATTTCAAGCGTTATCACCAATAACCAGGTAATTGCTCGCTCTGGGAAATTCATATGAAGCATGTTGGTTTTGATTCAATATGGAAGGCAATCTGTTCAGCCCTAATTTGACTATGTTTCCATGGGAAAAAATTGCTGGATTAACCATCACTTGGTAGAACTCGCATTTCTAGCCAGAGTCTCAGGATAAACTCATGGGACGGCACAGGGTGTGGTGGTAGAGCTGCTGCCTTACAGCACCAGAGACCCGGGATCAATTCTGACTACAGGTGCTGTCTATACAGAGTTTGTACATTCTCTCTGTGACCGCATGGATTTTCTCCGGGTGCTCCGGTTTCCTCCCACACTCCAAAGACATATATGTTTGTAGGTTAATTGGCTTCGGTTAAATTGTCCCTAGCGTGTTGGATAGTTTTATGGGGCTGTCTCACTGTACGAGCTAATTCAAGAGTTCTCCCGAGTTTCCCCTGATTCGAACTCGGAGAATTATGGTAATAGCCGCTCGTAGGTATTCGGGGCTCTCGTGGACATTTTTCAACATGTTGAAAAATCTTCACGAGTCTTCACGAGCTTCCCGAGTTTCCCGAGTACCTGCCGTTAGCGTTACGAGCCGCTAAGAGACGTCCCGAGCTCCGATGTACCCGCTACGTGCTTACCAAGAGTTTGATTTTTTTTTTAAACTCGGGAGAGCTCTTGAATTACTTCGTACAGTGGGACAGGCCCTTTAGTGTGTGAGGGTGATCACTGGTCAATGGGCTGAAGGGCCTGTTTCTACACTGTCTCTCTAAAGTCTAAAGATTGACCATTTAGAACTAAGATGATAAAAATATGTCTCTACCCAGAGGATTATAATTTTAATAATTCTCTACACCAGAGGGCTTTGGATAAGAATTATAACAATAGATATTTGCATGCTGTCAAGTGATATAAAGGTTATGATAGAATAGACTAGAGGAATGGCATCCAATATGATATTGAAGGGTAGGGAAGTCTTAAGGATCTGTTTGACCTACTCCTGCATTGTTCCCCTTATATTTGAAAGCTCTATTGATTTAAGATGCTTTGGTAGAACTAAGCCAAGTTAGTGGGGTCGGGATTAAATAAAGTCTGCCTTTTAATCTTCAGACAGGATAATACATTTTAGAACTGGAACTCTATTGTTCTGACACTGGAGAGAAAGAACAATTATTTTAGCAGTTGGAGTCTTACCTAGTTGAATGGTAGATTATTTGCCCAGTCTAAGTAAGCATTATGTTTAGGTATTTATCAGCCTTAGCTGATTCTGAGCCCTTCCAGGGAGTTTTATTTTTAAATAATAGAATTGTCATTATAAAGCCTTTCCTATAATTTTCTTCAGAATAGGTGATAATTACGATGGCTAAAGATCAGGATTTGGGACACAAATGTATTACAATTGCAGAGTTTGGGTTATATTCAGCTCTGCGTGATTTATATTCGGTTTGTGGGAATTTCCGCAGCATCAACACATGATGTTTTACCCCCAACAAATAGTTGTTGATTTGAGCTCCAATCAGTAACGTCTCACTGAAGTCAGATATGGCTAAGAAAAAAAGTGGTGCGGATCGTAAAAAAAAGTCAAACAGGCATGGTGATATAGCTCATGGTGATGCAGCTCGACAAGTCGTTGGTGAGACCACACTTGGAGTGTTGTGTGCACCTCTGGTCTCCCAGCTATAGGAACAATGTCAGGAAGTTGGAAAAGGTGCAGGAGGGGTTCACCAGGATGTTTAGTTTAATTCAATGATACAGCACAGAAACAGGCCCTTCGGCCCACCGAACATGTGCCGACCAGCGACAGGACAATAGGGACAATTTAACCGAAGCTAATTAGCCTACAAACCTGTACGTCTTTGGAGTGTGGGAGGAATCCGGCGATCCCGGGGAAAACCCACACATGGTCACGGGGAGAACGAACAAACTCCATACAGACAGCACCCGTTGTCAGGATTGAACCCGGGTCTCGGGCGATGTAAGGCAGCAACTCTACCGCTGCGCCACCGTGCCACCCTGAGCTTGCGGGCTTGAGTTACCAGGAGAGGTTGGTTAGGCCGGCACTTTTTGCTTTGGAGCATAGGAGGCTGAGGGGTGACCTTATTGAGGTGTATATGATCATGGTGGATATGGACAAACTGAACATGCTTTTTCCCAGGGTAGAAGATTCTAAAACTATAGTGCACAGGCTTTACAGTGAGAGAGGAGAGAATTAAGAGGTACCTCAGGGGCACCCCTCTCACTTAGAGGATAGTCATAATCTGTATTGAGTTTCCAAGGAAGTTATAGAATCAGATACAAGTAAACACATGTAAAAGACATTTGGATGGATATGTGGATTGGATGGGTTTAGAGTTCTGTGGGATAAATGCAGGCAAATGGAATGAGTCCATCTTTATTGGAATGTACATTATAAGGTGAGCCAATTGTGCTGTTTCCATGCTGTTAATCACAATGACTCTGTGACTCTCAGATTAGTATTCTGGCACATAGTGGACTATGTAAATGCACTTGATTCATTCCTTAAGCATATGTTCAAGCATCGTGCATCCTGTGTGCAACTCAACCTGGGTGAAACTGAGAATAGAACGTAGTGCTGTCCTGTTTTATTTATTTGTCACAGATGCAACTGCGCAGTGAAATACGTTTTTGCATATATTACACATGCGGGCGATGCCATTTATGGTGCCATTATTCAAAGTCCAAAGACCGGTCAACCCGCCCACTCGATGTACTGGAGCAGTTCCCGTGAACCAACACCCTCTCCTGTCCTCCCCGGAGGCACCACCTACAGCCGATTAGAAGAAGCTGGAGTCATTACCCCAGCTCATCCCCCTACCAGTCCGTGCTCCTCACGTCCGTCATCTCCAGCTCACTCCCGGTGATGAGACTTTGGGCGGGTTCCCGGTTCTGCCATCCTCTGAGCCTGCTGGTACTGAAGTCTAAACAGCCTGTCTTTAAATGACTCTCACAGAGACAGTTATTCCCAATTTACTCTCCCTATCTCCTACCTAATAACATTGTAATCTGCCTTACTCCAATTTAGTACCTTCCCCCAAGACCCAGGCTTGTCATTATTCATAACTATTTTAATACTTAAGGAGTTGTGATCACTGTTCTCAAAATGATCTCCCACTTAAAATGCCAGTCACCTGGCCAGGCTCGTTTCCCAATACCAGTGTGGCCCACCCTCTCTCGTTGGATTATCCACAAACTGTTTCTCTTGGATACACAAAAAACAAACTCTATCCCGACTACATCTCTTGTACCACAGAAGTCCCAGTCAATTTTGGAGAAATTAATGTCATCCAACCCTGTTGTTTAGCCATCATTCTACAACCCTGTCTATCTATCCATTCTTCTATCTCCTGCCTGCCATTGGGATGCCTATAGATTAATCCCACCAGAGTGATAGCAATTTTCATATTTTTGAGGCTGACCCTCAATGGAGATGAAGGAATTTTGTTAGCGGCAGATCCACTGTCGGAAGCTGTAATCTGGGTTAGGTCCGAACCGCGAGGTCTGGAACCTGAGTTGGAATCCCCGAGGTAGAAGATGGAGGCGTAGGCAAACACCGAGAAAACAATTTGTGACCCATTCCTTCCTTCTCTCCAGTGATGCTGCCTGTCCTGCTGAGTTAAACATTTTGTGTCTATCTTTGCCTCAGTGGATGATCCCCTCAGTGCATCTTGACTGCGTGCAGTTGTGACATTTGCTCTGACCAGTAATGCAATCCTCTATCCCGTTTACCTCCCTCTCTCCAATGTCTGAAACATCAAAGTGCTGGAACATTGAGACGCCAGTCCAGTCCCTCTCACAACCATGTGATCCCTCTCGCAACCAACAAAATCATTTACATTTAAATTGTGGATGATCAAGAGGGCAGAATTGGAGAACCAGCGGTTCATGGGATTACAGCACGAGAGGATCGGGATAGGAAGGGACAAGCAACGCTTCAAATATTGAAACCATGGTATTATTTAACCAAGTGACAATGCTGGTCCCAGCAGGCCCTAGAGTGATGGATGAACATGGTAATATGACTAGGACATGACAGCAGAGTTTCCATAGTACTTTATTGGCAGATGTACCGATATGCAATGAATTTCTTTGTTTTGCATACAATTCAGTAAGATCTTATTATGAGGACATTAACAACTAGTTCACACCAAATTCAACAAATCAATATCCACCCCATTTTGCCATCTTCTCATCCCCTCTGTATCCCTGGTGACATCTCCTCAAGCCAGATATGTTGCTTCAATTTACCAGCAAATTGCCACATTTGGGTTCATATGAAGTGTGGTGAGATCTGTATTGAACCTCCCCACAGATATAATCTCTTAGGATTTATATTGCAGAGATCTAGACATCTTAGAACCATCCAAACCTTCATCTATGCTGCTCTCGTTTTCCCAGTTAAAATTATTCCTGGGAAGTCCTGCCCAAGAACATGAATGTACAAGTGGCCAAGAAGAGGGATAAAAGCAGTATATACCCATGCACTGCAAGACCTGTGTTGGATTATGGTGCTTATTAAGCAGCTTTCTGAGACAGCCCTGATATGAGGAAATGTGGTGGTCAATTTGAACAACATTAGCTCCCACAAACAGTATCAGGGTCATCACCAGGTAATCTGTGATGCTGAGGGAGAGTAGACATTGCCAGAACTCCAGGGATAACTCCCCTTCGCTTCTTTGAATTAGTGCAGAGGAACCTTTTGCATTCACTTGCGAGAGTAGGTAGGGCCTCCGTTAACATCTCGAACATGATGCTCCATCTCCAGCACTGCAGCTGGAGTGTCATTCAACTAGGATCCTTGTGCTCAACTCTCTGAAGCAAGCAAACCCACAACCACTGACTCAGAGGTGAGTGTGCACCATGGTGACAGATGCATAATTATCACCCATTAATGACATTTCATCCCCCTCATGAAAATCTAGGCCATACTTATTTTAAAATGAGTAACATGAGCTCATTCATACATGCGTGTTTATTATTGTGCAGGAAGGAACTGCAGATGCTGGGTTAGGATCGACACAAAAAGCTGGGGTAACTCAGCGGGACAGGGAGCATCTCTGGAGAGAAGGAATGGGTGATGTTTCAGGTCGAGAACCTTCTTCAGACTGCCTTATTACTGTCTTAAAGAATATTCTTAAAAGCCTCATCACATCTGATCTACGGCCCACTGTGGATCCTACATAAGGTAAACGGATCAAATTCCAGGAAACCAAAACAGAAATAATAGGTTTGTTTTCGAATATGCCATAAGATTGCAATTTCAAATTCCATTACAGTAAATGCAGACTACTGATCTTCACATTCAGATCGTAAGTATTGTATTAGCAGTAGAATTTCTTAAACTACCTGAGATTATTTCCCCAAGGTGGGCTGTGAAAGGAGAACAATCCTCTCCCCAATTGCTCGATCAGGAATCTTGTACATTATGAGAATAGCTAGTAAGCAATTATACCCAGCATTCCGCATTCTTATTTAACGAGTGTAGAATCAAAGCAATTAACTTACCCGTAGGAAGGAACTGCAGATGCTGCTTTACATCAACGATAGACACAAAATGCTGGAGTAAGTCAGCGGGACAGTCAGCATCTCTGGAGAGAAGGAATGGGTGATGTTTCGGGTCGAGACCTTTCTTCAGGCTCAAAGACTACTTGAGTCTGAAGAATCGTCTAGACCAGGAACATTACCCATTCCTTTCTCCTGAGACTCTACCTGTCCTGCTGAGTTACTCCAGCATTTTGTGTCTATCTTCAATTAACTTACCTCGTGGTTTAACTTGGATCCTCTCTGACCTTCTAACAAGGTATACACTTACTTTATCTTTGACTGTATTGGGAGATGCTCTCCCTGGATCCAATCTGTGCAAACTAACTCTTAATTAACATCATACAACTGGACATATGTGTGCTGCTACATTCTTACACCACAATTCAGTTTTCATACGTGCAAGCAGCCCAGAGCACCAAAAGTCTTAAACAAATTGCAACTAAAAAGGTGCATACTGAGATTTGCATCAATTATTTACACCGTGATTTATAAGCAGGCATTTTATTCATAAGTTATACCTTGCAGGACTTGAGAAAGGGCTCTGACTCTTTTGTAAAGGGTTGACAAATTGATTTCAATTGAAATGAATCATAGAGAGTGATACAGTGTGGAAACTTGCCCTTCAGCCTAACTCGCCCACACCGACCAACAATGCCCCAGCTACCCTTATCCCACTTGCCACGCTTGGTCCATAACCCTCCAAACTTGTCCTATCCATGTACCTGTCCAACTGTTTCTTAAACGATGGGATAGTCCCAGCCTCAACTACCTCCTCTGGCAGCTTGTTCCATACACCCAAATACACCGTGTGAAAATGTTACCCCTCAGATTCCTATTAAATCTTTTCCCTTTCACCTTGAACCTATGTCCTCTGGTCCTCAACTCCCCAATTCTGGGTAAAAGACTGTGCATCTACCCGATCGATTCCTCTCATGATTTTGTACACCTCTATAAGATCTCCCCTCATCCCCCTAAGCGCCATGGAATAAAGACCCAGCTACTCAACCTCTTCCTATAACTCACATAATCCTTTCAAGCTTGACAATATCTTTCCTATAACATGGTGCCCAGAACTGAACACAATATTCTAAATGCGGTCTCACCAAAGTCTTATACAACTGCAACATGACCTCCCAACATCTATACTCAATACTTTTTAACCACCTAATCTACCTGCGTCTCGACCTTCAAGGAACCATGCACCTTTACTCCTAGATCCCTCTGCTCTACAACACTCCCCACAGGCCTGCCATTCACTGTGTAGATCCTGCCATTGTTTGACGTCCCAAAATGCAACACCTCACACTTCTCTGTATTAAATTCCATCAACCATTCCTCCGCCCACCTGGCCAATCGGTCCAGATCCTGCTGCAGTCGCTCACAATCATCTTCACTATCTGCAAAACCACTCACTTTTGTATCGTCAGCATATTTGCTAATCTTGCCCCGTATGTTCTGAGCCAAATCATTGATGTCGATGCCAAACATGTAGATGCCCAGCCCGTTACTGTTTGTGTCTTATCATCTAAGAGAGATGATGAGATTTAGTCCAGTGTGCACTGCCGCCCAAGTTAATATGTTTCCATGATAGATCCAGTCTCCCCACAGGGATCTCACACTCACACCTTGATGATTTGAATAACTAGAAGTGCAAACAAAGCACCTCCCGGCTCAGTCAGGGAAAGAGTTAGGTTTATATATGCAGAATAAAATTAAACTAGGAGAGAAAAATAGGTAAAACTACAGACACCAGTTGGTGTGCATGATGACTGGGCTGTGTAGATGGTGAGTTGTGTAGGAAGGAACTGCAGATGCTGGGTTAAACCGAAGATAGATACACAAAATGCTGGGGTTACTCAGACAGCATCTCTGGACAGAAGGAATGGGTGACGTTTCTAGTCGAGACCCTGCTTCAGACTCATGGGTGACGTTTTGGGTCAAGAGGAAAGGTCTCAACCAGAAACGTCACCCATTCCCTCTCTCCAGAGATGGTGCCTGTCCCTCCAGCAATTTGTGTCTATGTGAAGATGATGAGCTCATTTTGAGCCCAACCTCATGTACAGTATGTGATGAAGATAGACACAAAATGCTGGAGTAACGCAGCGGGTCAGGCAGCATTTCTTGAGAAAAGGAATGGATGACATTTTGGGATGGAACCCTTCTTCTGAACTGGAAAGTTATGGGCCTGTCCCACTTACGCGACTCTTTGGGCGACTGAGGAGACTACTCACAACCATACAGGCGACACACCCTGGCGACATGTCGCGGGGTGAAGCCTGTATGGTCGTGAGTAGTCACCCAAAGTGTCATACCTTGTTCTGGTAGCCGCTGGATTTTCAACATGTTGAAAATCTTCGGCGACCTGCAACGACCTATGACGGGTGCCGGCAGTCGCCGAGAAAGTCATGTAAGTGGGACAGGCCCATTAGTATGCTACAGGGGCTGTCCCACTGCAGCGACCTAATTGGCAAGTTTAGAAGAGTTTGCCATCGACTCATACTCGCAACATGGTCGACACAATGTCCTAGGAGGTCTTTGTAACTCTCATTCATGCTCAAGGGTAGTCCCCGCATACTCGAGGCCTCAGCTAGGTCGCGGCGTAATTTTCAACATGCTGAAAAATGCCCGCGAGTAAATAAAAATTAGCCATGGAAAAAATCTATATATTTTTTTACTCGTAGGTTTAGTCGAAGTAAGTCGTAATAGGTCGGCATGTTATTCGTAGGTAATCGAGGGTAGTCGAACGTAATCGAAGGTAGTCGAAGCTAGTCTTCAACATAGTCGAAGGAGGTCTTCAACATGACACTTTATCAAACTCTCCTAAACTCTTCTAAACTCGCCAATTAGGTCGCCGCAGTGGGACAGCCCCTTAAGTGTTGCAAAGAATTACTGGAGTCCAATTCTCTGGTCACCAAGGATTATTGCTAGTTTTAAACTCTGCATTGTTTCTTGCATCTTATTTGATTAAAAGTGGACCATTTATTAATATATTAGTCTAATGACAAATTGCAGGGCAAGGAAGTATTTTAGTCCAAGTATTACTAACTTTATTAGAGTTATAGGGACATATTGCATGGAAATCTGCTATTCAGACTCCCGCATTCATGCCAACCTGTGGGCACCCATCCATACTAATCCCATCTCCCAGCACTTGGCCCTGGGAGATGGGATTAGTATCTATGCCTAAGTGATTCAAGTGCTTATCTAGAGACAACTTAAATGTTGGCATCCACCCTACATCAACCTCTCTCTTGGACAGTTCATTCCAGCTGCTTACCAATATCTGGGTGAAAGTGCTATACCCTTCATATCCTTTCTGAATCCTTTCCCCCAATCCCAAAGCTGTCCTTTGTTTTTTTATTCTGTTTTATACGGGGAAGGTTTCCTACAATCTTTCTTATCTGTATCCCTCGATCATGACCCTTTTTAACCTCTGCCTGTTTTTGCTGCATAGTTTGTGCAGCAAAGTAATTTTGACCCCGTCAAACAAGGAGAGGTTACGTAGAATGGCCCCTGCCCTGCAGGGAAATATAACAAGGCTGTAGTCCCATTCTTCCAACCCACCCCATTGCAGACCAAACACCTTTTTATATCTGCACTTTCTCTGAAACTGGAACAATATAATGCGTGGTATTATATTATGCACACTGGTATTTTTCTGTTTGCACTATCTGTTATACCTGCCTTTCTGGCCTAGGTAAGACTACATTTTTAACAGATTTGGACTTGAATCGTACAAAATGGCGCTGGAAAAGTGGCGCCCTCTGTGTACTGTCCCTGTGTAATATACTAATATACTCTACCTACACTCCTGTACTTAAATACAGTGCCTAACCCATGATATAGTAACATTTCAACAGAGCTATATGTAAAGAATGAATTTCACTGTACCTATGTACATGTGACAATAAAGCAGTATTGAATCATTGAACCTGGTTTCTCTAGTCTCTCCTCATAATTGAAACACTTCATCCCAGACAATGTTCTGGTGATCTCCTGGCACTCTCACCAGTGCTATCTCATCCTTCGTGAAGTGGGGGGCGCAGAACTGCACAGAGTACTCCAAAGTTGGACAAAGTTGGAGCGTAGCTTCTCTGCTTTTGTAGACAATGACCTGGTTAATGAAGCCGAGAATGCATTATTCGCCCCCAACCACGTCACACACTTGTTCTGCCACCTTCAATCATCTCTGGACTCGTACTCCAAGGTTGCTCTGATCAGCAATGCTCCCTAAAACCTTGAGCGAAACAACAACTGCTGGAAGAACTCAGCAGGCGAGTCAGCATGTGGACGGAAATAGACAGACGATGTTTCTGCCTGAGTTCCTCCAGCAGTCTGTTTTTCGCTCAAGATTCCAGCATCTGCAATTTCTCAGTCTCCCTACCATTCCGGTTATGTGTCCCAGCCTCACTATTGCTCCCAAAATGCATCCCATGATATTTTTATCTGGATCTACCATTTTTCAGCTCATTTCACCAACAAATCGATATCACTCTAACGTGTGCAATTCAATTTTTAGGCACGGGTGTTTTGTTTATGAATTTATGACCTTCTGAATTAGCTTTGCTTGCTATTGGTCATAATTGGTAACCATAAATCAGGCATTTGACTGATAACCTGGCGCACCGCCTTCATGCCATGGGTTGGATACTTCCGAGAGACATTGGTCATAAGCATATCGTAGGTTTAGTTTAATTTAGTTTAACGATACAGCGCGGAAACAGGCCCTTCGGCCCACCGAGTCCGCATCGACCAGCGATCCTACACACTAACACTATCTCACACACACTAAGTCTAATTTACATTTTATACCAATTCAATTAAACTACATAAACCGAAGATCTCGGAGAAAACCCACGCGGGTCACGGGGAGAACATACAAACTCTGTACAGAGAATCACTCATTGTCGGGATTGAACCCGGGTCTCTGGCCCTGTAAGGCAGTAGCTCTACCATTATGCCACTGTGCTGCTGGCCTGGTTTGATTGCAGATTAATTACCCCCGCTGTTGGATTTTTTTGTGATGTGTCGTTTTCGGTAGTTGGTGCACCAGGGGTGGAGAGAGCAAATGTTTAGGATTTTGGGTGAGGTGTGATTCAAAAGGCCTGTTTAGTCCTATGCGTTGCAGAGCGTTTTTTGTCGTAATTGCAGCTGCACGTATCCGGGAAAGTGGAGTGGATTCCACTTGAGTGAATTTGGTAGTCAGGCCAGAAAATCCTGCCTAACTTACACAGAGCACCTTCTTTTTGCACAATCTATTTTGTTATAATGTGTCTAACCTCCCAAACTGCAACGCACAGAAATGCCACTCCAAAGCTAGGAATATTGTCTGAGTTATTACCTCTCCAGCATTATAACCTCACATGAAGGTAGAAAAAATGCTGGTGAAACTCAGCGGGTGAGGCAGCATCTAAGGAGCGAAGGAAAAAGGAAAAACTCCTTTTCCTTCGCTCCATAGACACTGCCTCACCCGCTTTCTCCAGCATTTTTATCTACCTTCGATTTTTCCAGCATCTGCAGCTCATTCTTAAACATAACCTCACTTGAAGTGATCTAGATTAAGTGGGGTATGTGGTCAGGTCGAGGGGAGTTCCCCCCACCACAGGGACCATGTAATCCCGTGCTACCTGCTTCAAGGTCAGGTGGTCGGCTACTATCCAACGATTTGCCAGGTGAGGAGGGGGCTGTGGACCCCCAGCAGGGCCAAAAACAAGACCTGTCAAAGGGCGGATGCGCTTCTAGCAATCCAACGGCCAACCACACTTCAGTAGAAGTTGCGATCTCTGTCGTACGTGGCATTATAAGGAATGATGATGAAGCACACACACCAAAATCCTATACTTCCAGCGGCGGAAGTCCGCAGGAACTGGAGGACAGAGATGTGTGGTGCATCCGTCACCGTTCCCGTCGGAAACCAGCACCACTGCGTTGATTTTCAACTATGATGAATGAATGATGAATCAATCCGTGCCTTTCAACGTCACTATTTGCATCTAGACCAAGTGTAGAGCAAGGTTGCCCGGTTTCCTTTATTAATGCGGACACAACAATAAAGTACAGTTGACAGCAAGGGTCCCTTTGTAACATATGATCATTCTATCTGCAATGATAGTGTCCACAGGTGTGAACAGTGAAGGTGGGTAAGATGGGAAAAGGAGATAACAATTTTTTTTTTTTCATGAAATATTAACACTATACCATTGTTATTTCATTGTGCCTGTTTATTATTTTCTATGTGAAGAAAGATTAGGCAGAACGTGACATCTCACTCAGTGAAGGAGCAGTCTTTCAGTTGAATTTGTTAAGTTACCACAGATGTTTTATGTGTAGGAAGGAACTGCAGATGGACATAAAAAGCTGGAGTAGCTCAGCGGGTCAGACAGCATCTTGGCGAAAAGGAAAAGGTGATGTTTCGGGTCGAGACCTGAATAAGGGTCTGGTCCTGAAATGTCACCTATTCCTTTACTCCAGAGATGCTGTCTGACCCACTGAGTTATTCCAGCTTTTTGTGTCAGGGCCTGTCCCACTTACGCGACCTTGGCTCGCAAATTACGCTTGAGGCGTACGGGCACCATATGGTCGCGCGGGGCCGGTCCCACTTAGAAGCGTGGGCATCACATATTAAAAATGCCAGAATGAAAACATATAATAAGTTGATAACAGACCTGAAGGATTTAGAACAGAAGTACAAAAATAATAAGGACCAGAGAACTTATAAGCAAATAGAAGATTTGAGGGGACAAATGGATGGAATATTGGGTCAAGAAGTGGAGAAAAAAGCAAGATTTGTAAAACAGGCACATTATGAGCTTGGCCCTAAATCCACTAAAATACTTGCCTGAAGGCTATGCAAACAACAGGCTGACAACACCATACACAAAATTAAGGACCCCTGTACACAGAATTTGAAGAGTGATCCAAAAGAAATAGAATATATCTTCCAGGAATATTATAAAGAATTATATACACAAACATCTACAGTAGATGGGCAATCAATGAGGACTTTTTTAAGTACAATAGATCTGCCCTGTATTGGAGAGACACAAAATAAAATAATCACAGCAGAAATATCACTGGAGGAGATAGAGAAGACAATTGGTAGGATGAAATCAAACAAGGCCCCAGGCAGCGACGGTTTCCCTATAGAATGGTATAAAATATTTCGGAATGAGCTGAACCCACTTCTTCTGAGAACCTTTAACTGGATTATCAAAGAAGGCAAGACACCCCCGTCATGGAAAGAGGTAATTATAACATTAATCCCCAAAGAGAATAAAGACAAGGAAAATTGTACCGTACCGATATCAATTCTAAATGTGGACTATAAATTATATTCTTCAATTATCTCCAAACGATTTGAAAAGTTCATGCCAGATTTAATTGATGAAGACCAGACTGGTTTTATAATAAGCAGACAAACACAGGACAGCATTAGAAGAACCCTACATATAATACACAAGATTCAAAAGGAAAGTACGCCTGCTGTCCTGATAAGTCTAGACGCGGAAAAGGCTTTTGATAGGGTTAATTGGGAATTCTTATATCAAACACTAGAAAGATTTGGCTTTACCGACGAGTCAATTCAAGTTATTAAAGCAATTTACCAGCAACCTACTGCAAGAGTAAAGGTGAATGGGTCCTTAACTGAGAGATTTGTGTTAGGAAGAGGAACGAGACATGGATGTTGTCTTAGCCCTACCCCGTTTGCTGTATATATTGTACCATTGGCTCAAGCGATTCGTCAAGATAGGGAACTGAGGGGATAAAAAGGTAAAAAAAGGAAGGCACTAGATGAAAACAATCCAGTGATATAAGTGATTGTTAATGCGTATCATCAAAAAACATTAAGGATTATTTCTAAACTTTATCATAGTTTAATGGAATGTCAAGTTAAAACTACATTTTATGTAAAATTTAAGTGGGAAAAGGAATTGAACATTACGATCTCGGAAGAAGAATGGCATCATATGTGTGTAACTCTACAGACATCCACCAATTCACAACATTGGAGAGAATTTAATTGGAAAAATTTGATTCGTTTCTTTATTACGCCTAACATAAAAAGCAAGAAATTCTAAGGCAGCAAACATGCTGGAGGCAATGTGGCCAAACAGACGCCCAATGTGCCCAAAAATAGAACCATTTTGGGACAGAATGAATTCAGAATTAACGGAGGTATTAGGATATATAGTCTGCAAGAAGTGTTCCATTTTATACCTGGGTAATATAAATACAGTGGTGCTGAAGGAAGACCATTACTTGGTTAAAATCCTACTCACAGCTGGCAGAAAGGCCATTACAAGAAACTGGCTTGCAGCGGACACACCCAGACTTAGACAATGGTTAGTCATAGTACAGGAAACATTTGTCATGGAGAAAATGACATATTCTCTAAGAGTGAAAGAAGATGAATTTAAAAGAAAATGGGAAAAATGGATTAGGTATAGAAATAAAGACATCAACACAGTATAATTTTATAGACAATAATGTAAGTTATTGGAAAATGTTTTAATATGAAAATAGTTCTGTATACTGCATCATTAATTGTAAACTGAACCCCCCGCTACACTGTTGTACGTTTCATTGTAATGTTGTGTGTTTCGTTGTTATATTTGTGTTTTATTTATGTATACATAAAAACAATAAAAACTAAAGTAAAAAAAAAAAAAGAAGCGCGGAGTTGTGCGGGTCTGGTCCCAACATCGCACGGGGCTCCAAAATTCTTGCAGAGGCCGAAATCTTTGCGCGCCAACGGCCTGTCGGCACGCGGGCGCATTGCGGTCGTACGCAGCGTCTTCACGTCATAAGCAGCATCTTGATGGCGTACGACTAGCGCAAGGCGTTGCGTGATGACGTCACCGCCTGACGCCGTGCGACGCCCAAATTCAGTCGGCCTGCCTCCTGTCCAGCTGATTGGTAAGCATGACGTAAATGACGTCACGCGTGAACTTAGCGCGAACTTCGCGCGAACTCTGCTTCCGGTTGGTCGCGCCAAACGCACGCAATCGCATGCAAGTGGGACAGGCCCTTACCTCTAACCATAGACAGGTTTAAACTGAAGCCATGGTGTTCCAGCGGTAACGAGTGTGAATGTTTAGGATGTTGGATGGGGTGTGATTTAAAAGGACTGTAAGTGTCATTGAGCTGTTTGTGGTTACTGCAGCTACACATTCCACAAAGGTGGAGTGAATTCCATCATTTCCCAATTTATTTCTTGCGAAAGGGTGAGAGTAATTCACTGAGAATACCCAGCTCCAACCTGCTCTTGTATTTATGTGGTGGTCCAGTTAAGAATATTGGTGACAGCCTTTTCCCATGTTGATGTTAGAGGAGATGGGAGGAAATTAATCATCAGCAGTGTTGCTTGATTTCTGGATATGCCTTGTAACTGTATCTTTTGACTGCTGGCAGACCTATTTCCCTCTGGGATAAATAAAGTGGTATTGTATCATATCGTATTGTATCATAATGTTGGATTCAATCATTGCCTGGCATTGTGTACCATTAATGTTATTTAGCATTTATCGACGCAAGCCAGACCGTTGTCCAAATCTTCTACGTTCACCACCTGCGGAGATATGAGTAGAGCTAAACGCTGCACAGTTAGCCCTGTTTCTGACCTTGTGACAATTATCACATTCATCCAGCACACCTTTCTCAGCCAGGTTTGTTAGGATTAACACAAGGATTTTGATCAATTAACTTCTTTCTCAAGTTGCATGGATTGGACAGGTACGAAACATAGAAACATAGAAATATAGAAAATAGGTGCAGGAGGAGGCCATTCAGCCCTTCGAGCCAGCACCGCCATTCATTGTGATCATGGCTGATCACCCACAATCAGTAACCCGTGCCTGCCTTCTCCCCATATCCCTTGATTCCGCCAGCCCCTAGTGCTCTATCTAACTCTCTTTTAAATTCATCCAGTGATTTGGCCTCCACCGCCTTCTGTGGCAGAGAATTCCATAAATTCACAACTCTCTGGGTGAAAAGGTTGTTTCTCATCTCAGTTTTAAATGGCCTCCCCTTTATTCTTGGACTATGGGCCCTGGTTCTGGACTCCCCCAACATTGGGAACATTTTTCCCTGCATCTAGCTTGTCCAGTCCTTTTATAATTTTAAATGTTTCTATGAGATTCCCTCTCATCCTTCTAAATTCCAGTGAATATAAGCCTAGTCTTTCCAATCTTTCCTCATATGACAGTCCCGCCATCCCGGGGATCAATCTTGTGAACCTACGCTGCACTGCCTCAATAGCAAGGATGTCCTTCCTCAAATTAGGAGACCAAAATTGTACACATTACTCCAGATGTGGGCTCACTAGGGCCCTGCACAACAGCAGAAGGAACTCTTTACTCCTATGTTTGATTCCTCTTGTTCAGGCCAACATGCCATTCGCTTTCTTCACTGCTGCTATGTCTGCATGCTTACTTTCATAGACTTACTTTCCTCTCGTTATGAAGGCCAACATGCCATTAGCTTTGGAGGGATATGGACCAAGCGCAGGCAAGTGGGACTAGTTATTTTCTTGTGTATGGCATGCACAGCCTAAAGTTGTAGGTCAACCTGTTCAATTTAATCTATTTGTTTGTGCACGTCAGGTTGATTGCATTAGTCGAAACAGGGTGGACCACGTGAAGGTTGCAATCTCCCACGCCAGTAGGCCTAGTGTAACTGGGACATTGTTGGCCGGTGTGGGCAAGTTGGGCCGAAGGGCCTGTTTCCACACTGTATCACTCTATGACTCCAGGGTCTCGACCCAAAACGTCACCCATTCCTTCTCTCCAGAGATGCTGCCTGTCCCACTGAGTTACTCCAGCATTTTGTGTCTATCTTCGATTTAAACCGGCATCTGTGCTGTTCTTTCCGACTCAACTTCTTTCTTCTGTTCATTACCACATCAGGTCCAACTATCAATTGTTTGACATTGCCATTGCAGCATGTTGATGAACTCTGTAAATGTAGTTATCCACAGTAAAGCAGCTCTAGGTACATTGTTCTTTCCCTGGGTTTCCATGAGCTGTGTTTTACGACAATACAACACAGGAACAGGCCCTTTGGCCCACATTGTTTGTGCCGGATGTGATGTCAGGTTAAACTAATCTCTACCTGGTAATGATCCATATCCCTCCATTCCTTGTGTATCCCTGTACTTATCCACAAACCTCTTAAATGCCACTATTGTATCTGCCACCACCCCTGGTAGCAGGTCCCAGGCATCCACCATGCTGGGTGAAGAAAAGCTTGACCCACACATCTTCTTCAAGCGTTGCCCCTCTCTCCCTAAAGCTATGGCCTCTAGACTTTAACATTTCCACCCTGAGAAAAGATTCTGACTGTTGACACTATCTATCCATCTCATCATTTTATATCCTTCTATCAGCTTTCCCCTCAATCTCCAATGCTCCATAGAAAACAATCTAAGTTAGTCCAACCTCCCATTACAGCTAATACACTGTAATCCAAGCAGCATTCTGGTAAACCTCTCCTGCACTGTCCGCAAAGCCTCCACAACCTTCCTGTAATGGGGCAACCAGAGATGCACACAATGCTCCAAATGCAATCTAATCAGGAATATTGTATTTATGGGCCTGTCCCACTTAGGCGATTTTTTTCGGCCACTGCCGGTGACTGTCATAGTGGTAGCAGGTCGCCGAAAAAACGGCGACTGGACCCCCCTACGACAATGTCTACGACAATGTCTACAACAACCTACCACCTAGTCAACGTCAAGCTACGGCAAGCTACCGACAACCGGCGACCCATTAGGACATCCACCTACAACAACCTACGTTCCACCCGCGACCAGCTACAACAAGGCACGGCCGTGTCGGCAACAACTGAAGACAACTTAAGACAATTCAGTCGCCGGTACCTGTCGCCGGTTGACGTAGGTTGATGTAGGTAGTCACCAATGGAATTCACCGAAGTCAGCACCGGTGACAACCTACGTCACCTGGCGACAACCTACGACTGCACATACGTCAGGAGAAGTCAAGCTACGCTCATTGGCATCAACCCACTCTCGCCGAAAAGTTTTGAACATTTCAAAATTCTGCGGCGACCATAAAAACACTACGATTCTTAGGGGGACTGAGGAGACCACTCACGATCATACAGGCGACCACCCGGCGACCATGTGGCGACAGCCTAGTCGCCTGTAGTCGCCTAAAAAATCGCCTAAGTGGGACAGGCCCTTTACGTTGCTAACTATTTGAGGACCCAAATGATCTATTCATGTGGAGGATTTTGGGGGGCAGTATTTTAACTACAAGGGTTTAATTTCTTCTCTAAACCTGAATGGGATTTTCTAAAATAGAAGAGAGACACAAAAATCTGTAGTAACTCATTGGGTCAGACAGCAGGAATAGGTGACGTTTCGGGTCGAGACCCTTCTTCAGGCTGAGAGTCAGGGGAATGGGAAAGGAGAGATTTGGACGGTGACACTGGTCTAGCTGTGTCTTGGAGAGTCTTATAATGTTATATGCATTTATTGTGCTGATTATCCCAGTTCTAATTCCCTTGTTCTTAATTTCTATTGATTTATTGTGATTTGTACCATTCAGCTTTCCTATTAATTTCCAATATTTTGTTTGCAGAATCTCTAACTGGTACTTGACTGGAAACATTCATCGTTTTATTTACTGAGCAAGGCACTGTGTTCCTTGTGACTATCACAGTTTACTTAAAGTTCAGTCCCAAATGATAAAATGTAGATCAGTCTCAATTGTTATATATAATCTAATATAATCTAAGAGCAGCATACTCTTACTCTTAAAATAAATTGGTACTTCAGGCATTAAAAGTACTTCCTGATCTTGTATGATTTAATGTTGACCTATTGCATATATTTGTAAGAATCATGATACAAGATGTCACCTCATTAGAGGTCTATTAAAATGGGTAGCTAATTAGCAATAATGATTGCCATTGATTTTATAAAAATAATTAAAATATCTCTAACTAAAAAATCATTAATCCATGTTTCATCTTATTTTCTTTCTCAAGTTGTATTATTCTTAACTGTTAAATAGTGCGATTGTGATGAAGACAAAATCAGAAATAGAATTAGGCCATAGAGGTATACGGCACAGAAACAGGCCCTTCAGCCCAACCTGTCCATGCCAACCAAGGCACCATATCTGGACTAGTCTCACCTGCCTGCATTTGCCCCATACCCTCTCCCTACCTTTCCTATCCATGTACCTTTCCAAATGTCTTTTAGATGTTGAAGTTAAGCAATAAATTGAGTCTTTTTATGATTGATGATCTATTTCGTGAAAATGTTCTGGAGTTATTTCATCTCATATCTTGTATCCTTTTTACTGGTGTTGATAGAGTCATGGAGTGATAAAGTGTGGAAACAGGCCGTTCAGCCCAACTTGCCCACACGGGCAAAATGTCCCAGCTACACTAGTCCCACCTGCCCGCGTTTGATCCATATCCCTCCAAACCTGTTTGTACCTTGTCTAACAGTTTCTTAAATGGTTGGATAGTCCCTGCCTCAACTACCTTCTCTGACAGCTTGTTCCATGCACTGACCACCCTTTTGTGTGAAAAAGTTACCCCTATTAAATCTTTTCCCCTTCACCTTAAACCAATGCCCTCTGGTCCTCGATTCACCTATTCTGAGCAAGAGACTACCCAATTTACTCCTCTCATGATTTTATACACCTCATTAAGTTCACCCCTCATTCTCCTGCGCTCCAAGGAATAGAGTCCCAGCCTACTCAACCTCTCCCTCTAGTCCTGGCAACATCCTCGTAAATCTTCTCTGACCCCTTTCCAGCTTTCCATCTTTCCTATAACATGGTGCCCAGAAATGAACAAAATACTCCATATGCGGCCTCACCAACGTCTTATATAACTGCAATATGACCTCCCAACTTCTATACTCAATATGACTGATGGCAATACTCTGGCTGTGTGTACAAAGATTAGATCAGGGTAAATTGCTCATTAAGAATTAGAAAATATAAACAACGGCCCTTGATTTCCTGTTGTGCTGCCTAGTAATTAATTGACACTTGAACTGGCACTCCCAGAATAATTTTCCTTCAAGGCACTCAGAATGTGAATAAATACTTCTGGTTCAATACTTGTTCATATTTATTTCCAAACGTCTGATAAATAATTATTAATTTCATTTTCGATCCAAAATGCTGCAATTTCTGCTTTTCAAACGTCACTTGAATGCTGGTGGTTTTTTTTTTAAATCAATGCATTCCCATATTATTATTTTGTGAAATTATGAAAATCGAGAGCATGTTTTCCCTGCCTTATTCAAAGATGAATTGTTCATCTTTATAATGTAACTGTGCCCTTCACTTCCAACAGAGTAATACGTCCGTGCCCGGGTGGGGTTAGAAAGGGAATACGCCCTGTCTACGGGCACCCTGAGGAGTTCCGAGACCGCTGGCCTCCGCAGGGTGTAGAATGTATCCTCAATAAGGATTGTATCATAATTGCATAATAGTTTATTTTGGATACATGTTTGTATTGTGTTATGGTGGTGGGCTTCGGCTTGTTTTATTGTACTGTATATATTTTTTAATAATTGAATAAATGTTTTGATTTAAAAAAATAAAAAATAAAAAATAAAAAAACAGAGTAATTTCCTACAACCACAGCCCTGTGCAAGGGTAAGCCAGTAGGCTACAACCCTTCCTCCTGCACCCTTTCCACTTCCACAGTAATCCTCACAGCATTAAGGGTACACAAATGTCTGGTGATTCTATTAAAAGCACTCCTCCGAAAGCAGTCAAATTTATATTCCTGCACATGTGCCTGCCTAAAATAATTCTCTTCCAATTCTGTATTTGCCTGCAATTAATTGGGAGTCAGCAATTAGTGTTATTCAGAATCATTGCCTGCTGCTGTAGTATGGCAAACTGAAGCCTAATGTTATACCCAATGGATGGTGCAAACTCCATACAACTGCCTTACCGCACAGCTAGAGACCCGGGTTCGATCCTGACTACGGGTGCTTGTTTGTACTGAGTTTGTACGTTCTTCCAGAGACCTGCATGCGTTTTCTCTGGGATCTTCGGTTTCACTCCGAAAGCATACAGATTTGTAGGTTAATTGGCTTGGTATAAATGTAAAATTGTCCCTAGTGTCTGTAGGGTAGTGTTAGTGTGCGGGGATCGCTGGTCGGCGCGGACTTGGTGGGCCGAAGGGCCTGTTTCCACATTGTATCTCTAAACTAAACTAAGCTAAAAACATGCTCAATAATTCCAGTGAAGGCTCAAGATAGCAGCTGTTAATGATCAACCAAAGATCTGATCTTAATCGTGTATCTTTACATCAGCAGAATAACAGGCAGCTTAATGCCCATTGACCAGCTGATGAGGATGCCACCTCCACCCATTTTGACACCCAGCTAATGAAGCCACAGCTTTCCCCTCGCAGACTGGCAGTAAGTATTTAATAGCACATCTTGTGAACCCACCTTCAGCTAACAGTGGCTGGATGAGACTGGAGAGAAGACACAACGTTTGGTACTATGGTGCCATCTTCAGACCACACACAATTTTACACAATCTGCCAGAACATTGGAGGAGCCTTGAACTGAAATAAACACCCATCATAAATCATAACCTCATCGTGCCCCTAGATGAAAATCCTTACAATAGTCTGCTCTCCACAGCGTGACGTGAGGCCATTCAGGAATGACTAAACGGACTGGGGCTATCTTCAGTGGGAGAAAGAGAAGGAGCACATACCAGAGGTAGAGTTTGATAGGGCAGATATACAGTTAGGTATTGACACTTGTGGAGACCACAAAAGCAGCAGACATAAATACAAGAATCCATAAAGTCAGGTGTTTGGATGGAAAATCAGACCTTCACATGAAGAAATGGTTTGAATGTTGAACTGACAACCACACGGAACAGTTGAGGCAAATGGCATTCGTGTTTTTAAGGAGAAGTCCCATTAAATACACCAGAGTAAAAGATCAAAAAGAAAAGCCGAGGCAGGTTGAGAAGAGGGACACATCTTTTAGGGAACTTTGTAAAATAAACAAAACAGCTGCCTTTGGAAAATATTTAACCTGGCTCTTACTCCGAACAATGAGCCCTCGCAAGCATGAAGCTTCAGCTAGTGGTCGTTTTATAGATGGGGAATAAGCTGAACAATACAAAATCACAGCTTGGGAATACTCTACAGAAAGTGAAGCTAAAATACCTGGGGAACGTGTGGCTCTGGATTTAGGGAATAAAAGAAAGGAAACTGCAGGTGTGGAACTCTCTAAAGACAGAGACATTATGGTTGACAAGCACCCTACATTGCAATGCCTGGATTGGTAAAACGTTCATTCTGTTTGTACAATAATATGTGAACATGATTTTTATAGAAGTGATGGAACGCACTTATTTTGTACTTACACCATTTCAATGAGAACCATAACAGGTATGGAGCGGCTTTCATGCTACCAATATTGGATACTTATTCCTCCCAGCTGGAACTGGCTGGCATTTTGATGGTCCATTAGTAACGGTTGATACTTTTGTATTCACTTTGCTGTCTTTGCCTGAAAATAGGTCAGCATCTTATTCCAGAACAAGTCACGGGAGAGATGCTGAATTAAAATTAAAGTAAATTGGTCCGGCTATTGAACCCTGAAATAATGTTGGAAGCACCCAGCATGTCAAGCGGTATCTGCGGAGAAAGAAAGAGAATGAATGTTTCACGCTGACAACTGGAACAGTTAGAGACATAATGCGGCAAGTGAATAAAGATAGAAGGAGGACAAGTTATCTAATGACAGAGAGGGTCAAGGTGTGGGGCGAAAGTGAGAAAGAAAGAGATCCTTGCATTTGTATCGAACCTTTCAAAGACACAGGACATCCAAAAATGCTTTACATCCAATTAATTACTTCTGATATGTGACATAATAATGTAATGCAGGATTTTACACAGAGCATGTTCCCGTGAACAAACATGGCATAATGACCAAATGATCGGTTTTGCTGTTAATTAAAGAATAAATATTGCCAGGGCCCTAATGGGAAAACTTCCTTCCCTTGATCTTCAAAATAGTGCTGTGGAATGGTTGATAAGATCATAAGACATAGAAAACATAGAAAAAAAAGGAGCAAAATTAGGCCATTCGGTCCATGCATACTGCTCTGCCATCCGATCGTGGCTGATCTATTTTTCACTCCTAACCGCACTCTCCAGCCTTCTCCCCATAAATTCTGACACCCTTACTTCTGACACATTCATAGGTAAAATTATTGTTAAATATTTTAACAAAGATTGTAATCAAAATAGTTTAAAAAAAATTAAAGCCTTCATTAAGATAATGAGCAAAGCAATTTCACTCCAATCAATTAATCCACTGATTAAATACATTACACTGAAACATTGTTCCTGTATTGCCTGGGAAAATGCCTTTATCCTTATGTTTACAATCATTATCTCTCTTTTCCTGTACACTCCCTTCCCTATCATCAACCTATTCTCTCCCAATGTTTAAGGGCCTGTCCCACTTTCACGACCTAATTCACGACCTTTTTTACTCGTGGACATTTTTCATCATGTTGAAAAAAACGCCCCGACCTACTTGATGCCACGACCTACCTACGACCTCCTACGACCTCGTGACGACCATGCTGCGAGTATGAGTCAAGGAAAAACACGGCAGAGGTCGTGAAAGTGGGACAGGCCCTTAATCCTTCATACAGAATACTCAAACATTGACTATTGTTTTACAATTGAGAGCAGTCAGTGTTACCATCGAAGGAGTACTGAAGGCACTATCGTGTGTGAAGGTAGACAAATCCCCAGGGCCTGATCAGATATATCTGAGGACATTGTGGGAAACCAGAGAGGAAATTGCAGAGCCCTGGTTGAAATTTACGAGTCGTCCTTAAATTCAGGAGCGATGCAGGAACACTGGAGGGCGGCAAATGTTGCGCCTCTTTTCAAGAAGGGCTGCAGGGAAAATGCTGGGAACTATAGGCTGGTGAGCTTAATGTCTTTAGTTGGAAAGTTATTAGAGAGTATTACAGAGGGATAGGATATACAGGCATTTGTATGGGCAAGGGCTGATTAGGGATAGTCAGCATGGTTTTGTATGCAGGAGGTCGCGTCTCACAAATCTGATTGATATTTTTGAAGACACGACCAAAGAGTTTGATAAGGGCAGAGCTGTAGATGTGTACATGCACTTCAGTAAGGCATTCGACAAGGTTCCGGATGGTGGGCTGCTCTGGATGATTAGATCGCATGGGATCCAAGGAGCGATAGCTGGATGGATAGCAAATTGGCTCCATGGAAGGAAGCAGAGGGTGATGGTGGAAGGTTGTTTCTCGGACTTGAGGCCTGTGACTAGTGGTGTACCTCAAGGTTCGGTGCTGGGCCCATTACTGTTTATCATCCGCATCAATGATTTGGATGAGAACATACAGGGCAAGATTAGCAAGTTTGCTGATGATACAAAAGTGAGTGGTTTTGCAGATAGTGAAGATGGTTGTGAAAGATTGCAGCAGGATCTGGATCGATTGGCCAGGTGGGCAGAGGAATGGTTGATGGAATTTAGTACAGAGGAGTGTGAGGTGTTGCATTTTAGGATGTCTAACAAGGGCAGGACCTACACAGTAAATGGTAGGCCTCTGGGGTGTGTTGTAGAGCAGAGGGATCTAGGAGTGCAGGTGGAGGTGCATGGCATATTGGCCCTCATCGGTCAGAGTATTGAGTATAGAAGTTGGGAGGTCATGTTGCAGTTGTATGAGACGTTGGTGAGACCGCATTCAGAATATTGTGTTCAGTTCTGAGCACCATGTTATAGGAAAGATATTGTCAAGCTTGAAAGGGTTCAGAGAAGATTTACAAGGATGTTGCCATGACTAGAGGGTCTGAGCTACAGGGAAAGGTTGAGTAGGCTGGGTCTCTATTCCTTGGAGCCCAAGAAGATGAGAGGTGATCTTACAGAGGTGTATAAAATCATGAGAGGAATAGATCAGGTAGATGTACAGAGTCTCTTGCACAGAGTTGGGGAATCGAGGACCAGAGGACATAGGTTCAAGGTGAAGGGGAAATGATTTAATAGGAATCTCAGGGGTAACTTTTTCACACAAAGACTGGTGGGTGTATAGAACAAGCTGCCAGAGGAGGTAGTTGAGGCTGGGACAATCCCAATGTTTAAGAAACAGTTAGACAGGTACAAGGATAGGACAGGTTTGGAGGGATGTGGATCCAGTGCAGGCAGGTGGTACTCATGCAGCTGGGACATGTTGGCTGGTGTGGGCAAGTTAGGCCAAAGGGCCTGTTTCCACACTGTAATTGAAATAATGAGCCTTCTGACATCTCATAGTTCCAAACATTCAAGCAAATCGAAAAACCCCAGAGTTTGAAGAAGTGAATCCTCATCAACCACCTGTGATAACTGGACAAGACAGTGTCAGCCACAAGTTGCCTTTAACGGCCCATAGTTTCCCTGAATTCGGTGGATAGAACAATGGTGGCATAGCAGTAAAATTGCTGCCTTACAACACCTACAACATCAGAGTCACGAGTTCAATCCCAACAACGGGTGCTGTCTGTATGGAGTATGTCCACTCTCCCCATGACCTCGTGGGCTTTCTCCAAGATCTTCTAATTCCTCCCACTCCAAAGACGTATAGGTTTGTAGGTTAATTGGCTTGGACCTGTTTTCACATTTTTGGATTGAAGAGGCTATTTTTTTTCTCTCAGTAGCTCCTGAGTTCAAAGCCAGTCAAATCTAATATAAGCTGTGTGTTTAGAAAATATTTGAACAACTCATTTAGTCACACGCATGTCTTTCATTCATTTATTCTATATCTCTCAACATTACCGTCTATATCTCTCGTTTTCCCTTTCCCCTGACACTCAGTCTGAAGGAGTGTCTCGACCTGAAACTTCACCATTCCTTCTCTCCAGTGATGCTACCTGTCCCGCTGAGTTACTCCAGCATTTTGTGTCTATCTAATCAAATTCACTGCAGACGAGCTGGGTGGTATAACGGAAATATTTAATGATGCTTCCTGTTCCTTGGCATACAACTGCTGAGAATTTGGAGCACCGTGCTCTTGTGAAATCAATAAACCTTCAGCTCTCCCATCTACATCAATGTAGATCATCAATGTACATCAATGTACATCAATGATCTGGATGATGGGGTGGAAAATTGGATAAGTAAGTATGCAGATGATACTAAGATAGGTGGTGTTGTGGATAATGAAGTAGATTTTCAAAGTCTACAGAGAGATTTGGGCCATATGGAAAAGTGGGCTAAAAGATGGAAGATGGAGTTTAATGCTGATAAGTGTGAAGTGCTACATCTTGGCAGGACAAATCAAAATAGGACGTACATGGTAAATGGTAGGGAATTGAGGAATGCTGTGGAACAGAGAGATCTAGGAATAACTGTGCATAGTTCCCTGAAGGTGGAATCGCATGTAGATAGGGTGGTAAAGAAAGCCTTTGGTGTGCTGGCCTTTATAAATCAGAGCATTGAATATAGGAGTAGGGCAGTAATGTTAAAATTGTACAAGGCATTGGTAAGACCAATTCTGGAGTATGGTGTGCAATTTTGGTCGCCTAATTATAGGAAGGATGTCAACAAAATAGAGAGAGTACAGAGGAGATTTACTAGAATGTTGCCTGGGATCCAGCAACTATGTTACAGAGAAAGGTTGAACAAGTTAGGTCTTTATTCTTTGGAGCGCAGAAGGTTAAGGGGGGACTTGATTAAGGTCTTTAAAATGATGAAAGGGATAGACAGAGTTGACGTGGATAAGCTTTTCCCATTAAGGGTAGGGAAGATTCAAACAAGAGGGCATGACATGCGAATTAAGGGACGGAAGTTTAGGGGTAACGTGAGGGGGAACTTCTTTACTCAGAGGGTGGTGGCTGTGTGGAATGAGCTTCCAGCAAAAGTGGTGGAGGCAGGATTGATTTTAACATTTAAAAGTAAAGTGGATAGGTATGTGGACGGGAAGGGAATGGAGGGGTATGGTCTGAGTGCAGGTAGATGGGACTAGGGGAAAACAAATGGTCGGCACGGACTGGAAGGGCCGAGGGGCCTGTTTGCGTGCTGTAATTGTTATATGGTTATATGGTTATATGTTATCTCCGAGCTGATGGCTGCAGCTTCTCTATTAAAACAACTCAATTCAGCCTCTCAAATGGATTCTTGCAGAGTTTCTTTAGGATTGCTCAGTGCCTTGAAGTCAAAGCTTCGGGCCTCTGAGGATGGATTCAAACAACATTAGCTTTCTCTTGACTCAGACACAAGACTCAAAATTAGTTTGCAATTGTTCAATTTAGAGGGGAATTGGAGTGCTAATCACCTGTTGCATTGCCAAGGCACTAAAAGTAAATGAGCTGCCTGCGTTCTCTGCCAGGGAGGAGACCTCTGCATTGCAGGAAGATCCACAGGGAAAATCACAACAAACAATTACTTTTTATGAAACATTTCTTGATCAAAACATTTATTTTACTGTGTATGGTCACACAATCAGTTGGTTTGGTTTGTTTTGATTTTTGTTATTGTCACATCAAGAGTCAAGTCAAGGATCAAGGGGGTTTCATTGTCATATGCCCCGACACCGAGATACAGTGAAAAACGTTGTCACGTGATGTACTAAGCAGACAAGTCATACCGTACACGAGTACAGCAGGTAATGCAACGGAGAAAATAAACAGAGAGCAGTAGGTGTATAAAATCATGAGAGGACTAGATCGGGTAGACGCACAGAGTCCCTTGCCCAGAGTAGGGTAATCGAAGACCAGAGGACATAGGTTTGTGAAGGGGATCAGATTTAATAGGAATCTTTTTTTAAATATATTTTTATTTATTAGAAGCAGTGTACAAAAATATAAGCAGCGGCATATGACATAATATAGTTACTGTACAACTTCAATTTTAATTTTTAGCTAAAGTTAAGAGAAAAGAAGAGAGAAAAAGTGGATGTGCAAGAATAGCACCCCTAGACTACCAAATTGGTGTAGCCAAAGAGTGAGTAAGTAAAAGAAATAAGAGAAATAAAAAGGCAAAAACAGAAAGAAAAACTGAAGGTGATGATATACCTGCCTCTTATCCCTCCCCACCCATCAACCAACCCATAATTAGATTTAACTCCAAAATTGTGTTGCACCATACTATCCTTGTAATGTATCAATGAATGGTGTCCATGTCTTCAAAAAATGCTCTGGTTTTTCTGCTAAGACAAGTCTCATAATTTCAAGATGTAGCATCTCAGACATGTTTGTAATCCACATTTTGAGAGTAGGGGGCGGATGTATGTTTACAGAATTTGAGTATTAGTTTTTTTGCCGTTATCAGACCATAATTGAGGAAATGTCTTTGATATATTGATAGCTCAGAGCAGGCTTCTGACGTTCCTAGAATAATCAGTTCTGTGTCGGGGTCCAATTTTGTTTTTAATGTTTTTGAGAAAATTTCAAAAATTCCTCTCCAAAAGTTATGTAATTTTATGCAAGAGGCGAAGGAATGTGTTATAGTTGCTTCTTGAAGGAGATATTTGTCACAAATAGGAGATACATTTGGAAAGATCTTATTCAATTTAATAGGAATCTGAGGGGTGACTTTTTCCACACAAAGGGTGATGTATGGAACGAGCTGCCAGAGGAGGTAGTTGAGGCAGGGATTCTTAATCACAACGTTTAAGAATCAATTAGACAGGTACATGGATTGGACATGTTTGGAGGGATACGGGCCAAATGCCGGCATGAGGATCTAGTGTAGATGGGACATGTTTGCCGGTGTGGGCAAGTTGGGCCGAAGGGCCTGTTTCTACTCTATAACTCTATGAGCAGGATATAACGTTGCAGCTACAAAGTGCAGATATACAAAACTGCAAGGGCTACAATGAGGTTGATAGGAAGATCGGCAATTCATCCTTAACATACGAGAAGTCCATTCAAGAGTCTGACATAAGCAGGGAAGAAGCTGTTCTTGAACCTGGTGGTAAGTGCTGATGGTTGTAAAAATGCTGAACAAACCACAAGTGAAAGATTTACTGTACGTCCTGTCTACACATCAGCCAGAAATGTTAGCATTTCCATTTTTTTCCCGTTGTTACTGCATTTCTGCGCCACTAATCTACACCATGTGGTAATGAGTACAATTGAATGTTGAGAAATCCTGTTTGCTAAAATCATCAGTGAGGATTCGCTGTCCCCTGTAGCAATCATCAGTGAGGATTCGCTGTCCCCTGCCGCGGTTTGCACCTGTGACCTGGAAATGATTAACAGTGCTCCAGGCATCTTCTCTCATCTTCATTGCCAGGCAACACTTTACTACACTGGGAATGGAATAAACATTGGAGTCCAGTTCCACCCCAGTTGTATTAAGGTTAGAAAGAATTTGTCAGATTGAATTGGACTTTATTGGGTCCGCAGCTGTAACATGTTCTATTCTACTTGTCAGGAAATGCTCAAAGTGATAGATGTGAAGTTTCTGTGGCAACTCAAGGAAGAACGGAGTGTTCTCCCAGTTTCCTGGTTAGTATTCAGCCACTCAAACGGATTAACTGGTTATTCATCATGTCACTGCTTGTCGGACGTATCATGAGTAGAATATCTGCCAACTTGGACTAAATAACACTGGCAATAGTTCAATTCTGTGTCGCAGTTTGATGCACTTGAGAATGTGACAAGTTGCAATATTAATCACTCCGTAACTGGCAAGGGCATTTATAATTTGGACTGATGCTCAAGTTGCTTTTTCATGTTTATAACACATTAGTTTCTGTAGGCAAACTCTTACTCTCCATGTTGAAAGCCATAATTTTACAGTTTGCTGTGAAAACGTAAAATACTCTTAGCTTCACCTGAGGATTGACAAGGATTTTTATAGCTAAATTGCTGACAGGGTGTATTTAAGTCATATTTCTATCTTATTAGATTTATTTTGCTTGAGTCTAATTTCAAGAAATGCATTTATAGATTTAACTAATGAAAAATCTAATGGGTGAGGCATTAACCAGCATCACATACATTAGAACAATGCCGACATTTTAAATATATAAAGTCAATCAGTCAGTGAGTTTTATTTCTATAGCACATTTAAAAACAATGTACATCACAGCAGATACTAATGTGCTACATACACAGACCTAACAATACATACTTAAACTGTTTACAGCGCCCCCTCAGAGAGCCTCAAAAACGCTAGGGAGTAGAAATAGCTTTTGAGCCTCGATTTAAAGGAGTCTATGGAGGGGGCAGTTCTGATGAGGAGAGGGATGCTGTTCCACAGTCTAGGTGCTGCAACCGCAAAAGCGCGGTCGCCCCTCAGCTTAAACCTGGACCGCGGGATAGTCAGTAGCCCCAAGTCGGCCAACCTGAGGGACCTGGAAGTAGAATGGTTGGTTAGAAGATTTTTGATATAGGTGGGGGCAAGCCCGTTAAGGGCTTTGTATACGAATAAGAGGAGCTTGAAGTTGATTCTATACCGTACTGGGTGCCCGTGGAGAGAGGCCAGAATGGGGGTGATGTGGTCCCTTTTACAGGTACCCGTCAGAAGTCTCGCTGCGGCGTTTTGAACCAATAGCAGGCGGGACAGGGATGATTGGCTGATGCCAGTGTATAGTGAGTTGCAGTAGTCAAGGCAGGAGGAGATGAAGGCGTGGATGATTTTTTTCAAGGTCGTCAAATTGGAGGAATGGTTTGATTTTAGCTATGGTACGAAGCTGGAAGAAACTAGCTTTTACCACAGAGTTGACTTGCTTTTCAAACTTTATTGCAGAGTCAAATATCACGCCAAGGTGTATGCAAAATAATTCCGAGTACCTGAGGACATGGAAGTGCCAGAACATAGAACCTACAGCTCATGAACAGGCCCCTCGCCCCACGGTCTGTTCTTCCTCATCTCCTGCCTATACCAGTCTAACGGCCTCTTAAATATCGTGATTGTAACTGTTTCTACTACTTCTCCGGCAGCGCGTTCCAGACACCTACCATTCTCTGTTTGAAAAAAAAACTTGCCTTGTAAATCTCTTTTAAACTTTTCCTCTCTCACCTTATAAATACCCACCTGGTATTTAACATTCCCACCTTGAGAAAAAGATTGTGACAGTTCACCTGCCTATGCCTCTCACAATGTTATATACCTGCATCAGGTCGCCCTTCAGCCTCCAATACTCCAAGAAAACAATCTAAATTTGACTAACCTCTCCTTGGGACTATTACTCTGTAATCCAGGCAACATCCTGGTGAACCTCTTATGCACCATCATAGAGTCATACAGTGTGGAAACTGACCCTTTGACCCAACTTGCCCACACCGGCAAATATGTCCCAGCTACACTAGTCCCACATGTCCATGTTTGGTCCATAACCCTCCAAACCTGTCCTATCCACGTACCTGCCTAACTGCTTCTTAAACGTTGGGATAGTCCCTGCCTCAACTACCTCCTCTGGCAGCTTGTTCCATACACCCACCACCCTTTGTGTGAAAAAGTTGCCCCTTAGATTCCTATTAAAGCGTTTCCCCTTCACCTTAAACCTATGTGCTCTGGTCCTCAATTCATCTACTCTGGGCAAGAGACTGTGTATCTACCCCATCTATTCCTCTGGGAACTCCCTCCAAAGCCTCTACATCCTTCCTGTAATTGGGTGACCAGAACTGCATGTAATACTCTGAATGTAGCTTAAAAAGATTTATATATGATCTCTCTACTTTTATATTCAACTCTCCCACTGATGACGGCAAGCATGCTATATGCCTTCTTTACCACCTTATCCACTTTCAGGGAGCTAAGGTCTTGCACCCCAGGATCCTGCTGTATATTAATGCTCCTAAGGGTCCTGGCATTTAATGAAGAAGTGCGGAGATAATTTGCAAGGGGTGAATAAAACGACAGATTCATGCACTTTTGATAATTCTTTTTGCAGAGTTTGAATCAAAACAACATCTCTGTAACAAAAATGGTTATAATAGTATTCTTGTTCCCTTGAAGGCCAAAGCTGGTCAATATTTCAAAAATCAATTATTTTTGAAGCTTTAAAATGACAGTAGGATTCGTCCCATCTCTCTGGAAAATGATTGCTTGCCTTTGATTGACAGTTAGATAGCTCGACACCAGATGTGAATTAACAGTTTAGCATTTTTCATGGGTTGTAGTGAAACAGAAAATCATGTCCTGGCAATATATACTTCCATTCCTCATTAACAACATGTTTTTTGTGTTTGTTAGTAGCAGCACCATTGCTTAGCTTTTGATTAACCTAACTTCAATCTGTCTTAGCGGAAAGGTCCCGACCCGAAACATTGCCAATCCATTCTCTCCATAGATTCTGCCAGACCTGCTGAGTTCTTCCAGCACTTTGGTCCAAATTTCTGCTCCTATCACGCAAACCTATAAGCATTGATGTAATGGGCTATGTGTTTTTCCTCTGTGTCATAAGAAAATATGAGAATGTGAGAAATTGAGATGGGCATAGCAAATACAAAATGTCTTCTTCTTGTGTATGGCGTGCAAGATACAAGATACAAGATACATTTATTTGTCACATGTGCCAGTTGGCACAGTGAAATATGATCACCATACAGCCATACAATAAAATAAAGAACACTACACACGATAGAGTTCAACATAAAACATCCCCACACAGCAGAATCAAAGTTTCCCACTGTGAGGGAAGGCACCAAAGTCAGTCATCTTCCTCTGATGTTCTTGATGTTCACCCGTGGTCGGGGCCTCCTGAGCCCTCTGCAGTCGCCGCTACAGGCAGCCCGCTGCTCAGGCCCGCTCGCCGGGATGTTGGAACTCCGACGTCGGAACGGGAGGCCAACCTCAGCAGCTTGGTCCTCCAAAACGGCCGCCGCTTCCCACCGGAGTCCGCAGCTCCCGACGTCCCCAGGCCGTGCCGGGCGGAGATTCACGCTGGCGGCCCTCGGCAAAGGGACCCATGATGTCAGTGAACATCTGACATCATGGGAGCTCCGTGAACCACAGCTCCATGATGTCGATGCTGCAGGCCCAAGCTCCAGAGCTCCAAACGGCGATCCAGGTAGGTATCGCCTGCTCTGCGGTGAATCCAGCGTCACGCCGCCGCTGCCAAAGCTCTAGTCCGGTCCCAGGTCTCCGGTAGGAAAGGCCGCCCTGATCCAGCGAGGAGGGGGGACGAGGACGCGACTTGGAGAAATAGTCGCATCCCCGCCAGGAAGCGACTGGAAGTGGTTTCCCCCTTACCCTCCCCCCTCCCCCCTCCCCCACATAGAAAAACTAAAGTATCCCCAAAGCAAACTGGTTAGACAAACTAAAATTAAAAAAAGATAGGAAAAAACGGACAGGCTGCAGGCAGAGGCGCCTTCAATGCGGCGCCCCTAGCAGGCTAGCGGTGCACAGCCTAAAGTTGTAGGACAACTTGTTCTATTTGATCGTATTTGATTGTGCACGCCAGGTTGATTGCATTCATTGAAACAGAACGGACCACGTGAAGGTTGCAATCTCCCACCACATACACACTGTGTTACAGCTTTCATGTCATGAGGCTTTTGTAAGCCATTGCAATGCATGGTAGCCAGCTCAGCACTGACTATCAGCAGGTTGAAGAATTTCAGTTCAGAGTTGATGAACTAGAGCCTGTGATTTGTATGCTCCGAGTCATCGAGGTGGGGGAGAATTAAGGGCCTGTCCCACTTTCACGACCTAATTCACGACCTCTGCTGAGTTTTCCCTTGACTCATACTCGCAGCACGGTCGTCACGAGGTCGTAGGAGGTCATAGGAGGTCATAGGTAGGTCGTAGGTAGGCCGTGATGCTAGACGTGGGTTCTAGTGGCATCAAGTAGGTCTGGGTGTTTTTGTAGCATGATGAAAAATGTCCACGAGTAAAACAGGTTGTGAATTAGTTTTTAAGAAGGAACTGCAGATGCTGGAAAATCAAAGGTAAACAAAAGTGCTGGAGAAACTCAGCGGGTGCAAGAGTTGAGGTCTTTCGCCTTCCCCACGTGCACCTCAGTCACAGTCACACCTTACTGAATAACGATTTCTGCTGCACTTTATCTCAGGGGCATGACATAGGTCAACATTTCGGGTTTGAAGGAGGGATTCAGCCCGAAACGTTACCCATTTCCTTCGCTCCATAGATGCTGCTGCACCAGCTGAGTTTCTCCAGCACTTTTGCCTAGGTCGTGAATTAGGTCATGAAAGTGGGACAGGCCCTTTACTTGAACACTTTGTTATGTCCCTGAGATAAAGTGCAGCAGAAATGGTTGTGCAGTAAGGTGTGACTGTGACTGAGGTGCATGTGGGGAAGGCAAAAGGTGTCTCCTGAAGCCTCAGCTCTTGTAAATATGTATAAGGTTCTTGCACTCTGTACGAATGAGAGCAGGGACTGCAGGGAGGATGAGGAAAATGACCACAGCTCTGTCATACAGGGAGTCATTCAAGTATAATTAGGAGGGAAGATACTGTTTTCCACAGCTGCAAGCAAGAATCCCACAGGTTGTGTTAACTGCTGGAGCCAGGATAAAAGGGTAAGGCCCTGTCCCACTTACGTGTCCTTGGCACGCAAATTACATGACCTCGTCGCCGCATTGAGGCGCACGGGCATCGTGTGGCCGCGCGGGGCCGGTCCCACTGAGAAGCGCGGAGGGGTATGGAGTTGTGCGCGGTAGCGCGAGGCGCTCCGAAATTTTGTAGCGAACGAAATCATTGTGCGCCACTGGCCTGTCGCATAACTAACGGTCAAAGTGGGACAGGCCCAAGACCCTGGGGCGACGCAACGTCTCACCTCCAATAGCAGCAGAAGCAGGCAAACGATCGCCGACCTCAGCCTGGGGCTAACGGCCGTTGCGGTCCGGATCCGACCCCACAGACGCCTGTACGGATGCATGAAGTCACGCGTGTCCTTCGCGGAACCGTCGCCCCTCAACGCGACCACGAGGTCGCGTAATTAGCGTGCCAAGGACACGTAAGTAGGACAGGGGCTTTAAGACTGGAGAGGAATTTAGAGAGGAAAGGTTCATTGTGGTCATGTTGGTCCATGATATTGCTTAGAGCAAAGGAGGTTTTGTCAAATGGGCAGCCGAGGCACAAAATCAAACATCTAAGCAGATGGACAATAATCTCTGATTTACTAGCTGAGCACATGCTTATTAGCATGGGTACACAAGATCAATTGAACATGTGGCTCAAAGATTGGTGTGGGAGAAAATGTGTTCAGTTTGTGGGACTTTAATACCAGTAATGGGGAAAGAGGAAGATGGTCTATCGAATAGAGCTGGTTCAGAGGTCAGCTCAGTTTAGTTTATTGTCACGTGGACAAAGGTACAGTGAAAAGACAATAAACGATGACAATGTATAGATGACATATGATAAGGGAATAACGTTTAGTGCAAGGTAAAGCCAGCAGTCTGATCAAGGATATTCCAAGGGTCTTGCGCAATAAATATAAGGCTTTAAACTAAACAGTGTGGTGAGTGAAAATGTAGCGTTATAGAGAAAGGACAAAACAATCACGCAGAATCACAAAATGGGTAAAATAACCTGTGAGTGAGGAAGGGGCAGTACATACAAATTGGCAAGTACCCCAGCTTGACAAGGGAGGGCTGGTCCCCAACGCAATATTCCACCTCTCCACCAATTCCAATATTGCCGGCCAGTGGGGGGGGGGAGTTGGGGGGGTTCTGGAGCGCTAGTATGGGTGTGTGGGCCGAAGGGATTGGTTTCCAGACCACATAAAACTCTTACCTTGCCGGTGCGTGGACTTACCATTGGGGCCGATCCCTTGCCTGGGATTTTAACATCAAGGGATCGCAGTCTCGGGAAAGACCGAGTCGGGAAGCTCCGAACGACGCAGAAGGTTCGACCAGCCCCGTAACCAGGGTCGATCACCCGGCGCAGGGAGCTGACATACCCCTGATGCAGGAGTTTGATCGCCCCAACGCGAGGGCCTGCTGCCGGCAATGGGTGCCAAGATCGCCCCATCAACGGAAGGCTCGAGGCCCCCGACCGCCGGAGATCAAAGAAGGGAAGAGATTGAACTTGTTTTCGCCTTCCATTACAGTGAGGAATGTGGAGGAGTCACTGTGGTGGATGTTTACGTTAAAATGTATTTTGTGTGTTCTATTGCTTTTTATTAGATTGACTGTAGGGCAAATCAAATTCCTCGTATGTTGCAAAATGTATTCGATTATTATGATGCGCACTATATGATTTGGAAAAGCAATAATCAGAACTAGGTTCAGAGACTATAGTTGGTGGAAAATCACAGGGATCATAACTGAGCCCCTAGATTTGTATATCTGTCTTTTTTGTAGGAGGATTTGAACAGAAGAGTGAAGTTCATGTTCATAAGTTACAGGAGCAGAATTAGGCTATTCCACCCATCAAGCCCACTTCGCCATTCAATCATCACTGATATATCTATCTTTCCCTCTCAACCCCATTCTCTTGCCTTCTCCCCATAACCCCTGACACATGTACTAATTAAGAATCTATCAATCTCTGCTTTAAAAAATTGTGAAGATGACACTGCAATTATATAGGGCTTGATGAAGCCATATCGGGAATATTGTGTGCGGGTCTAAATCTCTGCCAAGGGAAGAATAAGGTAGCAATAGAGTAAATGCAACAACAGCTCACGGGATTGATTGCTGAGACATGGGGATTGTATCATGAGGAGAGGTGAAGCAGACCATGTGGGCCCATACTCTCCTGAGTTTAGAACATTAAGAAGGGATCATATGGAAGTTCTCTAAATCCCTACAGGACAACAGGGTAAATATCTATATAATTAAACGTGTCATCTTGACCACTTCCTGCTTGAGCTGTATATTGATTTTAGAAAAAACATTACCACATATCACTATGACATTTGGCCATCTTACTCACAGTCTTCCTCCGCTGAGCAGGCCCCGAGGATTTTTCCCATCGATGAAAAATAAAAAAGTTATGAGTGTTTAAAAAAACTTGAGATCCTCTCGCCTGTCAATCACCGAGATGAAGGTAACGCGCTTCCGAGGGGGGGGGGGGGGGGGAGGGGGGGCAGGACTATAAAACCCCGGATGCCTGGACCTGACTCAGTCACTCTGCAAGATTGCGAGGGAGAGGCCACGACTCTCATTCTAAGCTGTGAATCAACTGAACTGTGAGTCTGCAATGTACTTGCAATAAATGATTTGTTAGCCCTTAATGAAAATGAAATAAGTTGTTTGGCCTGCCCAATGGCAATGTAAGTGCAATGAAAATGCAATCAGCTGTTTGGCCTGCCCTTTGCTTGAAACTGCAATGGCAATGGAAGTGAAATGAAAATGCAATCATCTGTTTGGCCTGCCCTGTGCTTGAAACTGCAATGGCAATGGAAGTGAAATGAAAATGCAATCATCTGTTTGGCCTGCCCTGTGCTTGAAACTGCAATGGCAATGGAAGTGAAATGAAAATGCAATGACCTGTTTGGCCTGCCCTGTGCTTGAAACCGTAATGGCAATGGAAGTGAAATTTAATGCAATGAGCTGTTCGGCCTGCCCTGTGCTTGAAACTGCAATGGCAATGGAAGTGAAATGAAAATGCAATGAGCTGTTCGGCCTGCCCTGTGCTTGAACCTGCAATGGCAATGGAAGTGAAATGAAAATGCAATGCGCTGTTCAGCCTGCCCAGTGCTTGATACTGCTATGGCAATGGAAGTGAAATGAAAATCCAATGATCTGTTCGGCCTGCCCTGTGCCTGAAACTGCAATGGAAATGGAAATGAAATAAAAATGCAATGAGCTGTTTGGCCTGCCCTGTGCTTGAAATTGAAATGGAAATGAAATGAAATGAGTTGTTTGGCCTGCCTGAAATCACTAATTTCAGCCCACGAGGCCCCTATTAGCCGAGAAACCAGTCCCTTTTGCCCAAAATGCCCGTATTAACCCAGGGGGAGCATTTTGGCCCAAAAGGCACGTGCCAGGCCAGGAAAAGTCCAGAAAAAGTGCCTTTCACTGAGATTTCACCGTTTTTTTTTTTTAAATGGTCCCTTTGGCCCGTCAGAACAAGTTCCAGCTATACTAGTCCCACCTGTGTTTGGTCCGTATCCTTCCAAACCTATCCTATCCACCCTCAGAAGCTTGTATTCTGATCTAAATTGATACCAGATTATTCCAAGATCTACAAGAGAATTTCTCAGATACATTTATTTGCTTAAGCACTTATAAAAACAGTTGCATTGTTGTAGCATGCAATATCATATTAATGACTAGATTAGCCTTTTCTGTGTATACTAATTGTAAGTCTCTAGAAAGTGTACACTAATAATAAATTATTTTTCAAATGGGTAGATTGTTAATGTGAAGACATTATGCTTCCTGTTGCTCTTCACCCGACTCTAAAATCTGCAGGAATGGGAGTTTGTCTGATGAAAACTGTGATTTATCATTCTCACGAGTAACCCAAAGTAAATCAAGATTTGAGATTTAACTGGAGATGTTTGGGATCGGGACTCTTCTTCAGTCTGAAGATGCGTTCCAACTCAAAGCATCGTCTGAAGATGGGTCCTGACCCGTAGAGTTGCTTATTCACGCAACCAGAGATGCTACCTGACCCACTGGGTTACTCCAGCAATTTGTGTCTTTTTAAAAAATAAATCAGCACCTACAGTTCCTTGTGTCGATCTTGAGATGAAACTGTTGCAGTAGCCACTTGAAACTGAACTTGAAGCAAAAAGATAGGAACCGGTGAGGTAAAATGGATTTTTTATTTTCTGTTGTCAGGTCACAACTATCTGCTTTGCCTATAAGGCCAATTTCACTGTCCAAAAATATAAAAATATATTCTAAAATTTCCTTCACAAGGACTTGAGGAAAAATCCATGCATTTTAATTGTGCCCCACGTTTAATTTGATGATCATTAACTTTGCATTATCTTGTCATAAAAAGAGAAATAGGAGTAAAGCATGGTAAGTAAATGACAATAATTAGCCAAACATTGAAAAGTTTCTCATTTGTAACCAATTCTTCTTCTTCTTGCGTATGGAGTGCACAGACTAATGTTGTAGGTCAACTTGTTCTATTTCATCTACTAGTTTGTGCACGTCGGGTTGATTGCATTAGTCGAAACAGGGTGGACCACGTAAAAGTTGCAATCGCCCATCCCTGTAACCAATTGATGGTCTACAATTCGATCATTGCGTTTTTAGCATATCACTAGACTAAGTGTGGCCCATTGGGTCCCAGTCACACGGGAGGCCTGGTCCCCCAACGCAACCCATTTCCCAACGCAATATTCCACCACTCACCTGTTCCCCCAACGTAACCCGTTCCCCCAAAGCAATGTTCCACCACTCAGGGGAGAGGGTGTGGGAGAGGGGTTCTGTGGGGGAGGGGGGTGTGGGGGAGGGGTGTATGTGTGGGAGGGCGGGGGTGTGGGGGAAGGGAGTGTGTGGGAGGGGGAGGTGTGTGGGGGAGGGGAGATATGCGAGGGAGGGGGTGTGTGGGGGAGGGGGTGTTGTGGATGGGGGGTGGGTGTGGAGGGTGTGTGGGGGAGGGGGTATGTGGGGAAAGGGGGGGTATGGACAAAGGTGGGTGTGGGGAAAGGCGTGGGTGTGGGGAAAGGGGGGTTGGGAAGGGGGGGAAGGAGGGAGGGGAGGAGGGGGAAGGGGGGGTGTGGGGAGCGGGGGGCTCGCACTCTGCTCACCCCGCACCTTCAGCAGATCCCGGTCCCACTCCGGCTTCACTCAGAGGCTTCCGGTTCAACTCATCAGCTTCCGGCTGGTCGTGCTGGTCGCTGCAGAAGCTTCCCGTGAGCCGCTGACTCTCTGTGAGCTGCTGACTCCGCATGAGCTGCTCAACACACTGCGCCCCTTCAGCTTTTTATTCTCCTCACCGCGTTATTCTCCTCACCAGCGGGTTCCGGAAGAGGCGGTTTTTGCGATTTTTAAACCTTCATAACTTTGTTACTGTTTCACCGATCGGAACAAAACGTATTTGACTTGCAGCAGAGGAGAATGGTAAGTAAGGTGGCGAAAAATCGTAGCGCTATGGAGGATCGTTTTTACGCAAATTTAATTACAACGCCGACCGGAAGTGGTCAAGATGAGAGTTTTAGTAAGAGTATAGATGGCTTTGATCATTGCAAGGTTGCAGAAAATAGATGATCTGATATGCATCAATTAGCATTGCCATCCCATATGATATAAAACATACAACAGTACAGTACATATCTGTGCTGAAAATGATGCCAAATTAAACTAATCCCTTCTGCCTGCAAATGATCACACCCCTACATTTCTGCATATTTATATGCTTACCTCAAAGCCTCTGAAATGCCACTATGTCATCTGCTCCATCATCATTGTCAGTGCAGAGCAGGCACCTCTCACTCCATGTGTAGAACACCTCTGGTTCTGCCTCTGTAGCTCACAGCTTCTCATAATCAGAGACAGAAAGAAAAACAATATAACAATGAAGCCGAAGATAGACACAAAATGCTAGAGTAACTCAGTGGGTCTGGCAACAATTCTGGAGAGAAGGAATGGGTGACGTTTTGGGTCAAAACCTTCCTTAGTCTTCTTCTGAAGAAGGGTATCGACCCAAAATGGCATCCATTCCTTCTTTTCAGAGATGCTGGCTGTCCTGCTGAGTAATACCAGTTTTTTGTGTTTATCTTCGGTTTAAACCAGCATCTGCAGTTCCTTCCACCACACATCCCTTTATACCTTCCCCCTCTCATCCTAAAGTTATTCCATCTAATATTTGATATTTCCACCATGGCAAAAGGTTCTAACTACTTGCCTTGTGCCTCTGATCATTTTTGAAACTTCTAACAGGTCTCCCCTTAGCCTCCAACGCTCCAAAGGAAACAATCCTAGTTTGCCCAACCTCTCCTTAAAGTTAATCCCCTCTAATTGTTTTCTAAACCAACATGTAGAGAGCAGGCTATTCTAGACTGGGTATTGAGTAATGAGGAAGGGTTAGTTAGCAGTCTTGTTGTGCGGGGCCCCTTGGGCAAGAGTGACCATAATATGGTTGAGTTCTTCATTAGGATGGAGAGTGATATAATTAAGTTAGAAACAAGGGTTCTGAACTTAAACAAAGGTAACTTTGAAGGTATGAGAAGTGAATTGGCCAAGATAGACTGGCAAGTGATTCTTAAAGGGTTGACAGTGGCTGTGCAATGGAAGGTATTTAAAGACTGCATGGATGAACTGCAACAATTGTTCATCCCAGTTTGTCAAAAGAATAAATCAGGGCAGGTGGTGCATCCATGGATAACAAGGGAAATCAGGGATAGTACAACAACAAAAGATGAAGCATACAAATTAGCCAGAAAAAGCAGCCTACCAGAGGACTGGGAGAAATTCAGAGTTCAGCAGAGGAGGACAAAGGGCTTAATTAGGAAAGGGAAAATAGATTATGAAAGAAAACTGGCAGGGAACATAAAAACGGACTGCAAACGTTTTTATAGATATGTGAAGAGAAAGAGATTAGTTAAAACAAATGTAGGTCCCTTGCAGTCAGAAACAGGTGAATTGATCATGGGGAACAAGGACATGGCAGACCAATTGAATAACTACTTTGGTTCTGTTTTCACTAAGTAAGACATAAATAATCTGCCGGAAATAGCAGGGGACGGAGGGTCAAATAAGGTGGAGGAACTGAGTGAAATCCAGGTTAGCCGAGAAGTGGTGTTAGGTAAATTGAATGGATTAAAGGCCGATAAATCCCCAGGGCCAGATAGGCTGCATCCCAGAGTACTCAAGGAAGTAGCTCCAGAAATAGTGGATGCATTAGTGATCATTTTTCAAAACTCCTTAGATTCTGGAGTAGTTCCTGAGGATTGGAGGGTGGCTAATGTAACCCCACTTTTTTAAAAAGGGGAGAGAGAGAAAACAGGGTATTACAGACCAGTTGGTCTAACATCGGTAGTGGGGAAACTGCTAGTCAATTATTAAAGATGTGATAGCAGTACATTTGGAAAGTGGTGAAATCATTAGACAAAGTCAGCATTGGTTTATGAAAGGTAAATCGTGTCTGACGAATCTTATAGAATTTTTTGAGGATGTAACTAGCAGAGTGGATAAGGGAGAAGCAATGGATGTGTTATATCTGGACTTTCAGAAGGCTTTCGACAAGGTCCCACATAAGAGATTAGTATACAAACTTAAAGCACACGGTATTGGGGGTTCAGTATTGATGTGGATAGAGAACTGGCTGGCAGACAGGAAGCAAAGGGTAGGAGTAAACGGGTCATTTTCAGAATGGCAGGCAGTGACTAGTGGGGTACCGCAAGGCTCAGTGCTGGGACCCCAGCTATTTACAACATATATATTAATGATTTGGACGAGGGAATTGAATGCAACATCTCCAAGTTTGTGGATGACACTAAGCTGGGGGGTAGTGTTAGGTGTGAGAGGATGCTAGGAGGCTGCAAGGTGACTTGGATAGGCTGGGTGAATGGGCAAATGCATGGCAGATGCAGTATAATGTGGATAAATGTGAGGTTATCCACTTTGGTGGCAAAAACAGGAGGGTAGACTATTATCTTAATGGTGGCAAATTAGGAAAAGGGGAGATGCAACGAGACCTGGGTGTCATGGTACACCAATTATTGAAAGTAGGCATGCAGGTGCAGCAGGCAGCAAAGAAAGCAAATGGTATGTTAGCATTCATAGCGAAAGGATTTGAGTATAGGAGCAGGGAGGTTCTACAGGGTTTTGGTGAGACCACACCTGGAGTATTGCGTACAGTTTTGGTCTCCAAATCTGAGAAAAGAAATTCTTGCCATAGAAGGGGTTCAGAGAAGGTTCACCAGACTGATTCCTGGGATGTCAGGACTTTCATATGAGGAAAGACTGGATAGACTTGGCTTGTACTCGCTAGAATTTAGAAGACAGGGGGGATTTTATAGAAACGTACAAAATTCTTAAGGGGTTGGATAGGCTAGATGCAGGAAGATTGTTCCCGATGTTGGGGAGTTCCAGAACAAGGGGTCACAGTATAAGAATAAGGGGGAATTCCTTTAGGACCAAGATGAGGAAAACATTTTTCACACAGAGAGTGGTGAGTCTCTGGAATTATCTGTCACAGAAGATAGTTGAGGCCAGTTCATTGGCTATATTTAGGAGTGAGTTAGATGTGGCCATTGTGGCTAAAGGGATCAGGGGGTATGGGGAGAAGGCAGGTACAGGATACTGAGTTGGATGATCAGCCATGATCATATTGAATGGCGGTGCAGGCTCAAAGGGCTGAATGGCCTACTCCTGCACCTATTTTCTATGTTTCTAATCCAAGCAGCATCCTGGTACCTCTATTTGGCCTCCACATACTTTCTGTAATGGGGCAATCAGAACTGTACGCAATATACCAAAGCGATCCTAACCATCTATTCAATTACAGGTGGCTTGGATAGACAGGAAAGCATGATAAAAACGGAGAAAAATAATTGAATAAAAATATAGCCGTGGGAAAGTGAGAATTGAAAATTAGCATCATTTTATTAGCGACAAGATTTAGTTGTTCTTTGAAAATCACCATGAATGAAATGTTTTCATTTATGTACAAGTGTATAATGTAGTTAAACACATGTACCATTAAACAAGACATTGCATTCATTTTGAGTTACAGCAAACTAATACTGGACGCTAAAGCTTAATTGCTTTTAATCTAATGTTTTAGTGACCTCTTGTGAGCTGATTTGTTCCAAACTCTGCTGGGTTTATTGCCAACATTGTTAATGCATGGAGTTGAATGATTAAATTAACAAAGAATACATAAACCCACAGAAGTGAAAATCAACTGTGTGAGCAGAGTCTTCTGTTCGGGAAGGGACGCATAAAACACATTAAGAAAAATGTTCCTAAAACCAAATCAGTACAAATAATGTAACATATTGATTGCATTTCATTATGAGGATATATGGGTCATCCGGAAGTGGCAGCGCTGCCCTGCAGCTGTGGCTCGCCTGCAGTCCGTTTGTCTTTTCTTTTTTTTTGTTTTCTTTGTCCTGTTGTTTTAGTTTATTCAGTTTATTTTAGTTGTGTATGTGTGGGGAGGTGGGAGAAGCTTGTTTTTAGTCTCTTCCTTCGGGGGGGATGCGACCTTTTCTTGTCGTATGCCCCGTCTGCGCTGAGGCCTAATGGCGGAGCTGGTGGCCTCCAACTGGGACCGACCTCAAAGCGGTGGCGGCGACTCGACTTCGGAGCCTCGGAGGCTCGGCCGCGGGCCCAGTGGACGACAACATCGGGAGCTCGCAGGTGTCCAATTCTCCGGAGTTCCCTCAACAACAGCTTCGTCCGCCGGACTGGAGGGCGGCAGCTTCGGCACCTTCATCCGCCCCGGGCCGCGGAGTTTGAACCGGCCCGGTCGCAGAGCCCGTATTCGGCCGCGGGACTTACTATCCAGCACCCGGCGGGGTCACTACATCAGAAGCCTGGATCGCCTCAACGCAGAGGGAGAACAAGGAGGGAAGAGACAAGGACTTTAAGGCTTTTGCCTTCCATCACAGTCAGGAAGTGCCTGGTAGACTCACTGTGATGGATGTTAAATCTGTGTTTATTGTGTGTTTTTATTATTTTATTCTATGTTATGACGAAATTTCGTTCAGACTGTAAAGTCTGAATGACAATAATGGCCGTCTCACGGTGCGAGTCCACCCACGAGTGATCCCGAGTGAAAGAAAAAATCAAACTCGTAGTTGTCTACGAGATTCCAAGTTTATGTTCACGAGTTTAAACGAGTTCCCATGTGTATGTTTAAGTTTGTCGTTTATTTCTCATTTCTGCAATGTATCAAGTTCCTCTCTCGAGGTGGAGGGAGGTTGGGGGGGGGTGGGGCGTCATTAATCTGTCTGGGGTGACAAGGCTCTTGGGTTAGGCTGGGATCATTCTCTGCGGGATGATCTTAGTGTGGGAGACAAGTGTAGGAGAGGTGTACTGACTGTGTGGGCAGACACTTTGGTGGTGATTGCCCACCAGTCTCAAAAGCCGCTGTGTCTCCCTGTCCCTGGGATAGCAGGGGGTGATCAAACAGCACAATTCCCCCATCCCCCTCCACGCCAACATCAAGGGCAACGATCCCAAGGCTTTGGCGTCAGAAACAGCGGGCAGGCGACAATCACCCACCATAACGCTTCTGGTCTACAGTGTGCAATGGTCACCAAAATACACTGCATCTTTAGAAAGGAAAAATACAAAACATGTCAATCCCACTGGATAGGCCTTAGTCATGGTGCTGTACAACACGGAAACAGGTCCTTCGGCCCAGTTTGGCCGTGCCGTCCAATTTGGTGTCTTGGGGTAGTCCTATTTGCCTGCATGTGGCCCATAGCCCTCTAAACCCTTCCCATCCATTTATCTGTCATTAATAACCTCAAGAAAATTCCTGCTTCAGTTTCCTGGGTCCAACTCAGAGAGAAGTCTCCCCCCTTTCCAGGGTTAATCGCTCCACTGTTTATAATGCTCTCTGCATTATGAAGTCCTCGACAGTGAACCTCATGGGCAATCACTAACAAAGTGTCTGCTCACACAGTCCGTACACTTGTCTCCCGTACTAAGCCCCCCCGCCCCTCCCTCCTCCTCCCCCACCCCCCCTTCCCTCCCTCCTCCCCTCTCCCCACCCCCCACCCTCCCCCCCCCCCCCACCTTTCCCTCCCAACTCCAGTTCCGTCCCGACCCCCTGGGAAACTGAAGGGAGCAACAACAAACTGCCACAGATACAACTAATGCCATACACAAGAAAGGGCAGATGCTGGTTGACAAAAAGTGAACACACGGTGCTGGAGTTACACAAAGACGCAGCAGAAATTTGGAAACGTCATCCCGTCACCCATTCCTTCTCTCCAGAGATGCTGCCTGCCCGCTGAGTTAAAGAGTGACCACGGTAGACTCACGTGTCACTAAGGTAAACGCACGGACCACTACGTTATTACAACAAGTTTAAATGTTTCAATATTTAACTTCAACAGTAAATTTGACTCGTGAAAAATTTTAAACATGTTTGAATTTTTTCAAGAGTTAACAAGATTCACGGGTACCTGCCGTTAGCGCCACGAGTCGCTAAGTTGCGTCCGCGAGTTCCGACGTTCCCGCTACATTAATTGTACGTGATTACCACGAGTGAAAACTCGGGGTCACTCGTGGGTCACTCGTGGGACATTAATGGCGGCAAAGTGTCGCAACTGTAGAGTTGTTGCCTTACAGTGCTTACAGCACCAGAGTCCCGGGTTCGATCCTGTCTATGGGTGCTTTCTGTACGTAGATTGTACATTCTCCCCGTGACCGTGTGGGTTTTCTCCAAGACCTTCAGTTTCCACCCACGCTCCAAAGACGTACAGGTTTGTAGGTTCATTGGCTTGGAATAAATGTAAATTGTCCCTTGTCTGTGTAGGGAAAACTAAAAACTAGAATGTACTTTGCAGTACTTTGCTGATAACAAATAAAATAAATGGCACTGTGTGAGTAGCTCGGAAGGCTTTCCTGTGAGTCCGTACTGAGCAGTTCTGTGCCGTGAAATATACTAGAAATAAAATTATAATTGGATTAAGCCATGAAACTGGTCTTGGATAGGGGGTGGATTGTAGACAAAAGTCCGATCCCAGCTTCTCCATATGCAAGGAATGCCACGCATCTTGTTCGTGGTCGCATATTACTGAAGAGCTATCCATGGGACAGCATCAAATTTGGGAATATTCAAGAGCTGGGAGTGATCTTGCCCTAACTAGGATAAATGATGCTTTTAGATGAATAATATTCTTGCCTGTGGAGAGAGATACATGACATATGAAATTGATATCTGATATTCCAACCTAACACTAAGAAGTTGTCTTTTGTGGAACTGATGGGAAAGTTGCCCCAACGAATTATGGTTTGGAAGAATAAGAGGTGACCTTCTTGAAACAAGTATGATTGTGACACTGCTTGATGGGACCAATGCTGAGAGGATGTTTCTCTGCAGGGGGATCGTGAACAAAGGCAAAATTTCAAAATAAGTGATGGAATTACCCCAATTAAGATGGAAATAAGGAAGATTGTTTTTTTCATTGAGGTAGTCATGAATCCTTAGGTATTCTCTATCCTAAAGATCTGTGGTGTCTGATTCATCTGCATTACTAAAAGTAAGATCTTGTCCACTTCCTGTTTTTCTGTTTCATGGTTTTTGAAAAAACGCTGCCACTTATGGCAGTGATTTTTGGTCATCTTTGAGTAGTGTTTTTTCAAAAATGGTCCCCCTCCGCTGCGCAGGACAAGAGGATTTTTCCCATCGATGAAAAATAAAAGAGTTATTAGTGTTTTTAAAACGTTGACATTCTCTCTACTGCCCCTGCTGGTGGGAGGGGGAGGGATAATAAAACCAGGAAGTGTTGTGCCTCACTCAGTCTCTGCAAGATGGAAGAGGCGAGAGGGTCACATCTCTCTGAGCTGTGAATAACATTGAACACATGTGTACTCAACTGTGAGTGCCCTTAATGTGGTTTGAAAATGAAAATGTGGTTGCTTTGAAATGCTGCACTGTAAATGGTTGTTGGTGGTGGTAACTGCTTTGAAATGCTGCACTGTAAATGGTTGTTGGTAACTGGACAACTTCCTGTTTGCACTGTATATTGATTTTAGATAAAACGCTACCACTTACGGTTGTGATTTTTGGCCCTTACTCAGTCCCCCTCCGCTCACCAGGTGCAGAGGATTCTTCCCATCAATGAAAAATAAAAGTGTTATTAGTGTTTTTAAAAATGTTGTGAATCTCTCTCCTGTCAATCACGCCATGAAAGCCACGCCCCTTCCGGTGGGAGGGGGGGAGAATTATAAAACCTGGAAGTGTGGGTGTGGCTCAGTCTCTGCAAGATGGGGGAGGGAGAGGTCACAAAGCTATCTGAGCTCTGAATCAACTGAACACATTGAATGTCTACTGAACTGTGAGTGTGGTGTTTATGTGGTGTTTTGTGTGGTTGTATGGTGGTTTTACGGTGGTTTCACCCTGCTTGAAATGGTATGTAACTGCATTTGAATGTGGTGGCCTTGCACCCTGCTTGAAATGGTATGCAACGGCACTTCAATTTGGTTGTCTTGTACCCTGCTTGAAGTGGTATGAAACAGCACTTGAATTTAGTGGCCTTGCACCCTGCTTGAAATGGCATTAAACAGCACTAGCATTTGGTGGCCTTGGACCCTGCTTGAAGTGGCATGAAACTGCACTTGAGTTTGGTGGCCCTGCACCCTGCTTGAAGTGGTAGGAAACTGCACTTGAGTTTGGTGGCCCTGCACCCTGCTTGAAGTGGTAGGTAACTGAACTTGAGTTTGGTGGCCTTGCACCCTGCTTGAAGTGGTATGAAACTGCACTTGAATTCGGTGGCCTTGCATCCTGCTTGGAGTGGTATGAAACTGCACCTGAATGTGGTGGCCTTGCACCCTGCTTGAAGTGGTATGAAACTGCAATTGAATTTGGTGTTAGTTGAATCAAGGATGCTGGTAACCAGGCTGGAAAGTTAATTTAAGAACAAGGTCAGATCCACCATGACAGTTTTGAATATTTGAGGGAAAGTATGATCCAGTCTGGCTCCTATTTTAGTTTAGTTTAGTTTAGAGATACAGCACGAAAACAGGCCCTTCAGCCCACCAGGTCCACGCCGCCCAGCGATCGCCGCACATTAACACTATCCTACACCCACTATGGACAATTTTTACATTTACCAAGCCAATTAACCTACAAACCTGTAAGTCTCTGCAGAGTGGGAGGAAACTGACAATCTCGGAGAAAACCCACTCAGATCACGGGGAGAACGTACAAACGCCATACAGACAGCACCCGTAGTTGGGGTCGAACCCGGGTCTCCGGCGCTGCATTCGCTGTAAGGCAGCAACTCTAACGCTGCTCCACCGTTCACAACTGGAGGGTTCTGTTACAGTAAAAGATTGCTTTATAAAACAGTCAGCAGTTTACAATGTGTAAGTGGGTATGCATTGATCAATAATGGACCTGCTGGTGTGGTCCATCAGTAAAACATTAAATTTGATCCTGAATTTGTTCGTAATTACTTCTGATTCCCCAATACTGGTGAAGGAAAAGTGAGCTGGGATGTGAACTTCTACTTATTACACAGGAATGGTTGTAAAGTAACGACAGGACCAAGCCTGGCTCCGTTACTGTCACTGTCTACGTTCAACATATCAGTGCTCTCAGCAACAAGTAGCATTTTCAGAGAGCAGACCCAAAGAGATTGAAAGAATTAAGTTAAGATAAATGGATGAGGAAACATATTACACCAGTATCATCATTTCTTGAGACACACTGCTAAGCCAGACGGGATGTCTGATTGTAGCATTGTAACAGTGATGACAATATGGGTGAGAAAGGGTGTCAACAGAAGGCCCTTCCTATGTCAGCCACAGGATAAGTCATTGCCTGGGTCCTCCTCAACTGTCTCGTCCACATGGCCAAAGACCTGCTTCCCAAACACAGTGTGGATACTGTCCTTCTGGATAAACAATGAGCACAATATTCATGAGTCATAAGACCAGGAGTAGGCTATTCAGCTCCAGGTGCCTGCTCAGTCATTTAACCAGATCATGGTTTATCTCTCACCTCAGCACCACTTACCCGCACTAACCCAATTTTTCTTATTTAATTAATATCCAAAAATAATTCTCAGTCTCTTAACAATCTCTAAAGATTTACTTTCTTATTGATGACATTTCTGCTCATCTGTGTCTTGATTAACCAAACCTATGGTTTGAGAATGTGATCAGTTCTTCTAGACAAGGGAAACTTCCTCCTGGCATCGATCCCATTCTTCCCCCATAAAGATTTTACTTCGGAGTCACGTGAGTGACTACGTGAAGAAGCCCCGCCTGGCGCTGGAACGGCATGACGTCGACGCTGACGGCAGAGCATGAGCTGCAGAGGCAGCTCCTCGACAGCGGTAGGTACGGGCCCGCCGGTAAGTGCAGGGGGAAAAACACTTTCAGGGTCTAAAAAACTCCATGGCTGGTATTGAATACCAGGATTTAAAACTAATTTAAAAGTAAAAAATAAGTAAAAGTTAAAATAAAAGGAAATACTTTATATAAAAAACAACGGAGTTTTAAAAGAACGTCCTAAGGGGAGCGGTCGGAACGGGAGATTACGGAGCCGGTTCCGATACCGGTGGTCGTCAAAATTACGTTAGGAAAACTTTTTAGTCGCTCCACAAACTTTAGGCGGGGGGGGGGGGGGATTTTTATAAAGTCAGAAAGGCCATAATTTAAAAAGTTACAATAAAAGGCCTTCAGACTAAAAAAGCTTTATAGCTTGAAAAAATAATGGAAAAAAGATTCCAAAAAATAAAAATAAAATAAATAAAGAATTCAAGCCAAAAATGTTAAAAGGCCCAAAAACATTCCCTAACCTACCCTAAGGGGGTTTCATATATTAATATATATGATGAAATGTTGTGGGAATATCTACCTCAGATATGTTTGAAGGTTGTCTCCTTGAGGGAAAAACTCAGGAGTAACAAGGGCAGTAAAAATAAAATGGAAAACTGACCCTAAAAATGCACTGATAGTGGTGGCTGGTCATGAAGTATCCACCACAGCACCAGTAAAAAGTAGGTACAACACCTGAATAAGGCCATGGAAAATAACCATGGAAACCAAAATTAGTTGGTCTCTCACTAAAGCTGTTATGATTAAAACAGCAGAATAATAATAAAATGTTTATGTTTTATTTAAGTACACTTCAGCACAAAATATATATAGAGGTGTACTAGGTACGATACCTGAATGAATGAGTGAGGCCATGAAAAGTAAATATGAAAAAAAAAAATAATAATAATTAATTGGTCTCACCAAAGCTGTTATGTGAAACAGCAGAATATGATAAAAAAATTTAAGTTTATAAAGATATCAACGGTGAATCTGTTTATGATATCCATGTCTCAATTATATGAGATATAAGGAAATACGATTTTAAAAGTATTTCAAACTGGTGCATGGCATTTCCATTCAATGGAAAACAAATAAAATATTGTGCAAATAACCAATACATTTGAAGTAAAATAAATTGCCATCAGTTTGTGGAGCTCAATGGGAAGAAATATATAATATTTGGTACCAAATCTGCACTCTAGATTTGCAGATCAATACAAATCAGGTTGTTAAACTCCTGATTATTATGGAATGAAACCTGCCTTATGATTATTCAAAATATTGATTACAAAAGAACAGACTATTGGTCTTTAAACTTTGGGGGGAAAATTATGATCCAATGTAAAGATTTGATAATGGATCAAAACAAAGGCAGAAGTATGATAAATAAACATAATCAAACATAGCCTTATCTGAATCCATATAATTGGGAAAAGGAGGCTTGAAGTACGTTGAAGAGGTGCAAACAACTTTTACAAAATAAATTCATGAAATCTCCGATTGTGGGGGATTACAGGTGTATTATAATCATTAATTTAATAAAACTAAGGACTACAAAAAAATTGTAGAAGGGATTGGTTCACCTGTATAACTGAAATACAGTTGTTATTAACGAAGTGTTAATCAAATATTACAGGAGCTTGAAATTAATTGAAATGGGTCAAGCGGTGCAAGTTAAAACATTGTCTAAAGGATTAAAACCAGTTCAAGGCTGTTAAACAGAATACTGGAAGAACAATTGTACTGATAAAAGATCAACACTTGCACTAATGAGGACATGGTCATGGTTTATCTTGATCACATTTAAATTGGAAGGTTATAAAGAGTCAGCAGCAAATTAGTGCTGCAATTACAAGCCTGTTGAAAGGCAAGGACTTGACCCATCACATAAAGCCTATGTTTTAGGCATGCATAAATATTCAGAAATTACTATTCTGGATTTAGGAGAAATTCAGCACCATAAGAGATGGATAATTGTTCCATGATACAAATATGTCTCATTGCTTTGTTGACATACTTTGTCCCTCCATTAGAAAAGGAGCCTAGGTAAAGAGTAAATAAAGCTCCAAAAGAAGGAATACAGAAGCTTATAAGAATATGTATGTCTTTGTGAGAGGCTTATGCAAATACCAAATGATACATTATCATTATTAAAGTAATGGAAAAAAAAGGGGGGTTCACAAGCTGCTTCAACTATAAGCTTAGCAGCTGTTGCAAGCTGAAGCAAGTATTAACAGATGATGGACAGCTTCTGTGAATATTTGGGTACGATAAGAATATTATCTATTCTTATAAAAATAATTGATACGTCTCTTGTTGGGACTATGGACAATAATACCAGGTAATTGCAAATGGATTGTCCTAAGAAATTTTCTCCAAAACATTTGTATTAATTATTGAAGTATAAGGAGTTATGGATTAAATATTGATTGTTCTATTATGGAAGTGTCCATGTCATATCAAGGTGAACAATACCACAGCTGTGGCATATATTAAATCACATAAGATAAGTAAAATAATAATCATGTGATTATCTGAGTAAACAGATGTGGCATATTCTAAAATGTTTTAGTCCAGCTGTTTATCTCTAAGAAAGAGACAATGTTATCGGAGACAACAAATACATTGTCATTAATATGGATTACTTACGATTAATCTGGTCGTATACAGATTAAATCACCGATCTTTCAAATGTTCTCGTGGGTAAACCAAGAACAGGAAAGGTGGATGCTTTTCTCTCTCAATTACATGAGGAAAAATGTTCTTTTATGTTCCTCATTTTTTGTCAGATAGGGCAGTGTCTGATGAAAATGTAGCAGGACACTGCCAGAGGCATTTTGGTGGCCCAAAACGGATCCTTCATGGTTTTCATAAATATTGAGTGATGTTGAAACACTTGTGATGATTCATAGTTGCAGTAATTTATTGTTGTACAAAGGCATCCATGACATGAAAATATGAATTGACTATCTGCAGGTTGACCAGACCATTACAACAGTTTGATGGTCAAAGAAGTCTATGAATGTTTAACTAATATAACAACATAACAATAAAATAATTATGTATAAAGAAGTGTTATAGCTGCAATTTGCAGAAATAAGTTTAAAAAACAATATTTTTATAAGAAATTGGAAGTCTGTGTATACAGTAAACTTATTTGTCATATTAGATATATGTGAGTTCCTTGTGGATTGCATTTTTCTGAGTATCTAATTGATAGAGCCAATAATAGGGCTCAGAGTGTTTATCGTCCTATTTACGGACAATATACTAACCAAGAAATTATCGGGTTCATTCGTAATATCCCGATATGAAAAGGGATATATATGTAGATATAAATATAGATATATATATATATATATAATCTGTCCAAAATTGCAATACATAAGTCTGGAGATCAATATAGTCCTGAATTGCCTTAGGCAATGGACTCCAATTCTAGCAATGATTCAAAAAAGTAATTCAATAAGAAGTTATAATGCTGATGACTTTAGTATCAACATAAGAGTGCAAACATTATAATTGTATATGGATATAGATTACATTATCATATATGTTTATGAATTTACCAAACAAAGCAGACCAAGAAGAGCTGAAACCAAGGTAAACCTATAAGCATATCCTGTCGGCCTTAAATTGTGTATGTGTGTGAACATTGATGAAATATGTTGAAGTAAGTAAGAGTCTCTGTGGTAATGAGACAGCACTACCTATTACACACAAAAAACCACATTAGGTTTCAGTAAAAACTGATGGTTCTAGAGAAATGTATTCTAGATGGTTAAAAATTGAATAACACTCAGTGGAACTAGACACTGAAATGTGGAAAATCAATCTGTTAAGGAGGTAGATACATTCACAGGAATGGCACAGGATGAGCTGCTCGAGCAAAGATGCAAGGCCACAGGAGGGTGTAAAATAAATATTAAATTAAATGGAACCAGTCATGGTGTCAGGATTGGACATGGAGTGTTGGGTTCTCTATAGTTGTTGCTTTGTTCATACCATCAAATTATATATATCAATTGATATTTGTTGTAAACTTGCCTTTCAAATGGAAAGGGCATTACTCTTATTCTTTTATAATGTGAAATAATTTATCACATAACTTGAGGCAATGTTTGGGGGAAAAATGTGTTATTTTGCTCATTACTGTGTTGAATGAGCCAGAGTGTCGTATGGAAGGAGTCTACGACATAAAAAACACAGAAAGCTTCAAAATCTTCATGTAGTCACTCACGTGACTCCGAAGTAAAATAGTAAGATTAAATGAGAACTTACCAGTTCGAAGTTTGATCGTTATTTTATGAGGAGTAACGATGAGGGATTACTGCCCTCCACTCCCGACCCTCATAAAATAAATGATCATCTGGTAGTTCTAAATCTATGTTGAGCCTTACTATCTTACTCCGGCTATTATGTTCTGTGTTTTTCAAGCCGCTGCTTTGAAGTATGCCGTTCCAGCGCCAGGCGTGGCTTCTTCACGTAATCCCTCATCGTTACTCCTCATAAAATAACGATCAAACTTCGAACTGGTAAGTTCTCGTTTAATCTTACTATTTTATTTGTTTCAATCATGTTCCCTCTCATTTTTCTAAATCCAACAATAACGATGTTTTAATACAACACATTTGTTGAGCAAAATGCCACAAGGCATTCCACAGAAATAATATCAAATAAAATTTGAACGTTAATTACATACTGGGATAGATAAGCAATAGCTTGGACAGAGGTAAGTATTGTGAAGCATCTGAAATGAAGAGAGAGGTTCAGGAAAGGAATACCAGAGCACAGGAGTAAGCTGGAGCAACTTGCTGGAGAAGCTCAGTGGGACAGTCGGCATCTCAGGAGAGAAGGAATGGGTGACATGGAACCTGGATGTGGCGTCGAAGGATGAGAAGCCGAAGCAAAGAAGTGGAAGCCAAATAACCGAATGGAAACAAAGCCGAAACGCCAAATAACCGAAAGGGTGGGACACCTAAAAGCCAACTAACCAAAAAGGCTGCGTCGCGTAAAAGCAAACTCACCGAATGGCCACTCTGCCACAACGCCACCTACCCAAAAGGCTGCATCAACTACAGGCCAGCAAACCGAATGCTGCTCAACAGAAAAGTCAAATAACGGACAAGACGCTGCTGGGGGTCGTGACTTGTCAGCGATTGGTCCAGACCCCCACGTCCATCACATCACTGGATGGTGGAGACGGGAGGATGGGAGTCATTTTCCCACACAAGCCATAGTTGACCTGGCAATCTGAACCCAAGCACCAAGTGGTAAGCGGCCGAAGGTGCGCATCCCTCGGGACAGCCCCCACTCTCCCACGGCCACGGCCGCCCTCCGTCCCGTCTCCCCCGTGTGTCCGCACTGTGACGGGCTGTGGGTCCGGTGGAGCGGAGGTGTGGGGCAGGCTGGTCCCTCCGCCCACCCAGAGTCACTCACCGCAATGCACCACCATCGGACCCAACCCCCACACCAGGGTGAATTCCACCCCCCCCCCCCCCCCCCCCCCCCCCCCCGACTACCGGCTAAAGCAAAGGCAGTTAGGACAGGGAAATAATCCCACCACTTTAATTAACCAGGTTCCTGAATGTAAGAACTATGTATACATGTAACATTTTTGTTTTTAAATCAATGTAACTCTTTTTTTGATTTTTAATGCAGCGTTAAGACCCTGTCCTGTGGGAAGGGCTTGCGGCAGTTGGTTTCATAGTGTCTTCATTGTTGCCTTTCAAACCAGCTGCCGCGTGATGCATCGTGGTCTGTGACTCTGGGTGGGCGGAGGGACCAGCCTGTCCCACACCTCTGCTCCACCTGACCCACAGCCCGTCACAGTGCGGCCACACGGGGGAGACAAGGCAGAGGACGGCTGTGGCCGTGGGCGAGTAGGGGCTGTGCCGAGGGATGCGCACCTTCGGCCACTTACATCTTGGTGCTTGGGTTTAGATTGCCGTTTGTTATGGCTTGTGTGGGAAAATGATCCCCACCCTCCTGTCTCCACCGGCCAATGATGTGATGGACCAATCGCTGACAAGTCCTGCCCCCCGGCAACGTCATGTCCGTTATTTGACTTTTCTGTTGAGCGGCATTCGGTTCGTTGGCTTTTAGGCGACGGAGCCTTTCGGGTAGGTGGCGTTTCGGCAGAGCGCCCATTCGGTGAGTTGGCTTTTAGGCGACGGAGCCTTTCGGGTAGGTGGCGTTTCGGCAGAGCGCCCATTCAGTGAGTTGGCTTTTAGGCGTCCCTCCCTTTCGGTTCGTTTGCATCTAGGCGTCCCACCATTTCGGTTAGTTGGAGTTTCGGCTTCGTACGCTCTTGGTTATTTGCCATTTCGGCTTTGTTTCCATTCGGTTATTTGGCTTCCACCTCTTTGCTTCGGCTTCTCGTCCTTCGACGCCACGTCCGCACGCGGGGTGACGTTTCAAGGCGAGACCCTTCTTCAGACATCTTCTTCTGAAGAAGGGTCTCGACCTGAAATGTCACCCACTCCTTCCATCCACAGATGCTGCCTGTCCCGCTGAGTTACTCCAGCATTTTGTGTCTATCACCACCTAGAGGTACTTCAATTTAAAATCAGTAAATATTTGCCAGTGTTAAAATAGCAGAATAATATGAATAATGTAACTGGTGAATTTGGGTAAATGTACATAACGACAGCTGAATCAATTGCAACATTTGTCAGAATTAGAAAGTCAAAATGACTCCTATTACACGTTTGTACGCTCACATCAAAATGTTAATTATGGATTCCCATGTCTAAAAGCAGATGCACTGTAAATTGTTCGTTAATTTTTGCCTGTTAGGACTTGGGTTAATGCCAAGTACAGATTACTGAATTAATGTTCAGTTCATGGAGCATGCTGATTGGGCACGGGCTTTAATAACAGTAATAACAACATGGGAGAAATATCAGCATTTCTGTGAATAGATCAAATGGTTGTATCCTGTATGTTTGACACAGTCCATTTACCTGGATAACTGAAGGCAAGTGGTTGCCGTTGATGCTCTGGTTCTGCCTCTGCAGCTCACAGCTTCTCATAATCAGAGACCGAAATAAAACCAATACAGCAATGAAGACGAAGATGGACACAAAATGCTGGAATAGCTCAGCGGGACAGGCAGCAGCTCTGGAGAGAAGGAATGGGTGACGTTTCGGGTCGAGAGTCTGAAGAAGGGTCTCTCCAAAGATGCCGCCTGTCCCGCTGAGTTACTCCAGCATTTTGTGTCTATCTTCGGCTTAAACCAGCACCTGCAGTTCCTACACAACTATGAAGATAGCAGGAAGTGAGGAACAAAACCATGTGCAAAGTGATGCTTATTAAATTAAATAACAACCTATGCAAACTAATTAACCAAGTCATCATAAAATATCTGCTTTAGGGAAGCTATAATTAAAGAGATTCTACAAAGTCATTTCAATTATCAATAATAGTTTATTGTCACGTACCTATATAAACATTTTTTTTGGTCATTCAGTAAAATCATACTATACATACGCAAAATCTTGCACAAGTAAAAGAGTGCCACGACTGGTGTAAAAATCATAGATTTATCTCTGAGGCAGTACACAAAGAGACGCAATGTTTCCGACGCCATCTTGTTTCTTCCTAGTATTGTATTTTTTAAATATCTAACTTTATCATGACCTCAGAGGTCCATTGTCCTGGCGGCAACACTGTGGTGGTGATGTAGAGGCCGGTCTGGCCTGGGGATGTTGTCGGTTTCCTCCAATGCCGCTCCATGCTGCAGTAACTTTTGTAATATTCCACCGACCGGTATCGCCACTTTACACCTGTGGGATTTAATTGGCCCAGGGGTTTCCAAGTATGTTTCAAAATATAAAATTCCCCCTCATCAAGGTTCCAATGTATTTCCAACATTTCATATTTTATGCAAAGGGTGATAGGTAAATTTCAACTTTGATGAATTATTCTTAAACCCAATCTAATAAACAAATATTATGCTGCTCAATCTTGGATGACCTAAGAGATTCATACAATGTTTGGAACGAGAAAATCTAATTCAGTCTTCAACAAAACTGCTTAATATCTATTTTTCACACATGAATGAAATCGTATTCCAAAGTTCATAAACAGGGATGTGATAAACAATAATTGTTCCAAATTTCCTCAAAGTGAATGGTAACCTGTAATGATTCATATATTTTTCAGAGGTACTTACTGATTGAGCTGTGCGGCTGCATAATATTGCCTTCTACAATATTGGTTAATTCAATACATCATTTTATCTGATCTACATCATTTACATTGGGTAGGTTATAATTATGCTCCGCTTCTAATCTTCTCAAGCAACGACGGATAAATGGAATTGTCTTCTTTCCAAAGCAACTCATTATTTCCAGCCTGGATAAGCCGTAACCAAATCAGACAAGAGATATTAATAGAATATTGACTGGCCTTGAGGGGGATACGACATATATTGCCTGAAGTAGATTCATATTGCCCGAGTCGAAGACGAGGGCAATATGGATCTAGTGAGGGCAATATATGTCGTATCTCCCGAAAGAGGACAGTCAATATTGTTATTATTACCCATTATCAGACATCTAGAGGAAAATTTGAACATCTCAGCTCGGCGGACTTCCACGTAAAATTTAACCAAAATGGACGCGGCAGTCTTCCTGTCTGCCGTTTGAATATTCTAAATTTCCCACGCAGCGTCACGTTGCCGTCACGTTGCCAAGTTCCCGGATGTGAGACCAGGGGAATATAAGACTATATTCCCCGCTGTTTTAACAGGTAAAGTCCATAGGCGTTCGCAAGAAAGGGGAATACAAGAAAATATTCCCCTGTTACCCCTGCTGGCAGTAAAAACGAAGGGAATACAATTTTGTAAAAGCATACCTCAGATGTGTGATATGGGTAATAATAAGGATTAAATTGTGAAGTGCTCATTGTTGGGAGTGGGACATGGAGATCACGATTAAATCATCCTGTTTTATCCTTGCTAATTTACATGTGAATATCTGTTTCCATACAAGGCTAACTTGGGTTCATGGGTTAAGGGCCTGTCCCACTTGGTGATTTTATTCGGCGACTATCGGCATCATTGACTGACGTATCAGGTCACCGAAAAATACGCGGTGTGACGCGGCGTGATGACGTATGACGCGCGGTGTTTTTTCAAGTGTTGCAACATTTTTTTGTCACCGCTGGATTTTGAAATGTTCAAAATCTTTTGGTGACACTGGTATAACGCCGGCAATCGAAAAAAAATCGCCGTGGGACAGGCCCTTTACGCACAGTGTTATTATTGTGAGTGGCTTGCATCAGTTAACGTGAGTTCACTAACTAGCATAATTTAAGGCTACCCTGCCCAGCTTTTGATTATGTAATAATCAATTAATTTTGATTATTACTTTATCAAAAGCTAGCAGGCAATTCTGATTGCGGGAAGTATGCAGGAAGTGAAGCGAAACTAGTGAGCATAGAATGGCACGAAATGGAAGGGAGTGGATTCTATTATTAAAATTAGAATGCAGTGGCCAACTGCAGGAAGATCGCACGGGTCTTAATGGAACATGGATAGATGGACCAGATTTCACGTCAGTACAAAAAGATTGTCAGGATGATAACCCAAAGTCGGGACCTTTGCCAGCTTCTGCAGGTCTCTGTTTTTAAACATGCATTGTTGCAGCTTGTAGTAAGTAGTATTTGTGCAGTTGACCCTGTGCTGGACTTCTTCATTGATTGTTGTCCAGTGGGGGAGGTGACTGTCAAAATGCGCCACATACTCCAAATCCACTTCATCTATGCACTTAGTATGAGGGATGCTCGGCTGTCCTGAGGGAGCTGGTGAAGGATCTTTGACACAAAGATGTCACTTATGCAAGACGTTGAATGATGGGACTTGGGTCAAGTTTCTTATAAAAGGCACTGAAGAGATGCTTGCAGCTCCTGTGCAGAGTGAGGTGTCATGTGGTAGTCATCTGTGAACAGAAGGTTATGGATGACCCTAATGGTGAGCTTTGTTTTAGCCTGGAAGCAACAGTGCCTGGAAGTGTGGCGCAGTAGAGTTGCTGCCTTAGAGCACCAGAGACCCGGCTTCCTTCATGACTATGGAATCGGTCTGTAGAGAGTTAGTACGTTCTCCTTGTGACTGCATGGGTTTTCTCCGGGTGCCCTGGTTTCCTCCCACACTTCAAATACATCTGTGATTATAGTTTAATTGGCTTCTGTAAATTCTCCCTAGTAGTTAGGATAAAACTCTCCTGTCAAGCCATTTGAGAATTTTTTAAGTTTTAAGTTTTAATGAGATTTCCTCCCATCCGTCTAAATATTAGACAATACAATCCTGGTCTATTAGATCTCTGGTCACATAACAAACCCACCATTCCTGTGATTGCCGAGCCTGCGCTTGGTCTCGCCAATATATATGAGTCCACACCTGCCCAGTGGATACAGTAGATGTGGTTGGAGGAGGTACTAGTGGACCTCTGCGTCACCTGAAAGGACTTTTGGGGTATAGGGACAAGTGTTGGGGTATAGGGACAAGTATTGCATCTCCTGAAAGCACCTGGGGAGGAGGTAGTTTGGGTGGGAAGGGACGAGTTAACCAGGGAGTTGCAGAGCGAACGGTCTCTGCGGAAAGCAGAAAGGAAAGAGGCGGAGATGGGAAGATGTAGCTTGTGGTGGGATCCCCTTGGAGTTTGCGAAAATATCAGAGGATCATGTGCTGTATGCGATGGCTGATGGGGTGAAAGGTGAGGGGTAGGGGAACTCTGTCCCTGCTGAGACTGTGGGGAGGGGGAGCATGAGTGGAGCTGCGGGATACCAAGGAGACCCGTGTGAGGTCTTCATCTATGATGGAAGATGGGGACCCATCTCAGATATCCCGGTACGGAACACCTCATCTTATGCGCAAATGTGGTGTAGATGGAGGTATTGGGAGTAGGGATAGAGTCTTTGCAGGACGCAGGGTGGGAAGATTGCGTAGTCTAAATAGCTGTGGGAGTCCGTAGGTTTATACTAGATGTCCGTTGATAGTCTATCTCCTGCGATGGAGACGATGAGATCAAGAAACAGAAGTGAATTGTCTGACATGGTGTAAGTGATTTTGAGTACGGGATGGAAATTGGTAGTGAGGTTAGTGAAGTCAGTGAGTTCTGCATGGGTGCAGGAGGTAGCCCCGATGCAGTCGTCAATGTAGCGGAGGTAGAGTTCGGGGATAGGGCCAGTGTACACCTGGAACAGGGATTGTTCGACGTACCCTACAAAGGGGCAGGCACAGCTGGGGCCCATACGAGAGCCCATAGCTACGCCTTGGATTTGGAGGCAGTGGGAGGAGTCGAAAGAGAAGTTGTTGAGAGTAAGGACCAGCTCCACTAGGAGGAGGAGAGTGTTGGTAGAGGGAAATTGGCTGGTTCTGTGATTCAGGGAGAAACACAGGGCTTTAAGTCCCATTCCTCAAACTAGTTTAGTGAATCTTCATTGCACTCCCTCTATGGCAGGTATATCAATTCAGAGATCAGAGATCAGAAGCCCAAAATTGAAAATGATACTCCTGGAATGGTCTCTGCGACATCTGACAATTGCAATAAAACTGTTTTCAACGGTCATTCAAAATCAACGAGCAACCAACCTGCAAGAGATGGTTCCTTCCATCTCCTTACTACTTGTCCAGCTGTGCAAGGTTAAGTTAGAGACCTGGGTGGACCAACACACCATCAAAATGGCAGTGCTGATATTAAATCAGCACATCACATCGATCGTTGTCCTGATTTGTGCACTAATTGGAGGTGTTTGTCGCCTATCCAATAATACCATTACTGATAGGGCATCTGCAATGGATCTCCCTGTAAATGTACACACTGCGAGGCCGGGGATGACACCAGGTCGATAATGACTACGCCGACACTCACAATTGAATGAAATCACAGAATATAGTTTATTATAGTTGGTCATTCTGGTAAAACGAGCTAGCTCAGTGCTGGGGGGGGGAGAGTGGACTCTGTGGTGGATGTGCTTGAGAAGCGTAGGAGGAGCAAGGTGCAGGCCATCCTCGACAACTTCAGGCACCCCCTCCATGAAGTTCTGGAGAGTCAAAACAGCACACGGAACAACAACGGGCTCCTCTCCCTGCGCTGTAGAACGGAGCGGCTCAGGACATGCTTCACCCCTGCAGCCATTAGGTTTTATAATACAGACCGCTAGGCTGTATGGGGATGCTTCGCATTTTTAATAGTTAATTATTGGGTCTTTTTAAGTATTTATTGCTTTCAGGTATTGTCCATATTGTATTTTATGTATTTTTTGTCTGCGTTTGTTTTGAATGTGTGGTTTTGTTGGTTGTTGACTTCTAGACATCTGAATTTCCCTGAGGGGATCAATAAAGTATTTATTATTATTATTATTATTATTATTATTATTATTATTATTATTATTATTATTATTTTGAATGACAGACAAGAAGGTCTAGGACCGTATAGGGTGGTCTGAAGAAGAGTCCCAACCTGAAACATCGCCTCTCCATGTCCTCCAGAGATGTTGTCTGACCCACCCAATTAATCCAGCACTTTGCGTTCCACACCATTCTTCATGGATGAGACAAAATTGTGAAGGTCTAATATTCCTGGGACGGGTGGGGAGAAGAGATGGGGGCATTATAGGAACTCAGTGGCAAATCTACAGTCGAGTACAATAGTCACACACTCTATTGGCTCAGCTGGTGATCTCCTTCCTAACGCCTGAGACAGAATCATTTGGAGTAACTCAGCGGGACAGCAGCATCTCTGGATGGAAGGGTCGCCATCTGAAACGTCACCCATTCCTTCTATCCAGCCTTTTGTGTCTATCTCTGGTGTAAACCAGTATCTGCAGTTACTTCCTACACACAATCAACTGCATTGCCGTTTCAGTATTGCCGCCCAGGATGTCAGCAAAATGGTCTACTGCCCAGCCATTCAAAAGAGGCTTCAAATAAAGGTATGATCTTCTGTTCTTCACTTAATTAGCTCTCTGCTGCGATGCTTTGGAGTCGTCTTCTCAGCCTCTTGCAGCAATTAGGCTACAAAATACACAAGGGATGTGAAGGCTAGTTTTTTTAATCAGAATGGAACCTTTCTCATAAACGTAAGATGATGCTAAAGGAATCAATAGAAGATTCCCAGTTATCTGCAGAAAACCTGGGAGACCAAATATCATCTTAAAAAATAAAACATAAAAAAATATGCTTGCTAGCAGTGGTCAAGACAATATACCCTGACCACAGTAGTAGCTTCCTATCCCAATATCAATGCACACCACCAGATTCAGCGACAGTTTCTTCCCAGGTGTTATCAGGCAACTGAATCATACTAGTACATCCAGAGAGCAGTGCTGAACCTCTTTGATAACCCTCGGACTATCCTTGATCGGATTTTGCTGGCTTTATCTTGCAATCTAACTGGCTTTATCTGACAACACTGTAAATGGATCGATTGTAATCATGTATTGTCTTTCTGCTGACGGTTCGCACGCAACAAAAAACTTTTCACTGTACCTCAGCAATAAACTAAACTGAACTGACTGAACTGCCACATGACCTAAACTCTTGCTATCTGGAATCAGCTAATGCAATGGTCCTTCAGAACTCATTCTTGGAAGGTGAATCGCCTCCTGTGAAAAATATACATCTTCTAGATGCGCCGGGACGCATCCTCAGTGATGTGACCTAGGGTCATCGGGTGTCTCGGGTCTCATAACATCAGACACCCTCGCCCAACCATATGACAGGATATCATCTTAATAAAGTCAGCCGGGGTTGATCAGGCCCTGACTTGCGTCCCAGCAGCAACCGCCCACGGATCAGCCATCTTAATAACTACTCTGCAGGGGTTGGGAGACTGTAGTGCGTGGAGGGACTGGGCTCTGTGGGGTGAGTCCAGGCCGGGCTCCTCCTGCATCTCACCAGGTTCAAGGCCTGTGCGCTGCACCTCTTTCTCCTTCTCCGAGCATTTCATTCTCGCCTGATGGATTTTTAGGCCACGGTGGTTCATTAGGCTTTCCCGTAGCTTTATTGGGTGTCTTTCTCATGAAAGACACAGACTGGGGTGCTAACCCAGCCTGTCCCAGATGCCGTCTTTCCGTGCCATCAACTGTCTCTCCAGTAGTCACCAAACTATTCTTGGTTGTCACCTAATCTATTCCTAGGTGCCACTGGCTGAGCCAGACTTCAGTGTGAAAAATATAAATCTTCTAGATGCGCTGGGAGTGATGTAAACTATTCACCCACAACTTCTGGAGCCAATGAGACAGATTTGGCCAATATCTCACACTGCAGATTCTTGCCCTGTACTTGCATACCACAGAGGAATCGCTTAGCAAGAAAAAAAGTCCATGTGCTCTCAAACCACAATGTACAATCTCAACATACCTGCATCTTTCCTGGTGCAACAAACCCGACAGAAGAACTGAAATAATACCCAATATTTCTACACGCTTATCGTTTCAAAGCAAACCGAAAGTTCAGTTTCTAATGTAGCATTTAGCTGCCTTGTGGTCTTTTCAAAACGAGTAGTCATTATTTTAATGCTGATATTTCATGCGTTGTGATGTAATTTTTTTGGACATTGCTCTTGAGAGAGAAAATAACATTGCTCTGAGGCTATGTTAAGGCTTCAGCTGCTAACTTAACCAGAATGTAATTTGCTGACTGTTTGCAATTATCTGAAATCAGCTCATTTGAATAAGTATTCATAGCTGTGGGCTTGGTTCTGCCTTTGTGTTGCAAATGGACCAAACAGTGAAAGTGCAAAACCCAGTGCCACAAATGTGTTACTACCTGCAGCTAAATGGTAACAAACAGTGTTTATGTTTTCATAAAATTAAAGGAATTATGAATTTCCATTTTTCTAATTCTGGAAGAGATGATGACAGTAAAGTGGTTTGTTAATATTGAAATGAGGAGACAAAGTGTGGAGACAAAAGATAGGTTCTGAGGTCCAGAGCGAGATCGCTAAATGGGTGGCAAAATGGATTGCCAAATGTAATCATATCCTTTGGGTAACCAAATCCTTTGGGTAATCGTTTTCTTTGAGGGCGACACAGTGGCACAGCGGTAGAGCTGCTGCCTTACAGCGCTTACAGCACTGGAGACTGGGGTTCGATCACGGCTTTGGGTGCTCTCTGTATGGAGTTTGTATGTTCTCCCCGTGACCGCATGGGTTTTCTCTGAGAACTTTGGTTTCCTCCCACGCTCCAAAGACGTACAGGTTTGTAGGTTAATTGGCTTGGTGTAAATGTAAAATTGTCCCTAATGTGTGTGTGGGATAGTGTTAATGTGTGGGGCTCGCTGGTCGGCACGGACTCGGTGGGCCGAAGGGCCTGTTTCCACCCTGTATCTCTAAACTAAACTAAACTTAAACAGGACAACAACAGATATGCAAGTAGCATTTAGATTAAAAAACTAGGAAAAATAGTTTGTAGTAGCAGTTATAGATTAGCCCAAGCCAGCTCCACTATACAGTACAAGTGTCTGATCATTTTAATTCAGCATCCCGTTTCTGCACTCTCCCCATATTCCTCTTTAGCCTTTAGAATTATATCTAACTACTAAAATAACAAAAAGTAACAAAAAGAGTAACTCAGCGGATCAGGCAACATCCCTGGAGGACATGGGCAGGTGACCTTTTGGGTCAGGACCCTTCTTCAGATTCCTTCCTGGGTGTATTAAATAAATTGGCCTCAAATTCCTTCTGTAGTATAGCATTTCAAAGGTTCACCACTTTTTTTGGTTTATATCCCAAATAGCTTACCCTTTTTCCTGAGGCTGGGATCCCTGATACTGGACTTCCAAAACTGGAACATCCTTTCTGCAGCCAGTCTGTCCATTCTGTCAGGGTTTTATAAGGTCAATGAGTTCTCCACTTATCGACTGGATCAATAAACAGCTCCAATGTACATACTGTGGTGCATTGTTTGTGAGCTCATCTCTGGGCAATTGGTTCAACATCGACAAACTTCAATTCATGTGAATTGGCAACAACACAGATCCTCCTCACAGATCATCAGCACAAAGGCATCCCAAGGCTGTGTGCTCAGACCCCTGTATCTATAACTATGTAACCAGAAACAGGTCCAATGCCATCTATAAATTCATAGATGATCCCACTGTTGTTGGATGAATCACAGGTAACAATGAGTACAAGCACAGGAGGGATATTGATGATCTGATTGAATGGTGCCAGAACAATCATTTTGTTCTTCATATTAGCAAGACCAAGGAACTGATTATTGACTTCAGGAATGGATAGCTGAGGGGCAATAAATCTGCCTCCATCGTCTTCACTTCACTTCGTGCTCAGAGGTTTGAGGAGAATCGGCATATCACCAAATCAAACGTCTACAGGTGTAGAGAGTGTACTAACTGGTTGCATCATGGCCTGGTCTACATCTCAAAACGTCCAACAACCAAGGGGGCTGCAGAAAGTGGTGGCATTCTCGGACTTTGTCTTCTTGCACAACACAGGGTAAAATTCTTCTTGAAAGCCTTGGAACTAGATGTTAGCAGAGATTGAATCTCCCCGTTCAACCAAAGTTACTGATTAGAATAGACAATTGTCTTTGTTGCAATGCATTCATCAACATATTTCTTGATAAAACCGCCAAAGACTGAGCCATACTCATTCAGGCTGGGTGATATGATATTGAATGCGTTCCAAACCTCTGACTCAAAGCAGTCTTGAAGTAGATCCTCAGCCTAATCAAACCACTGCTGTATTATTCTCTTATTGCCTGTCTGTAAGACAACAGGAGCAGACCCAACAGATGATCGGACTTGCCGAAATGCAGGTGAGAGATGATGCATCAGGCATACTTAATGGTGCTGTACCAGTGGTCTTGAGTGTTAACACCTGTGTGGGGCAGGTTACTCCAGTATTTTGTGTCTATCTGGGCCGGGAGACACGCCAATGGTGTTGGTGGACTACATTACTGGTTAGCTTGATTGAAGTTGCTGGAAATGATGAGTGGGGCATCAGAATTTGCAATCTCAAGAGACTTGTCGACCTAGTGTCATCTTGGGAAGGGTACGTACAGCCATCTACAGATGGTAGAGGTGAATTCCCTTGCCCGATAGAAGGGATGGCATCTTATGCGTGGATGTTCCAGGTCAGTGGAGCTGTATTGGGCTAAGACCATCACATCAGTTCTCCGTGAAGAAGTTGATCATAAAGCAAATGCCACCACGTTCCTCTTTGTCAAAGGATTTCACATGACCCATACAATAAATAGCAAAACCGTCAGTTTGTATAGCATAGTCAGGTAGGTCGGGCAGAGCAATATTTCAGTCTCCGATCTCACATTGATATCTCTTTCAGCTTATTCTTGAGTGATTGAGTTCAGCAGTTTAGTTTATTGTCACGTGTACCACGGTACAGTAAAATACCTCTGATGCATGCTCTCTAGTCAGTGAAAGACAATACATGATTTACAATTGAGCCAATTACAGTGTATGGAGATTTAAGAGTGTGGAACGATTGTAATATGTGATATAGATCTGCTTCTGTGGCTCGCGGCCAAATAGTCACCTGGGTTGGGCGCCATCTTGGATGAACAATAGTTCGAAGTATATTGTGGAGAGGGGCAATATCCCCATTGTTTCAGCCATACCCACATGGAGCACCCTCGACCCCCCTCCCCCCCGCCCCCCCCACCCCCATCCCCACCCCCACAACCCTCGCACCCCACATTAACCGTGGAGTTGGGGATGGCATCAAACATGAAATTAGAAATGCGTGCAACAAGGGTAAAACAGTTATAATGGGTGACTTCAATCTACATATAGATTGGGTGAATCAAATTGGCAGGGGTGCTGAGGAAGAGGATTCTTGGAATGTATGCGGGATAGTTTTCTAAACCAACATGTAGAGGAACCACCGAGAGAGCAGGCTATTCTAGACTGGGTACTGAGTAATGAGGAAGAGTTAGTTAAGCAGTCTTGTTTGTGCGTGGCCCCTTGGGCAAGAGTGACCATAATATGGTTGAGTTCGTCATTAGGATGGAGAGTGACGTTGTTATTCAGAAACAAGGGTTCTGAACTTAAAGAAAGGTAACTTTTGAGGGTATGAGACGTGAATTGGCCAAGATTAGACTGGCAAGTGATTCTTAAAGGGTTGACGTTGGTATGCAATGGAAGGCAGTTAAAGACAGTTGTTCATCCCAGTTTGGCAAAACGAATAAATCAGGGAAGGTAGTGCATCCGTGGATAACAAGGGAAATCAGGGATAGTATCAAAACTAAAGATGAAGCTACAAATTAGCCAGAAAAAAGCAGCCTACGAGAGGACTGGGAGAAATTCAGAGTCCAGCAGAGGAGGACAAAGGGCTTAATTAGGAAAGGGAGAATAGATTATGAAATAAAACTGGCACGGAACATAAAAACGGACTGCTTAAGAGAAAAAGGATAGTTAAAACAAATGTAGGTCCCTTGCAGTCAGAAACTGGTGAATTGATCATGGGGAACAAGGACATGGCAGAGCAATTCAATAACTACTTTGGTTTCTGTCTCCACAAAGGAAGACATAAAAATAATCTGCCGGAAATAGCAGGGACCAGGGGTCAAATGAGATGGAGGAACTAAGTGAAATCCCGGTTAGCCGGGAAGTGGGTGTTAGGTATATTGAATGGATTAAAGGCCGATAAATCCCCAGGGCCAGATAGGCTGCATTCCAGAGTACTTAAGGAAGTAAGCCCCAGAAATAGTGGATGCATTAGTGATAATTTTCCAAAACTCTTTAGATTCTGGAGTAGTTCCTGAGGATTGGAGGGTAGCTAATGTAACCCCACTTTTTAAAAAGGGAGGGAGAGAGAAAAACGGGGAATTACAGACCAGTTAGTTCTAACATCGGTAGTGGGAAAAATGCTAGAGTCCGTTATTAAAGATGGGATAGCAGCACATTTGGAGAGCGGTGAAATCATTGGACAAAGTCAGCATGGATTTGCGAAAGGTAAATCATGTCTGTCGAATCTTATAGACTTTTTTGAGGATGTAACTAGTAGAGGTGGATAAGGGAGAACCTGTGGATGTGTTATATCTGGAATTTCAGAAGGCTTTCGACAAGGTCCCACATAAGAGATTAGCATACAAACTTACAGCACACGGTATTGGGGGTTCAGTATGATGTGGATAGAGAACTGGTGGATGACAGGAAGCAAAGGGTAGGAGTAAACGTGTTCTTTTCAGAATGGCAGGCAGTGACTAGTGGGGTACCGCAAGGCTCAGTGCTGGGACCCCAGATATTTACAATATATAATTAATGATTGGATGAGGCAATTGAAAGCAACATCTCCAAGTTTGCGGATGACACGAAGCTGGGGGGCAGTGTTAGCAGTGAGGAGGATGTTAGGAGGCTGCAAGGTGACTTGATAGGTTGGGTGAGCGGGCATATGCATGGCACTTGCAGTATAATGGGATAATGTGAGGTTATCCACTTTGGCAGCAAAAACAGGAGGGTAGATTATATCTGAAAGGTAGCCAATTAGGAAAAGGGGAGATGCAACGAGACCTGGGTGTCATGGTACACCAGTCTTTGAAAGTAGGCATGCAGGTGCAGCAGGCTGTGAAGAAACGAATGGTATGTTGGCATTCATAGCAAAAGGATTTGAGTACAAGAGCAGGGAGGTTTCTACTGCAGTTGTACAGGGTCTTGGTGAGGCCACTGGAGTATTGCGTACAGTTTTGGTCTCCTAATCTGAGGAAAGACATTCTTGCCATAGAGAGAGTACAGAGAAGGTTCACCAGACTGATTCCTGGGATGGCAGACTTCCATATGAAGAAAGACTGGATAGACTCGGCATGTACTCACTGGAATTTAGAAGATTGAGGGGGGATCTTATAGAAAACTTACAAAATTCTTAAGGGGTTGGACATGCTAGATGCAGGAAGATTGTTCCGATGTTGGGGAACTCCAAAACAAGGGGTCACCGTATAAGGATAAGGGGGAAGTCTTTTAGGACCGAGATGAAAATTTTTTTCACACAGAGAGTGGTGAGTCTGTGGAATTCTCTGCCACAGAAGGTAGTTGAGGCCAGTTCATTGGCTATATTTAAGCGGGAGTTATATGTGGCCCTTGTGGCTAAAGGGATCAGGGGGTATGGAGAGAAGGCAGGTACAGGATACTGAGTTGGATGATCAGCCATGATCATATTGAATGGCGGTGCAGGCTCGAAGGGCCGAATGGCCTACTCCTGCACCCATTTTCTATCATTCTATGATTCTATGAACTGCCATGCTTCTGTAATTTGTTAGAATTCCCAGCTGTGTCGGTAACTTTATCGTGTCCAATAAAGTCTGTCAGTTCCGAGAGCTGCCTTGATTTAGTGATGAATGACAGGAGACTTGCAGTGCTGCATTTAATGACTTTCTTGGCACTAGAACAGAATTGATAACAAGGCTCTTTTAACTGCTTTTAGGGAAGCTTCAAGTAAAATCTTGCCATTCTTTCAAGGCTTCTTAAAACTCTAGACACCTGGAGAACACTGGGTCTGACCAGTCACCCTCAGATTCAAGCGGATGTAATCTAGTAATTTGCATGAAGTCCTGATTCTAAAGATTCTTGAAAGGAAGAAGGAAAGAAGCTGTTATGTTTCTTAAAATGAACTCTATGCTCCATGGCATATTTGTATTAGAAATAAAGACAAATTTAGTTCAGCTTAGTTTAGTTTACTGATACAGCGCGGAAACAGGCCCTTTGGCCCACTGAGTCCGCACCAACCAAGATCCCTGCGCATTAACACCACCCTACACAAACTGGGGACAATTTACATTTATACCAAGCCAATTAACCAACAAAACTGTATGTCTTTGGAGTGTGGGAGGAAACCGAGGATTTCGGAGAAAACCCACGCGGTCACAGGGAGAACGTACAAACTCCGTACAGACAGCGCCCGTAGTCACGATCGAACCCTGGTCTTTGGCGCTGTAAACACTGTAAAGTAGCAACCCTACCGCTGTGCCACCGTCCGACAACAAATCAAACTAAACCCAAAACAATAAAGAGAGAGACATGTTCAAATGCATTCATCATGATGATGATGATAAATACTTTATTGATCCCCTCAGGGAAATACAGGTGTCCAGAAGCCAACAACCAACAAGCCAACACAGTCAGAACGAAAGCAGACAAAAAATACATACAATAAAATATGGACAATACATGAAAGCAATAAATACTTTAAAAGACCCAATGAATCATCATATCTATCTATCTCATATCATATATTCATATATTCATTTCATATCTATATTAGTAAAAGTAAGATCTTGACCGCTTTTGACTCACTGCGATGTGATTTCCGAGAGAACGCCGCCACTTACGGCCATCATGTTTGGCCGCCTCGCTTAGAGTCCCCCTCCGCTGAGCTGGACCAGAGGATTTTGCCCATCAATGAAACATAAAAGACTTATTAATGTTTTTTTTAATGTTGACATTCTCTCTGCTGCCCCTGCTGGTGGGAGGGGGGAGGGACTATAAAACCCGGAAGTGTTGTGCCTCAGTCAGTCTCTGCAAGATGGGGGAAAGTGAGAGGGTCATGTCTCCCAGTCTGAGCTGTGAATAACAGTGAACAGATGTCTACTAAACTGTGAGTGTGGTTTTACTGACCTTCAGTGCCCTTAATGTGGTTTGAAAATGAAAATATGGTTGGTTTGAAGTAAAGAGTAAAGTGTGCTCCTTTGACTCTCCAGAATTTCATGGAGGAGGTGACCGGAGATGTCGAGGATGGCCTGCACCTTGCTCCTCATACACCTCTCAAGCACATCCACCACAGAGTCCACTCTCCCCCCCCAGCACTGAGCTAACTCGTTTTACCAGCTTGTCCAGCTTCTTGCTGTTTTTAGCTGTGATGTTGTTGCCCCAGCAGACAACAGCATAGAAGATGACACTTGCAACCACAGTATGGTAAAACATGTACAGCATATCATTACGCACATTGAAGGATTTGAGCCTTCTGAGGAAAGAGTCTGCTCTGTCCTTTTTTGTAGAGGGCATTGGTGTTGACAGACCAGTCCAGTTTGTTATCCAGGTGCACTCCCAGATATTTATATGTCTGTACCACCTCAATGTCCACCCCTGCAGTGTTAACTGGCTGAAGGGGGAGCTTGGACCTGCCGAAGTTAACAACCATCTCTTTTGTCTTAGTTGTATTCAGGATGAGACAGTTCTCTTTACCCCAGGCACAGAAGGCATTGGTCAAGTTCTGGATTCTTCATGCGTTCCTTAACATGCACATTCGCTGTGTCATCTGAATATTTCTGTACGTGGCATGTGTCCGATGGGGGGGGGGGGGGGGGTTAAGTAATTGAAGTCTGCAGTGTACAGGGTGAAGAGGAACGGGGCAGAACGTTCCCTGTGGGGCTCCAACATTGCACACCACTGTACCAGAGACACAGTCCCCAGCTTAACAAACTGTGTCGACCCGTCAGGTAGTTGAATATCCAGGAGAATAAAGGTGGAGTCCACCCCTTCTTCTTAAGCTTGACATTCAGAATCGGGTTGGATGGTGTTGAACACACTTGAGAATCGAAGAACATAATCCTCACATAGCCACCTGGTTTGTCCAGAAAGGAATAGAATCTGGTGCAGCCTGTAGAGGACTGCGTCATCCACACCAATGTTCTCCTGGTATGAAACTGTAGTGGGTCTAGTGCGTGCTCGACTTGTGGTCTCGGGAGACGAATGAGTAGCCGCTCATTGTCTTCATGATATGGGATGTGAGGGCCACGGTCTGTAGTCGTTGATCTCAGTCGGTCCGCCCTGCTTTGGGGACGGCACGAGACATGATGTTTTCACACAGACCTGGTACCTCCTGACTGGAGGCTCAGGTTGCAAAATGGTCTGGAGAGGCTCCGCACCTGAGCCACACAGTCTTTCAGTAGCCTGGGACATACACACCATCAGGGGGGCCAGCTGCTTTACCAGGGGCAACCTCCTCAGCTCAGCTTCACTCGTCCGCCGTGAAGAACAGTTGAGGGGTGGCCGGCATAGGAGGTGCTGCAGATGTGGTGTTATTGGGGCTGCCTCGTGGAGGTGATGGTGGGGAGAGACTGCACCTGTGGGAGGTGGGAGGGGATACCAGATCAAACCTGTTATAGAAAGGTTAAACTTATTGGGGGGGGGGGGGGGCTTATCACGTCTCCTGACGGCAGGCTTCTCTTCTGCTTGAAGCAGTGATGGTCTTCATTCCTCTCCACACCTCTTTGATGTTGTTGCTGCATTTTCTCTCCAGCTTCTTTTATCGTTCCCCTTTTGCCTGCTTCATACTCCTTTTCAGGTGGCGCTGTACCACCGATCTTCCCGTCACAACCTTGAAAGCCTCATTTTTTTCTCGTTTAGGAGGGGCTCTTGATATTGCTTGTAATCCAAGGTTTGTTATTGGGAAAGCAACAAACAGTTCTTACTGGCACAACAACATCCCTACAGAAGTTGATGTAGTCCGTTATACATCCAGCCATCTTGTCGATGTCCATACTGCTGCTGAATTCCTGTAGCTCCATCAGTATGTCCCAGTCTTTACATTGAAAGCAGACCCTCAGTGATTCACTGGCCTCTGGTGTCCACTTTCTAAAAGACCGGTTGGTTGTAGGCTGTCTCAGTACACCGGGTTTGTAAGAAGGCCTTAGGTAAACCAGGTTGTGATCTGATTTGCCAAGCGGTGGAAAGGCTAAGACACTATAGACCTCCTTGACATTGACACAGCACAAGTCCAGTGTCTTATTGTGCCTTGTGGGACAGTCAACATACTGAGAGAAGCCCGACAAATGGGGGCAGATGTTAACGTGATTGAAGTCCCCTGATATGGCAATGAGTACGTCCGGGTGTCGGGTCTGTAATCTCGCGACAGTCTCTTGGACGACGTCACACGCGACTACAGGCTCCGCTCGAGGAGGAATATAAACAATAATGGCCACGATGTGGGAAAACTCCCTTGGTACATAATAAGGTCTCAATTCAACCGCCAGGAGCACAATATCCTGACAACGGATCTTATCTTTCACAGTTATGTTACACCATCTATTGTTCACCAGCAGAGCAAGACCCCCACCTTTGGTCTTCCCACTCGCCTTCGGGTCTCTATCCGCTCGTACTGTAGTGAAGCCGGTGAGATCCACACTGGAGTCTGGGATGTTGTCCATCAGCCACGTCTCGGTAAAACAACATGAGACTGCACTCACGGTAGACCCGCTGGTTCTTCAGGAGGGCCTCCAACTCCTCACACTTGTTAGGGAATGAGTTGACGTTCCCCATAAGGATCGATGGCAGAAACGGCTTGCATGATCCACCTCCAGGCCCTTAGCAGGCACTTGCACGGCACGGCAACCACGGAACGGCTTCTTCAGCTCAGACGGAATAGGGTGTTTTATTCCGTAAACTGTCCGTCACCGCATAAGGAGTTCATCCGTCTTGTATGTGACTCTACACATCCTGTGTAAAATACTACACAACAACAACCAACAAAAACAACAACACAAACACACATAAACGTCTTGATCTCACAACTAAAATAAGGTTGCTGCAATTACCAACTAAGACAGCAAGTTAAAATACACATTAGCTAACAACCTAAGACACCCAGAATAACTTGAATAGTGGAAATTAAACTAGAGAACACCAACGAAACCATAGGATAAACTAAAGTTTTAAAACAATGTCACATTAATATTTATGGACAAAGATTGCATGGATTATTAAAAGTAATAGCAAAACTGGTTCTTATAATAAAAATTTAAGAGCGGTTATGGAAGAATATATGATAGCTTCGGCAAAGAAAAAAACCGAATAATGGATAATCGGAAATGAAAAAACGTGTTAAATTAAACGTTTTAATCCATTTTTGTAAAGCTGGAGGTGGTTAAAATACTAGTACCACAAAGGAAAAAGTAAATCAAGAGAAAGATGTAGTAGATTAAATGTAAGTAAAATATGACTGACTATCAAGAAATAATTCTTGTTTGGAAAAACACTTCCTGTGGCATTATATTTTTTCCTCCAGCATAATTCGGGGGGGGGGGGGGGAGGAGAAAAGCACAATTATTTTCAAAAAAGATAACTCATGATACTGTTCTTGAGGACGTGAAAATCAAAATTGATATTCTGTTTGTTAGGGACATTATTGAAATCCGTTCTTCAATTTGAATGAGCAAGCCTTGGACAAGGACAAGACATGGGTTTCGTCCGTACGTTGGAGATTAGACTCCTCGCGCATGGATTGGGACCGATAGTTTCTCCAGCATTTTGGTGTACCCTCAACAAACTATACCATCTTGCTCAGACTATTCCAGTTGGTTTGGGTTTCTAATCTCCCTGCCTTTGTTGAAGATTGATCTTTTCCTTCACTTCAGAATCTTGACCAACGCTTCCTGTCCCCTAAATTAGACATTTTTCCCAAACTCTGTACGTCAAGCAGCATCTTTATTCATTTATAGTCTGTTCCATTGACTGGATAGCACTCAAGTTCAGTTTAATTTAGTTTATTGTCACAGGTACAGTGAAAAGCTTTTGTGTTGCGTGCAATACCAGTCAGCGAAAGACAATCCTGAATACAATTGAGCTATTTACAAGGTACAAAAATTAATGGAGAAACGTTTAGTGCAAAGTAACGCCACTAAAGTCCATCAAGATAGTCTGAGGGTCACCAATGAGGTAGATAGTAGTCCAGGACTGCCCTCTAGTTGCAGGCCCATACGAAGCTTTTCAAAAAGGGGAGTGGCATGACAGGATTCCAAAAATATTATGTGAAAAATGTGCACGCCTCGCACATCCGCCATTCAACTGGAAGCCCCACATGTCCGGGTTCCAGGGCCCGCTTCAGGCCCTGAAATCTTGGGATTTAGAATGCTCTCTGGGCATTCTGAACCTTAGTTTTGGGAGCTTTTTTGCACCAACTGTATGACCAATATTTCAGAAAAAATGTTGTTGAGTACAAGAGTAATGAGTGGAAGGAATGGGATGCTAGGGGTCATTTTTGTATACATTTTGTTCTTTAAATTAAAATTTTGTCCTTGTTTTAATAATCAAGTTATACTGTTGTAGCATGTTATTCAAATGGTTATAAAGAGCCTGTCAAAAAACTGCACAAGAATACTGCAAGTTTTTGCAGTAAATAAAACCTTTATTCAAAAAAATGTTTTGTGACGTCATTTTGATGCCTTTTTACTGATCGACTGTGTTAGAGTGTGCAACTGCACCTTTAATGCCCACCAGTGGCCAAAGCAACTTCGACGATCACGATCAAGCGCTCATGCATGAAATATAGTCCGTATTTCCGGCGAAAATAGTAACTTGTAGTCAAACCTACACACCGGGACTTTAGTCCAATCATGGCAAATTCAAGTGGAATGTGCAATAAGGGATGCAGACAGCCTGCATGTCATGGGAAGAGCAGTTTCGTGAAGTGGAGTGATAGGTCGGAGGCCACGACACTCGTGTACACTGCATATATTGCCATTTTACCATAAAATCATTTTTTCCAGTTCCATTTTCCAAGAATGTAACTGCGCAAACCTAGTCAAGCTGTTTGTCCAATTATGGGCAAAATCATAGTGAATTGGGATTTAGAGTAATGTGCAACAGCCTGTCATTGCTCATGTAGTCCTTGTCTTTCCTCAGGGAGTTGTCCTCTTAAGCTGATCAAAAGAAGGTCACGAGCGCGATCCGCTGCCCACTACAAGCAATGCCGCTTGAGGCTAGCATTCTGAGTTTTAGAGTTGGGGTTAAGGACCACAGATGGCTGTTAAAAATTCTTCCTTCAATGCATGGATTTTAACATTAAGATAGCGTAGGGGGTTAAAGATAAATACGATGAAAAATCAATTTCGCAAATGAAAAAGATGTCTGGTCCGTTTTATTTACAGATGTATGGTCAGCTTCCAGATCCAACCACCATCTCTAACATCACAGAGATGGATTCAGTGAGTTAAGACTGAACTTTTCCCTCTCCCCCCAAGCACTCAACACACTACACAACCACTCAAACCAAACACTCATCCAAGCCTAGACTAATGACTATAGTGTACATCCGATTCTGGAATAGAAATTCCACACAGAGACAGCATGTTCACGCAGCAATCTTCTCGAGCTCACCTGTGGTGATAGGTGTTAATAAGGGAATGTTTTATGAAAATGTTAATTTAGATTTAAAATTGAAAATGGATAGAGTGGGAATATGACATATTTTGATGACAAAGTTATTTTGGATTTTGTTTTTTTGGTGTAATAAACATATTTAAATTAATAAAGGTTTTTAGGGGTGGTGAACAGCAATGAAGAAAATGCAAGTTTGTACGCACCAATTTTTGGGTTAATTTATTGATAAACCGGTACTCCATCATTCCCTCTTCAGATTAACGTTAAAATTACACGTGAAATATCTCCTGACCAAATTTGTGATGTACATGTCCGACTGTAGAAGTAAAACCTGGATAAATCCAACGTATGGTTGTGAATGTTGCTCAATAAATAACTACAGTACTGATACTCCATATTAAGAGCATTGAATATCCGGATAAAATATATTCAATAAAATCGGTCAACGGTGCAGTGACAATTGAACACTGCGGTTTTAATGTTTCACGTGTTCACAATTTAATTAATCCATCTTTATGGATTAATTAAATTGTCCAGGCTGGGTGAATCAGTGCGGGATGGATAGATGGTGGGGGGTTGAGGAGGCAATCGGTGCGGAATGGATGGATTGAGGCAGGGGAAATAGTTCTGTTGATTGGAGTAGGTTAGTATGTGAGGAGACGCGGAGATGTTCAGTGGGGAATACGGGATGGATGGGGGGAATCAGTACAGGAAGAATGGGGGGGTAACATACAGGATGAATGGGGAGGTGCAGTACAGTGTGGATCCGGTCTGTGTAGGAGAATGTTAGTTCATACAGGATGAATGGGGAGCAGTGCAGATGGATGGGAATTTGGGTCTTAACAGGAGAATTGTGGGATGAGTGTAGGATGGATTTGGAGGTGGCAGAGAATCAATGCGAGGTGGTTAGGGAGATCATTGCAGGATTAATAGATGGGGCGTGGTGGATGGGAGGGGAGCACAGGGATGTCAGTGAGGATCTGAATAGAGGGGAATGGGATCCCTGTGGGTGGAGGAGGAAGGTCCCAGGAATGGGGGGGGGGGGTAGAGGGGGGCGAACAAAGAGAGAGAGAGGGCCGAGGATGTGGTGATGTAATGGAAGGTCAGCACATTCCTCAGACAACACTGGCAACGAATCGTTCCCCACCCCCCGCAAGCCTTGGCCGTCCCTGTCCCACTGCCAATGCCACCGCCAAATGGGGAGCAGTTGGAACTTCCTCGCCACCGTCTCCCCTCCTCCTCAGCCAACACAGGAAGTGCGGGGCCGAGCGGTGCAGTTGGCGGAGTGCAACTTGCGATATGTGTGTGTCCCACTCCCTTCTATCCGCGCTCCCCACCCTCGCGTGCAGAGGGTTGTTTTGAAAGCGGTTATCGTCGATGGAGGAGTGGGCAAGCAGCGGCCGCTGGAGGGCTGGCGGGGTGCGGGTGAGGAGGTAGAGCCGCCGCGTCGCCAGCTGTTGCAGCCGTACCCATTTGGACAAGATTTATAGACAGAAGCACATCTAGTACCTTGATCCGAACACTGCCGCCGAACCCCACCACCCACATTGCACCCCAAAGAATTTATTGAGCGGGGAGTTCTATAATCTTTGATTGCAACTTCTTCGATCACCGGCGGTCTGATCTTTGTTTGTGATGTCTCGACAATTCGAGGGCATAACCAGTAACAGCCGCGCGCTTTCCCGGACCGAATCTGAGCTCGGAAAATCTCGTGTGGGCCTAATATGTCCCCCGGGCCATTATTTTGGAGAACCCTGCCTTCAAGAACCAAAACCAAAAACGTTCCAGAAGTGTTATAATAATGACTTTATTATTGTGGTAAGTAAGATCCATTACAAATTTAATCTAAATACCTCTTATCTAAAAAACTAGTTTCCCAATGAACCGTTGATGGGAGAAACTGAAAATACTTTCAGTTTCAGAATAATATCTACAGAACAACAACATAATAAGATATTTCTTTCTTTTTTCTGTAACCTAAAGAACAGAGTCGGTGGTCGTCTACATTGACGATTAGAACAAATAGCCTGAACAGTAAGAATGAAGATTTAGATGTAGACGAATCTTGGGCGAGGCTTTCCTGGTAAATGGCGTTGACAATTACACATGTGATAATGCAATGTTTTTTCGGGATCGAGTTGGCGCGATCTTCTAGATCTATATTTTATTGTTTGGGATTGGTGTGTAGTAGGGACAATGGTAGTTGTTGAATGCATAAACTCAACAAACAGGATCCGCATAGGTCCCCTGGCGGCGGTGTAGGGTGCTGTTAGGATGAAGTGGAGGCCCAGGTGACTGCATCATCCACCGATCTATTGGCCCGATGTGCAAACAGCAGAGGGATCCAGCAGCGAGTTTGTGATGAAATTTTCAGGATTGGCCAGCACAACGCCTTTTTGAGTGTCTTCATACTACAGAGGTCAGTGCGACAGGGTAGTCATTGAGACAATCCTTGCCTTTTGGGTTACCGGGACAATAGTGGGAGACTTTTGAAGCTAGGCAGGGACAGTACATGTTTGCAGGGCTGAGCAAAAATGGCTGTATAGACCGCACACTGTTGCACGAGCTTAAAGAGAGCGAGGGGAAACATGTGTCAGGTCCTGGAGTTTCCGGCGCTTTTGTCCTCTGAAAGCCTCCTCAACCTGCTCTATTTATATTGTTCATATGGATAATTATGCTGTTGCAGCACAGAGGGGTGTGGATGATTGGGTGTGACGTGGAGGATTGGATGGGTTGTGCGTAGAAAGGCATGTCATTGCACTGAAGTCAGGCTGGCTGGGTGGTGAAGTGTTGACTTGGGGTGGGAAATGGTCCAGTTCTTTTATACTGGTTGGGTTTGCTTAAGTAGGTGTGAAGTGGGGAATGGGAAGGAGAGGGTTGCAGGTCCATTCTTGTGAAGGACTGGGGTCTGCTTGGTTTGGTTTTCTAGGTTTGGGGAGGGGGGGAGGTACCTAGGGTATGTTTGCTGATTTCAAACCTGCGGGGGAGTAGAGACTCTTCAGTCGTTGTCCAGCTGACTGACACCTGCTGACGTTTGTACTCCAGTTTATTTTGGAGGACCAAGAAACCAAGACGATTGTCCAAAGAGCAGGGGGCTTTCCTCTTGTAGCTGGTAATTTCTTGCAAGCACTTCCAAACTGAAGAAGAGGAATAAGTAGGATACAGGTGAATGGGAGGGTTTTGATAGGCAAATGTTTGGACAAAAAACGGAGATGAAAAGACAGGTGCGAGACAAAAAGATTGAAGAGCTGCAGATGATGAAACTAGTGTGAGGAATGTAGGTGAAAGCGGAGGGGGTGAGGGGAGGGGAGGGAGAAATAGATGCACGTCCAGGTGGGGCACAGGAGAGTGGAGGAAGAAGGCAGATTGGAGGAAGTTTACCTAAATTAGAGAATTCAATATTCATAGGATTGGGTTGTAGGCTACCCAAGTGGAATATGAGGTGCTGTTCCTCCAATTTCCTCCAGTGGCCTCACGCTGACAATGAAGGAGGCCAAGGACAGAAAGGTCTATATGGGAATGGGAGAAGGAGTTAAAATGGTTAGCAACCGTGAGATCCAGTAGGCCTTGGTGGAACGAGTGCAAGTGTTCGACAAAACGGTCGCTGAGTATGCTTGGGTCTCTCCAAAGTATAGGAGGCCACATCGGGAACACCAGATGCAGTCGATGAGGTTAGAGGAGGTGCATGTGAACCTTTGTCTCACTTGGAAGGATTGCTGGGTTCCATGGATGGAGGTGAGGCAGGAGGTATAGGGACAGGTGTTACATCTCCTGTGGTTGCAGAGGAAAGTACCTGCGGAAGCGGTGAGTGAACCAACGAGTTGCAGAGGGAGAGGACTCTGTGGAAGGATGGGAAGATGTGACTGGTGGATCACATTGGAAATGTTTGAAATGTGGGATGCGGATGCTGGTAGGATGAAAGGTGAGGACCAGAGAAATCTTTCATAGTCATAGAGTGATACAGGGTGGAAACAGGCCCTTCGGCCTAACTCGCCCACACCGGCCAACATGTCCCAGCCACACTTGTCCCACCTGCATGCGTTTGGTCCAAATCCCTCCAAACCTGTCCTATCCAAGTACCTGTCTAACAATAGACAATAGACAATAGGTGCAGGAGTAGGCCATTTGGCCCTTCGAGTCAGCACCGCCATTCAATGTGATCATGGCTGATCATCCCCAATCAGTACCCCGTTCCTGCCTTCTCCCCATAACCCCTGACTCCGCTATTTTTAATAGCCGTATCTAGCTCTCTCTTGAAAGCATCCAGAGAATCTGCCTCCACCGCCTTCTGAGGCAGAGAATTCCACAGACTCACCACTCTCTGTGAGAAAAAGTGTTTCCTCGTCTCCATTCTAAGTGGCTTACTCTTTATTCTTAAAATTCTAACTGTTGGGATAGTCCCAGCCTCACCTACCTCCTCTGGCAGCTTGTTCCATACACCCACCACTCTTTGTGTGAAAAAGTTACCCCTCAGATTCCTTTTTTTTAATTTTTTTTATTAGAAGTAAATACATAATAAAAAACATTTTGTTTGTAGTAGTCATACATTATTAATATTGTTTATATTATCAATTGTATAGTAATTGTACTTCTATATATTTTTTTAATTTTTATATAGATAGAAAATAATAGAGAGGGAGAGAAAAGAAACCAAAAAATTAAAAGAGAATGGAATAATTAGCTAATTATACATCATTGGAGATATGTCCATGGATTATAAAATGTAATTCTTCATCTAATCCTTGATTCGGGTTTCAGTCAGGTTCTCGTGCCCCCAAAACCGGTTTTGCCCGGTTCAAATAGTCAATGAATGGAGACCATATTCTAGTAAAATAGTTCTTGTTTGTTTCATTAAGACAAATCTTAATCTTTCCAAATGTAGGGTCTCCGACATTTCCATAGTCCACATTTTAATTGTGGTGGTTATAGGGCCTTTCCAAAATTTTAATATTAATTTTTTCCCAGTTATTAAACTATAGTCGAATAAAGTTTCTTGGCTTGTTGTAAATATTTGATTTTGTTCTAGTATTCCTAATTTTATTCGTTTTGAATCGGGGTCCAATTGGATGTTGACAACTTCCGAAATTATCTTAAAAATTTCCGTCCAAAAATTATTAATTTTTATACAACTTACAAATGTGTGCGTTAAGTTAGCCTCTGAATGCTGACCTTTTTCACAAATAGGAGATATGCTTGGGAAAATTCTATTTAATTTTGTTTTTGAATAGTGCAATCTATGTAATACTTTAAATTGTATTAGAGTGTCTAGCATTTAACGAACAGTGATGTATATGTTGTAAGCTTTCGTCCCATATTTCTGGCCTTATTGGTTGGCCTAGTTCATTTTCCCATGATTGCCTATATTTTTCCGTCGTGGGTGCATCATTATCTAATAGGATATTATAAATATAAGATTTTTTTTCTGTGTTAGGGTGTTTATTCAAACATTCATCAAGAATTTCTGTCTTTCTATTTCTATAGTCCTGTGTATTTGATTTAGCATAGTTTCTAAGTTGTAGGTATCTAAAGTAGTCATTTGAGTGAAGTCCATAAATTTGTTGTAGCTCCTGAAATGAGAGGAATGTGTGTTTCCCGTAGAGATGACCCATCCTTGTAATTCCGTGATTTTTCCATTGTAAAAAACTTTTATCCATCATTGAGGATTTAAATATAGGGTTGTTTACAATGGGAAGAAATAGTGGTAAATTATCCAATTTTAGTGTCTTTTTTAATTGTTTCCAAATGCGTATTCCACTATATATTATGGGGTTTTCACTATAGGTTTTTTTGCTTGATTTAGTAATAGCAAATAAGATCGACCCAATTTCAAAAGATAAACAGTCTTCCTTTTCCATTTTTAACCAATTTGGTTGTTGGTCCAGTTCTTCCAACCAAAAATTCATATTTTTAATGTTAACTGCCTAAAAATAGAGCATAAAGTTAGGTAGGGCTAAATCTCCATTTATTTTTGATTTACATAAGTGCTTTTTATTTATTCTGTGGTTCTTATAATCCCAGATAAAATTAATGACTATTGAGTCAACCTTTTTTAAGTTTTTGGGAGATATATCGGGATTGATTGAAAGAGGTACAATAATTGCGGGGAAAAAAATCATTTTTATTGCATTAATTCTACCAAACATTGAGATAGGTAATGTTTTCCAATATAAAATATTCTTATGTAATTTGTTCAATAAAGGCGGAAAGATAAGTTTAAATAAAGAAGTATATGTCTTTGTTACATAAATTCCAAGATATTTAAATTTTTCATTTACTATTTTGAAGAGAAATTGTTGTAATATATGTGGATTACTTTCCCTTATTGGCATGATTTCACTTTTATTCCAATTAATTCTGTATCCTGAAAACGAGCCATATTGAGTTATTAAATTTAATAAGTTTGGGATACTAACTTCAGGTTTTGTAATGTAGATTAATACATCGTCTGCATATAAGGAAATTTTATTCTCAGTATCTTTAGTGTTATACCTATATATTTCAGGATGGGACCTCACACTTTCTGCTAATGGCTCTATTGCGAGTGCGAATAAAAGCGGGGATAACGGACATCCTTGTCTACAGCCTCTAGATAAATTAAATTTAGCTGATAACATTTGATTTGTCGATATTCTAGCTGTTGGGTTAGTATATAAAAGTTTTACCCATGTACAAAACTTCTCGCCCAATTGAAAAATTTGCATAACCGAAAATAAATAGGGCCATTCCACCTGGTCGAATGCTTTCTCAGCATCTAACAAAATAATTGCTAGATCTTTGTTAATATATATAATATATAATATATTGAGTATATAATATTGAATAATCGTCTCAGGTTATATGAGGAGTAGCGTTTTGGTATAAATCCTGTTTGGTCTGGGTGTATTAATTTATTAATCACCGTGCTTAATAATCTTTGTGCTAGGATTTAGTTAATAATTTTTTTTAATCAGTATTTAGGAGAGCTATAGCTCTATAGGAACCTGGATCATCCAGGTCCTTATCTATTTTTGGTATAAGTGTTATTATAGATTTCATTTAGCGTTTACCTGGTCATTTCTGTTGGGTATAGATATGTTCATACAGTGTCTTTAAACGTGGAGCAATCAGATCATAGAAATTTATAGAATTCGGAGCCTATGCCATCGGGACCTGGGGCTTTAACCATTTTTTAGATATCTGATAGACTCTCAATTTCTTTTACTTATTTCAGACGTTCAATAATTCTCTATCGTTCAAAATCTAACCCCTTAAGATTGCAATTTGTTGTAAGAAAGCTTCTAAATTCCTGTCCGGTGACTATCGTTTAGCTGAGCAAAGTTTGATAATATTGCAGAAATCTCATTAATATCCTCATTGGACTAGGGTTCTCCTGGTTTCCGATCTAATCCTATGAATTGAGTTTTTTCTTCCCGTCTAGTTTCCTAATGACGAGCCAATCATATGTTGAGTTTATCACCAAATGTCAAAAAGTACAATTGTTCTATATATTGGTAAAATTTTATAACTAGGTCTGAAATATATTTTATTTTAATTTATATGTCAATGCCTGCAATTGTATTGTGTTTTAATCAATATTTGGTGTAACTCACGCATTTCTATTCTAATTGTTTTATTTCCTTTCCAATGCCTGTTGGTCAGCCCGATTCTCCTTGGATCCTGACATGCATCTGGGGAGGAGATCTAAAACTCCTCGTTAAATGCTTTAAATGCGTTTCCCATAGGGAGCAGACGTCTTACAGGGTTTTATCGTATGATTTCAAAGAACATATTAATCTGTTTAGTGAGAATATTCCGACTTACTTTTTCTTAAAATTTGTGGGTTAAAGCGTCTCCATTGTGACTGTTTCTCTGTCCTTCCATTTAATTTAATCATAAATGTTAAAAGCAGCAATGGTCTGAGATCTAAATATTGTGATATTTCCGATTATTTTAGTAAATGTAATAAGCTTGAGCACCAAAAAATAACCTATTCGTTGAATATGTTTTATGTACCGATGAATAAAAATGAATATTCGCGTCCGGTTGGGTTTCTATTCTCCAACAATCCTCGATAATACACAGTATCCATATATGGCGTTTATAAGTCACTGGACTGCGATTTTGTTTTCCGTTGTCTTGATGGTCTATCTAAATAGGGGTCTAATGTACAATTTAAGTCTCCTCCAATTATTAAATTGTGTTGTATTAATTCCGGAATTGTACTAAATATTTTCTTAAAAAACAAGGGACTATCAAAATTTGGTCCATAAACATTAATAAGAGTCAGTTTTTGTGCATATAATTCACCTATTAATACAATATAACTACCATCACTGTCCGTTATAGTTGATTTATGCTTAAAAGGTATCCCTTTACGGATTACTATTGCAACACCTCTGGATTTATGTGTAAATGAGGAATGATACGCTTTATCAATCCATTTAGCTTTCAATCTATGCTCTGCATCCTTTTTAAGGTGAGTTTCCTGAAGAAATATTACATCTGTTTTAAGTGCTTTTAAATGTGCTAATACTTTACCTCTCTTGATTGGTTCGTTAATACCCTTTATGTTCCAACTACAAAATGTTATTCCTCTACCCCCAATCTTCATATCCAAATCTTGCATTTTTTGTTTAGGGTGGTCTATAAAAGAGCAGATAGTTCAGCTCAACAAGCCCGACATTACACCCGAACATCAGATAGATGAATTTTAAGTCTCGTTGGTCTTTCTCGCGTACATATCTCCTTTGATAAAACTTATGACTCTATTCAAACTTAAAATTATAATAAAGTGTTATATTAAAGAAGTGATAGAATAAGCGGTTAGTAAAGTGAAAATAGAGAGAAAATCTACATCTATAAATAGTGCAGTTAGTGATAGCCATACTAACATGGCTAGCCATCTACCGACTTCCGTAGCCTTGAAAAATAAAAAAACTTAACTCGCTCCATGCTCTCTTTAAGATGACATTTCCATAGCGTTATTTTACCGAGGGGGTGGGAAACATTTTAAGTTCCAAAGTATTCATATTCCTTTAGTAAAAAGTACAAAACATTTTTTTTTTAAATAAAAAGGTATCTATTATCAACATATAGTATAAATGTTGAAATCTCATCTATATCAAAATGAGATAACAGAAGAAAACAAAAAGTGAAATCAAGCTTTAAATCCAACCGTACTTATAATTACCATTTTAACTAATTCTAAGTAATTCAATTATAAATAACCATTAGTAATAGTTATTAGTAGTACAGAGCAGTTATAATTAGTATTTATCAGTTATTGATGTTAATAGTAACTATGAGTGTAACATGTCCATAGGGAAAGCCTTATTCAGCAATCCTTATCCAATTTCAATTGTCCTTAGGTATAATAGCTTAATTTCCATCCGATCTTTACAAAGTTACATTGTTCGTTGACGTCATGTGTTTTGTAATCAATATTCAGTCATCAGGCACACTCTTGATATTCTGGGCAAACTCCAATGCATCCTTAGGGTTGGTAAAGATGTGTTCATTCTGATTGAAGGTAACTCTTAATGTACATCAAGAGTACATCAAGCCATACTTCAGATCTTTCACATCCTTAAGTATTCTTCTTGTCTCTTTAAACAGCGCTCTCTTCCTGGAGACCTCCACAGGATAATCTCGGTAGATACTGATCTTATCTCCTTCATATGTGAGATTCCTGGTACGAACAATTTTTTCATCATCTCCTCCAGTACATGGTCGCATTGCACCTTTACTATCATTTGTCTTGGTGGGGCATCTGCCCGTGGACAGCGTCTCATCACTCTATGTGCTCGACCTAGCAGAGGCTTTTGATCCAGATTTAAGACTTTTTGCAATAAGTCTTCAGCGAATTCGCGGGGGTCTCGTTTCCCCTCTCTTCCTTGTTGAATGCCAATGATTTTTAAATTCTGACGCCTCTGACGTCCTTCCTGTTCAGTGCATTTTTCAGTTATTTTATTCAGTAATTCTGATAAGCGTTGGTCTTCTCTGAAAAGCTGTTTTGTCGTATCGGCACTTGTTGAAGCAATCTCCTCTAAATGGGTTATTGCTATAGTCTGTTGATTCAGTGCTTTCTCAATGGGATCCAACCTGTCATTAAAGCTGGACTCCATCGAGTTGATTTTGACAACCATCTCCGCAATCTGTTGATCCAGCTTTTCTTCCATTTCTTTCTTCCATTTTTCCGATAATTCATGCGCCTCTGCTATCCCTACGATGCCTTCCTACTTTGACACATTGATGATGGCCTGTTTTATCCTTCATGGAAACAAAATGGATAAAGCGCATATACCTTCCTATAATCAATGTGGTACCATACTTGATTTTGCAGTAGCTTATATTCCAACCTATTTGGCAGTAATGTGGCAGTGATTTGCCTGCTCTTTATAAAAAACAGAGATTGCAAGACTGTATGAAACATTTCCCCATCCCAGAGATGGATAAAATCAGAGCACATGGGATTTGGATAAGGGGAAAGAGATTTAGGTGGAATATGAGGGGGACCTTCTTCACCAGAGAGTGGAATCTACCTGGAATGCATTGCCGATGAGAATGGTTGAATCAGGGTTAATGACAAAATTTAAACCCCGGTCTCACGGTGCAAGTCGACCAACGAGTGACCCCGAGTTTTCACTCGTGGTAATCACGTACAATTAACGTAGCGGGAACGTCGGAACTCGTGCGCGCAACTTTGCGACTCGTGGCGCTAACGGCGGTACCCATGAAACTTGTTAACTCTTGAAAAAATTCAAACATGTTTGAGGTTTTCCACAAGTCAAATTTACCGTTCAAGTTAAAAATTGAAACATTTAAACTCGTTGTAATAACGTAGTGGCCCATGCGTTTACCTTAGTGACTCGTGAGTCTACCGTGGCACTCTTTAACTCAGCGGGCAGGCAGCATCTCTGGAGAGAAGGAATGGGTGATGGGATGACATTTCCAAATTTCTGCTGCGTCTTTGTGCTCCATCTCAGATGGTAAAACTGAAACTTTAAACTGACATATGACAATCTTAACTCTTCACATTTTACAGGATTGGATGCAAAATAGTAAGATTAAACGAGAACTCACCTGTTCGAAGTTTGATCGTTATTTTACGAGGAGTTACGATGAGGGATTACGTGAAGAGCCCGCCTCACGCTGGTAACGGCATACTTCAAAGCAACGGCATGAAAAACACAGAACACCAAAGCCGGAGTAACATAGTAAGGCTCATAAAAAGACTTAGAACCACCATTTGATCATTTATTTTACGAGGGTGGGAGTGGAGGGCACGTAATCCCTCATCGTAACTCCTCGTAAAATAACGATCAAACTTCGAACAGGTGAGTTCTCGTTTAATCTTACTATTTTACTTCGGAGTCACGTGAGTGACTACGTGAAGAGTTTTAAAAAGCTTTCTGTGTCTTTTATGTCGTAGAATTAATCCGTACGACAGTCCGGCTAAGTAAACACATACATGAGAAAGCAGACAAATGTTAGATCTTTTCACAATTAAGTTTTTTAATGGCTGAAAGACCATATAATACCCTCCTTATATTTGAGGGAAAAATGATTACAAGTGACAAAAGATATCAGTGACTACACAACTGATTATAGCAATTAATAGCAAACAAAGCAGGTGATTATAGTGCTCCCAACACCGCGTGTCCAAAGCTTGTCATAGTGTGAACAGGTTTGTTGTAGAACTTTGAAAAAGTTTCTTCTTTACTCCACCCTGCGATTTTTAAAAATATGCTCGAGAGGTACGTCCCGCCCCTTCGCCGCGGACGTAGCTGCCGCCCTGGTGGAGTGAGATTTGAAGACATCAGTGTCTACTCCCGCTAAAACCAACACCTGTTTCAACCATTTTGAGATAGTTTGAACTGAAGCTTTTGTGTGTGGCTTTTTGTGCGTAAGCAGCAATGTCTTTTCGTTTCCTCGAAAAGTGTCCGTCACTTTAATACATTGGTTCAAATGTCTAACCACACACAAAGCAAGCTCAATATGAAAAGCTTGAAAGGTTACCTTTGTTCCAGATCTCCCTGGTCTACTTTGTTTGATCAGATCGTAAACATAGAATACAACGTTATCTGTAGTCACATGCATACAGTCTAAACGCAACATTTGTAAAGTTTGCACTCTTTGGGCTGAGACCAGTGACATTAACATGACCAATTTCAATGTTAACCTATCCAATGACAACCCTTCAATTGGCGTCCATTCTCTAAGTAGAGCAAGTACTATGCTCACATCCCAAATCTCTGTATATCTAGGTTTTGGCGGATTCATGTGAAAAATTCCTTTCATGAATCGTGATATTAATGGATGCGACCCAATTGATTTCTCACCAGTCATAAGTCCTAAATAGGACGACAAGGCACTGCGTGCAGTGTTAATGGCACTGTAACTTAAATGTTGGCCAAAGCGCAAATTGGCAAGGAATTCCAAAACATGAGTAACATTCACAGAATCATCAGAAATATTTGACTGTGTGCAAAATTCTTCCCCATTTCTTAATATGTGTCATATATTGTTTCTGTGTGCTATCTCGCCATGATGCGCCAATAACTGTCAAGTTTGGTCCGACAATCCCAGTTCCTGTAGTGGTCTGGTCAAAACCTGCAGATTAACAAATTCATATATGCATATAATGGGTAACCTTCATTTGTTACTGGATTAGTCAAGATATCACTACAGTTAGGAATCTGCATATACGGCTCTTTAATCATATTCAGCATAACTGGGAACCAAGGTTGAGTTGGCCAATTTGGCACTACCAACAATCCGGAAGCTGAATCTTGCTCTATTTTCTTCAAGCATCTCTGGATCAGAGCAAATGGTGGAAAAGCATAAAAGAACATTTTTCCCCAGTGTAATGAAAATGCATCTACTGCAACTGCGTCCGGATCGTGTTCCCAAGACACATAATGAGGCAATTGATGATTAAGCCTGGATGCAAACAAATCAATTTCTGGCAACCCAAATCGTCTAACAATATTCTTAAATATTGCTGGCTTAAACATCCATTCCGTATTATCTTTAAAAATCCTGGACCTTTCATCTGCTACCACATTGTCTTTACCTGGAGTATAGCTTACTGAAATCCATATCTGCCGACCAATACACCATTGCCATATCTCATTGACCAGACAATCACATGATACTGATCCAACTCTCCCCATGTGATTAATGTAAACCACAGCTGTTTTATTGTCTAATTGTATTAACACATGCAGACCTTGTTTAGCACAACAATATGCTTTAAGCCCATAAAAGGCCCCCAATAACTCCAAATAGTTAATACCATACTCTTGGAGAAACACTTGTTCTTCAGTTTTCCATCTACCTCCACAACTGGAGGATAAATCTGTGGCCCCCCCATCCGAGAGCACTAGCATCTGTATGTAAAACCATTTCAGGCTGTTTAATCATAATATTTATTAGCAGCTTGTGGGACATTTTCCTTTTTTAACCCACCATTGTAATTCCAATACAGCTTCTTTTGTTAATTACATAGGCCTGTCAAATGGCCTGCCTTCTCTTTGAGAGCTTGTATCTTGTACCTTCGAAGATATCGATAAATGTAATGGACCAAATTCTACTGCAGGAAATGCTGCTAGCAGTTCACCAATGGTTGTCACCATTTCTCGGATGGAAGGATAAGGTTTTGAATGAGATAATGACAAGTTACCAAAATATCATCGACTTTATCTGTTGGTAAAGGTATTAACATAGTCACTGAGTTAATTACAAACCCCAAAAGTAAATTGTTTGTGCTGGCTGCAGCTGGGGCTTAATTAGATGAATTAAGAACCTTAGCTTACCACAAAGCTTTAGTAACTGAAACTGAGTCCTCAGCTGACTCCTGATAATCACTAATGACCAGAATGTCATTGAGATAAGCCATAATGATGTGCCATTTTGTGCTCTAATTGGGCTAAACTGGTTTTCAACAGTTTCGTAAAGAGTAAAAAGCTGAACTCAGTCCATTTGGCAAAGCTTAACTGCCATAATTGTCACAACCAATTAAAATTTAAGTACCACCGAAACCTGATGCATAGGTACAGAATAATAGGCGTCTTTTCATCAATCTTAGCCATATAACAACCTGCTGAATTAAATATTTTGCAGTATTCAATGTCTCCATTTGAACATGTTTTGTATTCTACAAAACTTATTTAGACCTGTAAGGTCCAGAATACTTCTGCAACCATCATCTGTAATGCCTCTAACATTAAAGACAAATTTATGCTCGTGTTCAAAATCTTTTCCATTACCCCTTTTTCAGATAATTAGGCAATGTGGACATAAATCTCTGCTTTTCCAATTGCAGAAAACACGAAAAAACATAAGCAGGTTTATTCTGTACAGGAGGATTAACCTCTTTTTTTAAAAGTAATAGTAGTTAATGAAACTGCTCGTAATATACTGATCAAAAATAATAGTAAGCCAGTCTTAATAAACTTTTTGTAATCTCCCTCTAACTGGAGATTAATCCGCAGTTTCTTTAAGCAGAGAACAAGTCTTTAATTCCTCTGCATATGAGCGTGGTGGTCTCCTTATCCCCTGAATTCGGGTAAGTATTTGGTTGTGCAATACAATAAAACTTCCTTGACATATTTCTGCCTCTATTTCCAATATCAAATCCCCTTCTGGGCGAAAATACCTTTTCGTCCAAAGACGAAGGTTTCATGCAGCTAAAATATTTAGCTTTTTCATCCAATTTCAATAAGTTAGGCAGATTACTCCAAACAGATAACCAAGAGCTTAAACACCACTTGCTCGACACAGGTATGCAACCTTGGGTGAAAAATGGGCCAAATAGCCATTTATTTTATACAAAATTTCATAGAAAGAATTGCACAATAGCGTCTTTATTTTATGTTTTCCTTTCATCTGCCCAAAAGCCATAATAGCAGCAGAATAATTTGTGAGGATTTTTAAACCTCACTATTTGACGCTCTCATATTTGGAGTCATGGATGCCCATATTAACGGATAAACCGTAGGCTCTTCCAATGAGGCACAATTTCCTGTGCTGTGCAATTTTAATATTTCAATCATCACAGAATCATGAAGTTGGTGAGATACCATATATATATGTTGGCAGCTAGGTTTTCTTCCATAGCCTCACCACTTCCTTCATATATAGCAAAACCTTTTGCTATTCCAGGCATCTTTGGCCTCTTTTAATATTTTTTTCATTTTATTTTTATTTTTATTTTGTGGTGTGCTTTCAAAATGCAAATCACCATCAACAGGGTCTGCCTTCTGCAGCCCTAAATCAATTGGGATTTCATCCCATGAGACTTCTTCCGGCCCAAATCCTGGGTCCGGAGTTCCAACTTCCAATTAGGCCCATGGCCATATTCAGAATAATTAAACCCCTCAGGCTATTCTTAGGAACCTTCAGGGTACTTTGACCCTAGTCTCATAATTATTTGGAGAACTTTCTCCATATGCTCCATAATCAGTTCCACATAGTTTACTTATCTGGAGGACTTTTCAATGTCAGAGTCATCAGAACCACGGGCCTCTCAGATTTTTTATTTTATTTTATTTTTCCATTTTTCATATTCGGGAGCATTTCTCTCCGTGGTTATCATTTTGTAAACTAATTCGCTAACGGGTATATCTACGGCCACCGGTATCGGAACCGGCTCCGCACTAGCTTTCCGTATATTTATTTTTCACCCCAGGAAGCATTTAACCCGCGAATATACGTTTACTTCATCATCTGTGCTTATCCAGCACTAATATGACTCTGACCTGATTTAATTATTTCCTATACTGCTGGACCTACCCAGCGCCCGCTAAGAAATCCCAACTTTACTATTCTTACCTGCGGGGCCGTTCCGACCGCTGCGAGGAGCTGCTCCTTACTGCAGCTCCTCCTTCCGCCGTCAGCGTCGACGTCATGCCGTTACCAGCGTGAGGCGGGCTCTTCACGTAGTCACTCACGTGACTCCGAAGTAAAATTAATGATATTCTCGGCCATTCTCCGTCACACATTGAGAAAGGGACTGGGAGCGGGGAAGCATGGTGGATGTCCAAAGGATGTAAACTCCAGGGCACTGCCCCACACACTGACCCTTGACCGAAGCCCAGGGACTGCTCAGAACAGACAAATCCGCCCTCTTTAACCTGACTCCCCTCCTCGTCCATTCTGCTGGAGCCCTTCCTCAAATCCCACCGGGAACAGTTGGGCATCCCAGTTGAAAGGTGCAGCAGTACAGAGGGGTGTCCAGGGCATTTGGTGCCATCTCTCTGACACACACAGGTAGACAAGAAAGCGTCAAGGCACTGGGGTGGTGGTGATGGGCAGACATGGACTGTGGGAAATTCCCTGTGTGGAGGCTGATCCTGTCTTGATTTAGATTGTGCTGATTGGAATTATTACTGTCTCTCTCTGTATTACCCTCTTGATTTCACATTGTTTGTTACACCAAGGTTTGGAGATTTAAAAAATCAAGTCTGCAATTTGTCCCATCAGATAAAGCATAAAAAGAAGTTTAATTTGACACCTAATTCACTTTCATAACTTCAGTATTAAAAACGTTATGGCCATTTTCATACTCAGAAATTAGCATCTTGTTCCCTATTGCTTTTCCATTGACTTAACACATGGAGACCCTGATGCGAGCGTCAACTATAGTGGGGGAGGGGAATCCCCGTTCTCTGAAGAATAAGGACATTTGTGATGCCCTGGTGTGGAACACCTCATCCTGGGAGCAGATACGGCGTAGACGGAGGAATTGGGAATAGGGGATGGAGTCCTTACAGGAAGCAGGGTGGGAGGAAGAGTAGTCCAGGTAGCCGTGGGAGTCAGTGGGTTTATAGTGGATGTCGGTCAGGAGTGTATCCCCTGCGATGGAGATGGTAGGGAAGTGTCAGAAATGGTCCAGGTGTATTTGAGTGCCGGATGGAAGTTGGTGATGAAACGGATGAAGTCAGTCAGTTGTGTGTGCAGGAGGTGACACCAAAGCAATCGTCTGGATGACCTGAAATTAAAGCGTATAATTAGTTAGTTACCCAATTGTAGCTAATTACAAAATTAAATTACTAGATCTATACATCTATCCATTTCTTAAGAAAAGATTAACATTTTTAAATAGCCTAAGTGTCCAAATAACATTCACACAAGAATTCACAATATAACATTATTTTTAAATCTCATTGTCATGAATTTATAGGCCAAATGGAAGGAATTTAGTGTAAATTAATATGCCATTTAAATCATCTTGCGAGTGGGTTTTTGTGGAACGCGATGGATTGGAACGTTGCGGTTGCGGTGAATTTAAACCCCATATCGGCAGGAAAAATACTGTCAGTTCGTATGTGGCCTAAATCACCTTTTTGCAACATAAAATTTGGATTAAACGCATCCTAAGAAGCATGTTTATATGTAAAATAAACGGCTTTCCTTTACCTGTCCGTACGTGAAATCCGTCCCCGTTGTCGGCGTTCACGGCATTAGAAGCTAATTTTTATTTTACTCCAGCGCTGAAATTGTCGGGCGATTTTTTAAAATAAATTCACAAACTGGCAGTCGGAACAAATCTTCAGCAAAAGCTTGTTCCCCGAGAAAATACATCCAGGACAGGTAGGACAAAACCGCATTTTAACCCCCCCCCCCCCCCCCCCCCCAAAGGCGCCAAAGTGGTGCACATGGCCAGTGGCAGAACTGCAACGCCGCTGAAGGTAAGTTTTGTAACACACCTACTAGATGCCACTGAATTTGCCAAGGCATAGCAAGTTATGGACCAAGTTCTGGGAGATGGGATTATATACAGAAGGATGTCCACTAGTTGGCATGGATGAGGTGGGCCAAATACCCTCTTTCCATGCTATACAATTCTATGGCTATATAACCCAATCTTAAACCCATGAAAAAATTGTGTATGTTCTACGTTGATAGTTCCTCTCAGCCTCATTACAATCCGGGGAGTGAAGATGAGAATTTGCTCCATCATAATTAACTTCATTTGAATGTGACTTGAAAAGAAACATTTGTTGATCTTAATTTGAAATACCTAATCCATTTGCATTGCAATAAAAAGGGTCTGTATTTATAAACACCTCATATACAATATGTTTTCCTGTTATGCTTTGCCCTGTTGGATACATATGGTCTTTTTCTTCAATTCGCTTCTGAGTATAATTCCTCAGGCACACCTCAGACAATTTTCAAACTTCTTATCTCATCCAGAAAATAATTATATTAAGATTCAACTGTTTGCAAATAAGATGAAGACAATAAGAATATTAGTTTCATATAATAGCTGCTCCCCTGAGAGTTTATGGCTTTTATTTCTAGAGATAACCGAGCTTCAAAGTTTTGAAATGATGCACAAAAGAGTGAACTACCGATATCAGATAAATTAAGCTGTTAATTCCATTGTCTATTGCCTAAATGATTCGAAGGGAAGTACTGCCAATTACAATTAGTTGTGAATTACAGAATGTTATGCTAGGTTTCATTCTAACAACTTACCTTATTTTCCACCTAATGAACATGAGATTTGTAAATTAGAGCTGCTTCTCATTACTTCACAAAGAGTTTATGAGGTTTAGATGAATGATTTTGCACAACTGAGCACTGTTGATGCCTGGATTTTATGGAGTTTTGTTAGTTTTCGGCTCACTTTTGATGGGACTACAGAAGTAAAACTCCTATTATATGAGATTACTATTATTATCTTTATCCTGTTTACTAATTAGATGCATCTTAATATAATTATTTTCTGGAAGAGACATTTGTAAAATTGTCTGCCATGAGCTTGAGGAATTATACTCAGAAGAGGTTGAAGAACAGGCCCACTAATCCTCCCCTCTCAGCTCCTGAAACTTATAATGGTTTAGCAAGTATTAATGCTCATCAACAAATGTTTGCAGTGAAACCCACTGTTACTTTCTTCCTGAGACCTTGTATACAAACAACCCACTCCTGATGCATTAACTTCTGCTTAAACATTAAGTTGTACAATTCTGATGTAGCCCTGAGAAGGCTGCAGCCAATTAAAGGCAAGTAGGACTACCAGGAATGAGGAAAGGCACACAATGTTAGAACCAGGAGCTACCCCAGAAAAATTCTCCATACACTCAGCAGCGTCGCTGGAACTGTTGTTCCCAACAGTGAGGAGAATAATATACAGCAAGTTGGCCAAGTAAAGGTGGAAGTCCCAAGGCATTCAGTTCCACGTGACGTTGCCTGACATTGCAGCATAGTTCAGAAGAAATTGAATTACCTCATAATGGTGGTAAAGATAGCTCAAGCCACCAGTTTTGAAATATATTCTCTGGCACATGAAGATAAATCATTCACATTCTTTGTTTTTCAGCACCTGAGTGTCTGGGCTCGATTTCTAGAAAGGGTAACCTGAGTCACACAATGTCTTTCGTAGACATCTTCTTTAAAGACCAATTTCTGCAATTATAATTAAATCTATGTATGAAAAACATACATATGTTTTATGCCATACGTGTATCCTTAATGCTTTCACCTCCACTTCCAATGTATGATGAGTTACAACCCACACCAAATCAATACAAGTGGGAAAGGAGAAGTAGCAATGAAAAACAGGATCATTAGAAGAGTTCATACTGCAGGAGATGCGTGGGAGAGAGCTGGGTTGGAGTTGGGATAATTACAGTATAGAGGGGTAGTAAAAGCTGCAGAATATTAATCATAAATAGACTCTGCTTAATGTGTTTGTTCAAAGCATTGCCCTCCCTCAGATCGAGTGACTACTTCATTTGACGATGATCTCACACTGTATGTATGTTCTTCTTTGTTTCACTCACAGCAGATGCTTTGCAAGAAGAGGCTGTGCATGACAATGACTACCTAGAGCCATATGCCGGGCAATTAGCAGCCACAAGAGCAGTCACAACTGTTGCCACTTCATCACCATCTGTAGCACAGCAGCCTTTTTATCACAATGACAATAGCTCCATATAACAACTCTCATGGAGTAAAAATATATTATATATATGTTTTTATCAGACAAAATTCAACACAGAGCCATGTAACAGGATGTCAAAGGCTTGACCAAATAAGTTTTTAAGGACTGACAATGGCGGAGAAAGACTCAGAGAAGTTGAGTTTGTGTAATGGACTTGACTACATCCACAACCCTGTCACAACACAGGGAGAACATACAAACTCTGTACAGACAGCACCCATGGTCAGGATCGAACCCAGATCTCTGGCGCTGTAAAAGTAGCAACTCTACCGCTGCGCCACTGATTTAATTTCAACATTTTGATCCTGAGTGGTTATAGTCTGTTAAAGAAGCAGTTCTAAAAGAATCCCACTCACTTTTTGCCAAGTAGACCCTCTGCTTCACATGCAACAATTTGATATATACATAGGGTATATAAATTGTAATACCATTTTATACATCTAAATAGATTGGAAAGAATTTCCTTGATTTTAATTTCTCATGTAAGCTTGGGAGTAATTAATTCTGTTTCCACCTTATTCTTGATGATAACCAATAAAGTCTTAATAACCCATAAACGGATATTGAATATTGTCTGGGGATTGCAAATCATACATCCTTGGCTAAAATGAGGAAGGGAATAAACCTAGCAATCAGTTTATGATTATATGTGGCAAAATGAATAGACTATTATCAAACACAAAATTAATTCTCATTTAGATAAGCACTGGTTAATTAGGGACATCAACCAATGAAGTTGTTAATGGCAAGTCTTGTCTGATTAATATAATTGAGTCATTTTATAAAGAAGCAAAAGGGGTTGGTGAAGATGGTTCGGTGGATGATGAACATTTCCAAAAGATTTCAGATAAATTACCTCATGACTAATGTTCAGAACATAGAAGCTTTTCGTATTAAAGGAACATAATTGGCCTTGGGTAAAGGAACAATTAACAGGCTTTTTATGACGGGGGGGAAGTGTGTTGCGGGCGCTTCAGATGTCAGTAATGCGAACATTGCTTTTCTTGCTTTTACAAATGAGCCAGATTTGGTAATGATATTATAACTTTGAAATGTTTGCATAACACAACATTTCACAATACAGATAAAATTAATGACAGTCATCAATTTGAAATGAAAACTCTGTTTCTCACTTCACAATACCCTGCATTAATTTTTATTTTACATTTAAATGTGTAGATTATTGTTTTTTTAGTTTGACAGTTGATACTAAACATGATAAAGTAGATGTCATGAGAATATACCGAAGGAAGGCTAACGAAGGAAGGAAGGAAGCAGAAAATGTGAAGCTTAATTTGTAATTGGTAATTTATCCAAATCTTTTGGAAGTTTTTTCGGAAATTTACATCATCTTCTCGACTATCTTCATCAACCCATTTTGTTTCCTGGATTAGAAGTATTAACTACAGAGCAAAGTTGAACAGACTTGGATTGTTTGCTCTGGAACACCGGAGGTTGCTGGGAGAGCTGATGGAAGTATATACAATTATGAGAGGCATAGATAAGGTCGTCAGGCTGAATATTTTTCCCAGAATGGAAAAATCAACTACTAGAGGACATAGCTGTAAGGCGAGTGGGGCAAAGTTTAAAGAAGATGTGTGGGTCAACTTTCTTCACACAGATGCTGGTTAGTGCCTGGAACGCGCTGCCAGGGTCAGTGGTGGTAGCAGATGTGATAGTTGCATTTTGGGCTTTGGGATAGGCATACAGATATGCAGGGATAGGATAGATATGAATTATATGCAGATAAATAAAAGGTGGTCTTGGCATCATATTCAGCACAGGCATTGTGGGCTGAAAGGCCTGTTCCTGTGCTGAACTATATATGATATGAAACAGAACTCTATGTTCTGTTTCTTCATAGGATGACTCCATTATATTAATCAGACAAGACTTGCCATTTACATTAGACATATTTTTATACATATCTCTATTTCTTTAAAACGCCCCCCTTGTGATCAGTACCAGTGTTCATTACATTATCTTAGCCAATCTCCATATAGTATTTTGTCTTGCACCTCACCCCTCCCCCAGTTCTGCTTTCAAAACTGACAACCTTCTGAGGAAGAGTTCCTGACCTGATTCATTAATTGTATTTTTATCTCCACAGATTCTGCTTGACGGGCTGAGTTCTTCAAGTAATTTTGTTTTTTGTTTCCCATTCCAACACCGCCGTAGGAGGCTGTCATTCAGGACTGGCACGTGGTGAAAATTCTTTACACGCAAGGTGCAAATCCTTAAAATTCTGCATGAGAGCTCAAAACAAACAAAACTTAAGGCCTTGAAATGTAGTTTAGAATTGTTACTGAACCTGGAAACAAGGAGAAGAATGGGTGGACGATAGTTAGTGTTGATGTAGAGAGAAAAATTAACTTGCATTAAAATTAACCCACACCGTAACCAGTCAGATCTGATACATACAGTCTGATAAATTGTTGAATCCAATGTTGACCTAATCACTACAAGGTGCCTCGTCAGAAGAAGTGGGACTTTTTCTTGAGCTGATGTTGAACTTAATTGAATCTATGTAGGAGACCACAGAAGATAGACACAAAAAGCTGGAGTAACTGAGCGGGACAGAGAGCATCTCTGGAGAGAAGAAATGGATGACGTTTCGGGTCGAGACCCTTCTTCAGACCCGTCTCGACCCGAAACATCACTCATTCCTCCTCTCCAGAGATGCTGCCTTCCCCGCTGAGTTACTCCAGCTTTTTGTGTCTATCTTTGGTTTAAATCAGCATCTACAGTTTTTTCCTACACAAAGGAGACCACAGACAGGTGAGAATGTTCGTGGGATGGAAAATTAAAAGTGATGAGCATTAAAATGACGTGTAAAGTCTCCATTATGGACGGTGTTGCCTTTGGTTTGGAAATGCTAAAGCTGTGTTGCCTTTGGTTTGGAAATGCTAAAGCTGTGTTGCCTTTGGTTTGGAAATGCTAAAGCTGTGTTGCCTTTGGTTTGGAAATGCTAAAGCTGTGTTGCCTTTGGTTTTGGAAATTCTAAAGCTGTGTTGCCTTTGGTTTGGAAATTCTAAAGCTGTGTTGCCTTTGGTTTGGAAATGTTAAAGCTGTGTTGCCTTTGGTTTCGAAATGCTAAAGCTGTGTTGCCTTTGGTTTGGAAATGCTAAAGCTGTGTTGCCTAATTAAACTTGCCTTGCCTAATTAAAGTTGCCTTGCCCAATTAAAGTTGCCTTGCCTAATTAAAGTTGCCTTGCCTAGTTATTAGTGTTTTAAAAATGTTGAGATTCTCTCTCCTGTCAATCACGCCATGAAGGCCACGCCCCTTCTGGTGGGTTGGGGGGGGGGAGGGACTATAAAACCCAGATGTGTGGGCGTGGCTCAGTCTCTTGCAAGATGGAGGAGGGATAGGTCACAAATTGCTGTCTTTAGTGGCCTTGCACCCTGCTTGAAATGGTATGAAACTGCACTTGAATTTGGTGGCCTTGAACCCTGCTTGAAGTGGTAAGAAACTGCACTTGAATTTGGTGGCCTTGCACCCTGCTTGAAATGGAATTTCAAGGAATAGCTGTGAGTCAACTGCCAGCTCACCAGCCGTGAGTGAGTGAGCTGCCAGTACAACAGGCTTGAGTGACTGAGCCGCCAGCTAAGAATCCATTCAGCCCACAATGTCCATACTAGCCGTCTGGAAACCAGTCCCTTCTGCCCACAACACCCATACTAGTGCTCCAGAAAGCCCCCGCCCCCACTGGCCACCAATATTGGAATTGGTGGAGAGGTGGAATATTGTGTTGGGGGACTAGCCCTCCCGTGTGATGCTGGGACCCAATGGATCCCACTTAGTCTAGTATCTATCTAAATGTTTTTTGAAAGTCATAAATGTACCCGCTTCTATAGCTTCCTCTGTCAGCTTGTTGCAGATGTGGATTACCCTCTAAGTGAAAATGTTTTGATTGATTGAAATATACATGGAATCCTTTAGCCCATCAAGTGCACGCTAAATCACCTGTTTACATTAGTTCTATATTATCCCACTTTTACATCCACTCTTTGGATCCAGGGGCAATTTACCTGGACCAATTAACCTACAAACCTGCACATCTTTGGGAGGAAAATAGTCCCAGCCTGTTCAATTTCTCCTTACAATTCAAGCCCACAAGCCCAGGTAAAATCTTGGTGAATCTCTACTGCTTCCTTTCCAACTTCATGACTTCCATTCTATAGCTGGGTGACTAGAACTGCAGATAGTATTCCAAATATGATCTCACTGACGACTTGTACAGCAGCATTGTACTGTGCCAACACTGTGCTTTGAATGAAAGCAATCATGTCAAATACCCTTCCACACAATGTCCACCTGGCTTGCTACTTTCAGGAAACCGCACAACCGTACTTCCTGATCTTTCTCAGCAGGACTGTGGAGGCCAAGTCAGTGGATATTTTTAAGGCAGAGATAGACAAGTTCATCGAGTAGACTCGATGGGCTAAATGGCCTAATTCTTGTGAACTTGTGGGACAGGCAGCATCTCTGGAGAGAAGGAATGGGTGATGTTTCGAGTCGATACCCTTCTTCAGACTGATCAGTCTGGAGCAGGGTCTTGACCCAAAACGTCACCCATTCCTTCTCTCCAGAGATGTTGCCTGTCCCGCAGATTTACTCCAGCATTTTGTTTCTATCTTCGGTTTAAACTGTTCTGGAACAATGTCCAGGGCTCTACCATTTGCTGTACAAGTCCTGTCCTTGTTTGACAGGCCAAAGTGCAGCACCTCACACTTGTCAGAGTTAAATTCCATTTGCGAAACCAACGCTAATCCACTGAATGCAAGGGCTATCAGGGGAGAAGGTGAGGACCAGGAAATCCTACCCTTGCTCCAAATAGGAAAACGTTTTTTGCGTCTTATCCAAGCAATTCATCTCATGCAAATCATCTCATTAGGTACTGCAAAAGCGAACATAGTTATAGTTACAGAGAAAGTGTAGATTAAAGTAAAATTGCAAGGACTCTAATAAGGTAGATTGGAAGATCGTGAATGCATCCTTAGCACGAGAAGCTTTCGACAAGGTCCCACATAAGAGATTAGCATTCAAACTTAAAGCACACGGTATTGGCGGTTCAGTGTTGATGTGGATAGAGAACCGGCTGGCAGACAGGAAGCAAAGAGTAGGAGTAAACGGGTCATTTTCAGAATGACAGGCAGTGACTAGTGGGGTACCGCAAGGCTCAGTGATGGGACCCCAGCTATTTACAATATACAGTGACTTGCAAAAGTATTCATACCCCTTGAACTTTTCCACATTTTGTCACGTTACAACCACAAACGTAAATGTATTTTATTGGGATTTTATGTGATAGACCAACACAAAGTGGTGCATAATTGTGAAGTGGAAGGAATATGATATATGGTTTCCAAATTTTATTACAAATAAAAAACTGAAAAGTGTGGCGTGCAAAAGTATTCAGCCCCCCTGAGTCAATACTTTGTAGAACCACCTTTCGCTGCAATTACAGCTGCAAGTCGTTTGGGGTATGCCTCTACCCGCTTTGCACATCTAGAGACTGAAATCTTTGCCCATTCTTCTTTGCAAAATAGCTCAAGCTCAGTCGGATTGATGGAGAGCGTCTGTGAACAGCAATTGTCAAATCTTGCCAGAGATTCTCAATTGGATTTAGGTCTGGACTTTGACTGGGCCATTCTAACACATGAATATGCTTTGATCTAAACCATTCCATTGTAGCTCTGGCTATATGTTTAGGGTTGTTGTCCTGCTGGAAGGTGAACCTCCGCCCCAGTCTCAAGTCTTTTGCAGACTCTAACAGGTTTTCTTCCAAGATTGCCCTGTATTTGGCTCCATCCATCTTCCATCAACTATGACCAGCTTCCCTGTCCCTGCTGAAGAAAAGCATCCCCACAGCATGATGCTGCCACCACCATGTTTCACAGTGGGGATGGTGTGTTCAGGGTGATGTGCAGTGTTAGTTTTCCACCACACATAGCGTTTTGCATTTATGCCAAAAACTTCAATTTTGGTCTCATCAGACCAGAGCACCTTCCTCCACATGTTTGCTGTGACCCCCACATGGCTTGTGGCAAACTGCAAACGGGACTTCTTATGGCTTTGTTTCAACAATGGCTTTCTTCTTGCCACTCTTCCATAAAGACCCGATGTGTGGAGTGCACGACTAATAGTTGTCCTGTGGACAGAATCTCCCACCTGAGCTGTGGATCTCAGCAGCTCCTCCAGAGTTACCATGGATGCTTCTCTGATCAATGCTCACCTTGCCCGGCCTGTCAGTTTAGGTGGACGGCCATGTCTTGGTAGGTTTGCAGTTGTGCCATACTCTTTCTATTTTCGGATGATAGATTGAACAGTGCTCCGTGAGATGTTCAAAGCTTGGGATATTTTTTATAACCTAACGCTGCTTTAAACTTCTCCACAACTTCATCCCTGACCTGTCTGGTGTGCTCCTTGGGCTTCATGATGCCCAAGGAACATTGTTTGTTCACTAATGTTCTCTAACAAACCTCTGAGGCCTTCACAGAACAGCTGTATTTATACTGAGATTAGATTACACACAAGTGGACCCTATTTACTAATTAGGTGACTTCTGAAGGCAATTGGTTGCACTGGATTTTATTTAGGGGTATCAGAGTAAAGGGGGCTGAATACTTTTGCACGCCACACTTTTCAGTTTTTTATTTGTAAAAAGATTTGAAAACCATGTATCATTTTTCTTCCACTTCACAATTATGCGCCACTTTGTGTTGGTCTATCACATACAATCCTAATAAAATACATTTACATTTGTGGTTGTAACGTGACAAAATGTGGAAAAGTTCAAGGGGTATGAATACTTTTGCAAGCCACTGTATATTAATGATCTAGATGAGGGAATTGAATGCAACATCTCCAAGTTTGCGGATGACACTAAGCTGGGGGGCAGTGTTAGCTGTGAGGAGGATGCTAGGAGGCTGCAAGGTGACTTGGATAGGTTGGGTGAGTGGGCAAATGCATGGCAGATGCAGTATAATGTGGATAAATGTGAGGTTATCCACGTTGGCGGCAAAAACAGGAGGGTAGACTATTATCTGAACGGTGGCCGATTAGGAAAAGGGGAGATGCAAAGAGACCTGGGTGTCATGGTACACCAGTCATTGAAAGTAGGCATGCAGGTGCAGCCGGCTGTGAAGAAAGCGAATGGTATGTTGCCATTCATAGCAAAAGGATTTGAGTACAAGAGCAGGGAGGTTCTACTGCAGTTGTACAGGGTCTTGGTGAGGCCACACCTGGAGTATTGCGCACAGTTTTGGTCTCATAATCTGAGGAAAGACATTCTTGCCATAGAGGGAGTACAGAGAAGGTTCACCAGACTGATTCCTGGGATGGCAGGACTTCCATATGAAGAAAGACTGGATAGACTCGGCTTGTACTCGCTGAAATTTAGGAGATTGAGGGGGGATCTTATAGAGACTTACAAAATTCTTAAGGGGTTGGACAGACTAGATGCAGGAAGATTGTTCCCGATGTTGGGGAACTCCAGAACAAGGGGTCACAGTTTAAGAATAAGGGGGAAGTCTTTTAGGACCGAGATGAGAAGATCATTTTTCACACAGAGAGTGGTGAGTGTGGAATTCTCCGCCACAGAAAGTAGTTGAGGCCAGTTCGTTGGCTATATTTAAGAGGGAGTTAGATGTGGCCCTTGTGGCTAAAGGGATCAGGGGGTATGGAGAGAAGGCAGGTACAGGATACTGAGTTGGATGATCAGCCATGATCATATTGAATGGCGGTGCAGGCTCGAAGGGCCGACTCCTGCACCTATTTTCTATGATTCTATGAGAGGCATGCTCAACAGTATGTCAACAACGGGGAAGACGCTGTTCTTGAATCTGTTTGTTGGTTTGTGTGAAGGACTGAGCTGCCCAGAAATGTTCACACCAAATTAAAGCACTTGTGAAATACTCCCCATTTATTTCTGCTAGCAATGTCTCGGGTGTGAAGTCTCATTCCATGATAGTTCTGGAAATTGGGGACCTTATTCTTCCAGCTGGTATCTGAATGTAAGAAGTAAATATATATGAAGAAGGGTCCTGACCTAATAATGTCGCCTTACCCTGTCCTCCCTGGTTTTCACAGAGACCATTTGTTCCGTAACTCCCTGGTTAACTCATCCCTTCTCACCTAGTTCACCCTCTCCCCAGGTGCTTTCCGCTGCAACCGCAGGAGAAGCAACACGTGTCTTTACACCTTCTCCCTCAACTCCGTCCAAGGACCCCAATAGTCCTTTCAGGTGAGGCAGAGGTTCACTTGCACCTCCTCCAACCTCTTCTACTGTATCCGCTGTTCCAGGTGTGGACTCCTATATATCGGCAAGATCAAGCATAGCAGGGCTGACAACTCTCACGCTTTGAGTGTGAGAATCACGCGTTTGAAGAAACTCTCACGCCCTCACGCTTATCAGAAATTTCTCACGCTCTGTGGTGAGAAATTCTGTGATCAACGAAAATTAAAAAACTCAGATAAACTGCATGGTCTGCGGGTGTTGGAGAGCCGGGGCTGAGGGAGGGATGGGAGCAGAACCAGTGGCAGGAACAGATGCGGGGAGCCGGGGCTGGCGAGTGTTTGCGGGGCCTGCGAGTCGCTCGCTGCAGCTCCGGCCATGGAGCAGCTTCAGTTCAAGAGTCCCGGGCCGTCGGAAGCGTTGTCAGAGGGATAGAGACTCTCAAAGAGAGGTGGATAGAGAGAGAGGGGAAGGAGACAGGGAGTCGGGGGGGGGGGGGGGGGGGGGGAGAGGTTAGGGGGGGGGGGGGGGAGGGAAGAGACAGAGGGGGAGTGAATGGGGGAGAGAAGAGGCGGGGGGGGGGAGAAGAGAGGGGAGAGAGTGGTAGGGGGGAGAGAGAGGGGGGAGAGTGACGTGGGAGAGGGGGAAGGAGAGAAACGGGGGGAGAGAGAGAGATAGGCGGGGCAAAGAGAAAGATATATAGACAGAGGAGAAAGAGAGGGGAGAGTGAGGTGGGGAGAGAGAGTGGGGAGAGAAAAGAGGAGGGGAAAGAGAGGGGAGAGAGAGTTGGGGGAAAGAGAGGAAAGAGAGAGTTGGGGGAAAGAGAGGGAAGATAGAGAAGGGGGGAGAGAGAGGAGAGAGGGGACGAGTGAGGTGGGAGGGGAGGAGGGGGAAGAGAGAGAAAGGGGGGGGGAGAGAGAGGGGAAGAGGAGAGGGGGAGAGAGAAGTGAGAGGGAAGGGAGAGAGTGAGAGGGGCAAACGGGGTTAGAGGAGAGGAAGAGAGGGGGGAAAGAGATGGGGAGGGGAGAGATAGAGGGGAGAGAGGGTGGAGAGGAGAGAGTGGGGGAGGGAGGAAGAGAGAGAGAGAGGGGGACAGAGAGGGGGGAGAGAGAGGGGAAGAGAAAGAGATAGGGGAGAGAGGGGGATAGAGAGGCAGGGCTGCCAACTCCCATGCATTGAGCGTGAGAATCACGCATTTCGCCACATTCTCACGCTGATCACAAATTTATCTCGCTCTTGTGAGAAATTCTGTGATCAACGAAAATGTCAAAACTCATATCAACTGCATGGGCCATGAGTGTTGGAAGCAGAAGCAGCGACAGGGACAGATGCAGACGGGGAGCGGGGCTGGTGAGTGTTTGCCGGGCTGGCGAGTCGCTCACTGCAGTGCATCAGCCTCAGTGCAAGGCGTTGGAAGCGTTGTGCCGCTGCTGTGAGAGTCTCTGTACCAAATTCACCCAGGTGACCGGCATGGATCAGGCTGCAGCTCGGTGCATCCTGGAGGACAACCAGTGGCTGCTGGAAGTAAGTACCAAGCACTGGGTAGAAACGGTGGAAGATAGTGGCCTTCAAATGGGGATGGTTGGGGAAAGCATCCTACTTGCTGTAACTGCAGGAAAAATGTTCCCGATGTTGGGGAGTTCAGAACCAGGGGTCACAGTTTAAGAATAAAGGGGGGAGCAGTTAGCATTGAGATGAGGACAAACTTTCTTCACACAGAGAGTTGAGAATCTGTGGAATTCTCTGCCACAGAAAGGCAGTGCAGACCAATTCACTGGATGTTTTCAAGAGAGAGTTACATTTAGTTCTTGGGGCTAACGAAATCAAGGGAAATGGGGGAAAAAACAGGAAAGAGGTACTAATTTTAGATGAATAGCCATGATCATTTTGAATGGATGTGCTGGCTCGAAGGGCCGATGGCCTATTCCTGCACCTATTTTCTATCTTTCTATGCTTGAGTATATGGCAATAAAACGCGATCACTTGATTTTGAAGCATTCATGCATGGTGGAGGTATAATGTGGTCATAGAGTGATACAGTGTGAAAACAGGCCCTTCGGCGCAACTTGCCCACACCCGCCAACATGTCCCAGCTACGCTACCTGCTTTTGGTCCATACCTCCAAACCTGCTATCCATGTATCAGTCTAACTTTTTCTTAAATGTTGGGATGGTCCCTGCCTCGACTACCTCCTCTGGCAACTTGTTTTATAGACCCATCACCCTTTGTGTGGATAAAGTTACCCCTTAAAAAGTTACCTCTTAAAATACTTCATATAAAAAACATTGAAATCATACTACTACAATGCACTAAAAAATGATTTTAATACATCAAATTTCAAAAAGTTCCTACCCTGGGAGGGGGGGACACCCTTCTTCCACACCCTCTCCCCACTCGATTGCTCCACTCCCTCACTGGGTACCCCAAGGCCAGTGATCAGTGATCACTCAGCCTCCCCCCTTTCAAAAACGCTCCATGGAGAACACTGCCAGATGTGAGCGGGGAACTGAGGCCAGTTGTCCGTGATGTCTGGATCCCAATTCTCAGCGCTTCATGTTTCGGAGTTGGCTGATGTTATTGATTTGTAATTAGCCTGATTTGTAATTAGTTGACAAAACCTTAATTTATTAATCCAGATTATCCAGGGGGATGGGATGTGTAATATTAAATGACATGCAAGGTGTCGGGCTGTCTGTCACAACATACAGCCCTGATAACCCGTTATTTCCTTCAGTTAAATATTGGGAAGGTAGAACTATTGTCATTTGCCACTCAATTGCTATCTTTGTTTACCTCACTGACTATTTCTAATCTCGTTGTTTTATTAATTGAACACGTAGATGAACATCCTCAAGGAGTGTAATCAAATGGAAACTGATTCAGATGTGATGTTTAAGAGCTTGTTCAATGAAAGGGCATATTTTAAAGGAGTGACAGAGATACTTGCAGGGGAATGTGCGAGGGGATTATTATTTGTTTTTAGTTTTAGCTTGAACCAGGACATCTGAAGATTCAAAGTTTAATATAGTAATTGTGCTAATACTGACCACAACCAACCACGTAATGAATATCATCCATTCCGGAGGTTTTACTTTTATGATGCCATTTAAACTTCACTTGGATTTCAAACACTTCAATGTAGAAGTAATTGGGAATGGGGAGTATTGGAACAAAAATTTGCCCTTGGTACATATTAACTGTAATGTAATAATGTATGCATGTTGTAGGTACAATCAAAACTAAGATCTTTTTTTCATTGTTGTGTTATGAATACCACAGAAAATATTATGTACTCTCAAGATCACATTTAATAGAATAATATCGCTTAAATAAATAGTTTTTGAACTTTGCATTTTGGAAAAGTACCCGCTGAGGAAGACAACAAAATACTGAAAATATTGGGGGTGAAAATGACTTCAGGACAGTTTGTTACATAAATGAAAGAAATATTATCAGAATACTTATACAGCTGAGTAAGTATAATTTTATGGATGGGAATTGTGTTCAACCAACTGAAGACTTCTTTGATAAAGTAACTAGCATGTTAGATAACAAGGAAGCCAATGAATGTAGCAAATTTTGTTCTCCATAATTTGGTCTGTGAAGTGCCCCATAAAAGGTAACTGCATTAGAGGAGCACCTGTGGACTTGAACGTAATAGGTTAAGTCCAGGGGGTGAGATATGGGGCTTCATGTGTGGGCCAGATATTGTCAGTTCAAAGGGGCTAGGAGCAAGGCCAAGTTTGCATCCAGAGTCAAGGTCTGGAATAGTACTAGATGTGCAGTCAAAGCTAGGACCAGGGGTGTGTTCAGCACTGGGAACCTAAGCAGGTAAGCAGCTATGATCAGGGTAGAATAGGGAGCCAGGTGTAAGGCTGGGGTCGGGAATGAGTGAAGGTATGCAACTGGAGTCAGGGCCAGGAGTAATACCAGGTGTGCAGTGAGACCCAGGTTGGTCAACATGGGCCAAGTGTTTGATTATAATCTGATTTCCATACATGAATACACTAAATCATTCATGTGCTGCACCTGTTGATCCGAACCTTGGCTCTACTGTGGAATGTAATTAGTAATGTAATTTACTATAACCTTATTCATAGCTAATCCAATTTAAAGCATATATATTGCATTCAAGTGTAAGTTAAAAGACTCTCTACAGTATGCACCATATTGCACAATTTCAAGCTGAAAAATGCAAAAGTTCCGTACTAATGGGAGGGGGACACCCTCCTCCCCCCCCCCCCCCCCCCCTCGGTCGCTATGCTCCCTCGGACTTGGTCTCTCACAATTTCTCACTCCCAACTCTCACCCAATGTTGGCAGCCCTGAGCATAGACTGGGTGATCGTTTTGCTGAACACCTTCGCTCAGTCTGTCTGGGCCTACGTTATCTCCTGGTTGCCAAGCACTTTGACTCCCCTCCCATTCCCATACTGACCCTTCTGTCCTAGGCCTCGTGTATTGTCAGAGTGAGGCCAAACGCAAATTGGAGGAACCGCGTCCGATATTTCACTTGGGCGGCATGAATATCGACTTCTCTAACTTCATGTAAACATTGCTTTCCCTCCCCTGCCCAAGTTCGTTGACAAGTTTCACCGTCCTCCTGATTAATTTTACTGTTTGTATGCCTCCTTGTCACCTTCCCTTCGGACAAAACAAAAAATGAACCATTTTGCATTTCCTTGACTACTTTGATCTGTTTTCACACCTTACCCTTCCTTATCTCTGTTGCCTCCCACTCCCCTGGCTCTCTGTCTGAAGAAGGGTCTCGACCCGAAACGTCCAGAGATGCAAGTTTTTGTCCCTGCTGGGCAAAGATACTAGAGGATAATAGTTAGACAGAAGTCTAAAAGGAGAAACTCAGCAGGCGCCGAAACCTTTGGGAAATAGGGAACGTTGCCTATTTCCTTCGCTCCATAAATGCTGCTGCACCCGCTGAGTTTCTCCAGCATTTTTTGTGAAATTTCTGAGAGGATAATAGTAGATTTGCCGCTGAGTTGCTTCAGCGTTGTTGTGTCTTGTGTGGGTGACGGCGGGATGTGACCGGCCGGTGGCGATGGCGGCGGAGGCCGGCGGGTGAGGAGCGGGCCCTGGGCGGGAAGAGGGAGAGGGAGAGGAGCGGGCGGGCAGCGGCGGCGGCGGCCGAGCGGCCCCTGGGCGGGAAGCGGGCGGCAGCTCGGCGCCATGACCCCGCTCCTGGAATACGAGAGCCAGATCTTCCTGGACTTGTTCCACGAAGATGGGCTGGTGATCACGGCCAGGGGCCTGGGTGTGGACAGGATCCTGCTCAACTTCCTCCGGCTGTACTGCGACCCCGGCAACCTGCTGCTGGTGCTCAACACCAACGTGGCCGAGGAGGTAAGTGTGGGGGGGGGGGTCGCGGTAGCAGCCGAAGGTTATCATCTTCGGTAGCAGCAGCGGCCGGGGTGAGGGGGTGGGGGACGAGGGGGGTCCCTTCGGCCGGGTTGAGGGTTAATTTCGCCGGGGTGAGGGGGCCCTGAGGCCGGGGTGAGGGGGCCCTGTGGCCGGGGTGAGGGGGCCCTGTGGCCGGGGTGAGGGGGGGCCCTGTGGCCGGGGTGAGGGGGGGGCCCTGTGGCCGGGGTGAGGGGGGCCCTGTGGCCGGGGGTGAGGGGGGGCCCTGTGGCCGGGGTGAGGGGGGCCCTGTGGCCGGGGTGAGGGGGGCCCTGTGGCCGGGGTGAGGGGGGCCCTGATGGCCGGGTATGAGGGGCCCTGTGGCCGGGGTGAGGGGGCCCTGTGGCGGAAGGTGGTGAGCCCTGATCCCTTGCAGCCAGGCAGCTACCCTGACCAAAGATACCCTGCTCTATAATTTTTGTACCTGACTGTCTTGTCCTTTAAATGATTGCGGACTTTACCGGTGGACACGCCGCCCACACTGTTATGTACACCTGTTAGTGTTGACAGGAGGTCATGTCAACAGAGTGAGGGGTAGGGGAGGAGTCGAGAGTGTTTATTTGTCAAAATGTGCAGGGACGAACTGCAGATGTTGGTTTAAACCGAAGATACACACGGAATGCTGGAGTAACTCAGTGGGACAGGCAGCATCTCTGGGGAGAAGGAATGGGTGACGTTTCTTCAGAGGGCTCTCGACCTGAAAGTCACCCATTCCTTTTCCCCATTTCCATTCCAGGACAAGGGGTCACAGTTTAAGGATAAGGGGGAAGTCTTTTAGGACCGAGATGAGAAAATCGTTTTTCACACAGAGAGTGGTGAATCTGTGGAATTCTCTGCCACAGAAGGTAGTTGAGGCCAGTTCGTTGGCCATATTTAAGAGGGAGTTGGATGTGGCCCTTGTGGCTGAAGGGATCAGAGGGTATGGAGAGAAGGCAGGTACAGGATATTGAGTTGGATGATCAGCCATGATCATATTGAATGGCGGTGCAGGCTCGAAGGGCCGAATGGCCTGCTCCTGCACCTAATTTCTATGTTTCTATGTTTTCTCCAGAGATGCTTCCTGACCCGCTGAGTTACTCCAGCGTTTTGTGTCTGTTATTGTGTTTATTTGTCATATGCACTGAGTCAGGAACGATGAAATTCTTACCTGCGGCAGCTTTACATGCACATTAAATGCAGCCACACAACAAATAAATATACAAAAAAATGATCAGTTGTTTGAGGTATACCATCAGACCATGATAATGCAAGCCAAAGTACATAGTGCAACCTTAGCAGTGTAAGGTCCATAGTAGTTCGGTGCTGAAGTAGGGTTATGGTTAGGATTGTGCAGAGTTGTTCAAGTTCCAGACTCTTTACCCACTTCCAGATGGTAGCAGAAAGATGAAAACGTAGCAATCTGAAATGTCACCTATCCTTTTTCTCCATGCTGCCTGACCTGCTGAGTTACTTCAGCTCTTTGTGTCTATCTTTGGTATAAACCAGCATCTGCAGTTCTTTGTCTCTTTGCTGGTGTCTTGAGGCAACGTGATCTACAGAACTTTTGATGGTGATGGGTCAATACCTAGAACGTAAAAGGCACCACTTTCTACAGCCTCCTTCATTCTTTAGCATTAAAATTATTGAACCAGGCAGTGATGCAATTGATTAATGTGCTCTCGACCGTACGCCTGTAGAGATTTGATAAGAGTATTTGGCGATATGACAAATTTCTTAACTTCTGGAAAAGTAGAGGCATTGGTGAGCTTTCTTTGTAAATGTATCAATATGCTGGACTTTGTGCAGATGATCAGAGAGGCGTTTGCCCAGGAGCTTGAAGCTATTAACTCTCTGCACTGCCATCCGGTTGAAGATATATGTATGGTCCCTCGGGTTTCCCGTCCTGAAGTCAACAATCAGCTCCTTGGTCCTGCTGATATTAAGAGCAAGATTGATGGTTCTGGCACCACTCAACCATATCAATCTCCCTGCTGCACTCTGACGTCATTATCCACATCATGTACATCAGGATGTGGTGTGGTACACAAGTGTGCTCGTCGGCAACCGTTGGCTTTGTTGAAGGTAGACAAAAATGCTGGAGAAACTCAGCGGATAATGCAGCATCTATGGAGAGAAGGAATAGGTGATGTTTCAGGTTCGAGACCCTTCCTCAGACTGATCCAGCAATGCTGGGCAGGGGAGGGAGGGGCGGCAGAAGCTCCAAGAAGGAAGAGGCAGAGACAGTAGGCTGAGGGAGAGCTGGGAAGGGGAGGGGAAAGAGGGAGAAACCAAGGACTACCTGAAATTGGAGAAATCAATGTTCATACCGCTGGGGTGTAAACTGCCCAAGCGAAATATGATGTGCTGCTCCTCCAATTTACGGTGGCACTCACTCTGGCCATAGAGGAGGCCCAGGACAGAAAGGTCAGATTCGGAATGGGAGGGGGAGTTGAAGTGCTGAGCCACCGGGAGATCAGGTTGGTTGTTGCGAACTGAGAGGAGGTGTTGGGCGAAGCGATCGCCAAGCCTATGCTTGGTCTCACCGATGTAGAGCAGCTGACACCTGGAGCAGCAGATTCAATAGATCAGGTTGGAGGAGGTGCAGGTGAACCTCTGCTGAACCTGGAAAGACTGCTTGGGTCCTTGGATGGAGTCGAGGGAGGAGGTAAAGCGACAAGTGTAGCATTTCCTGCGGTTGCAAGGGAAAGTACAGGGGAGGGGGTGATTTGGGTGGGAAGTGACGAATTGACCAGGGAGTTACGGAGGGAGCGAGTTCTGCAGAAAGCCGAAAGGGGAGGAGATGGGAAGATGTAAAGTAGGGAAGTTCGGAGAGAATACAAGATAGGAATTACATGCATTTGGAAGAGAATGGGTTTTAGGGAATTAGGGACAGTCAGCATGGCTTTATCTTTAGGTAGACTCAGAATGCTGGAGTAACTCAGCGCATCAGGCAGAATCTCTGGAGAAAAGGAATTGGTGACGTTTCGGGTTGAGACCCTTTTTCAGACTGATGTCAGGGAAGTGGGCAGTACAGAGATAAAATGTAGTTCACTTGCACCTCCTCCAACCCGAGTTACTCCAGCATTTTGTGTCTACTGATTTAAACCAGCATCTGCAGTTCTTACCTACACATGGCTTTATCTTAGACAGGTTGTGCTTTACTAACTTTAATGAGATTTTTCAAGAGACGATTGATGTGGGTAGGGCAGTGGCTGTTGTCTAAATGGATTTTATTAAGGCAGTTGATAAAGCTCTTCAAGATAGGCTGATCCAGAATATTAAGATGCATGGGATCGTTTGTGACTTTGTAATGTGGATTCAGAGCTGGCTTACCATTGGAAGACAGGGTAGTGTTGGAAGAGTGTTATTCTGGCCGGAGGTTTGTGGCCAGTAGGATTTGTGCTCGGAGCTCTGTTGTTTCTGGTATATATACATTACTTTTAGATGGGTTGGTTAGTAAGTTTGCAGATTACACCAAACGTGAGGAAGACTGTCAAAGGATACCATTGGATTTAGATCAATTGCAGATATGGGCAGTAACAATGGTAGCTGGAGTTTAATCCTAGCAAGTGTAAGGTTCTGCACTTGGGAGGTCAAATATAAGGGGAATGTATATCGTTTATGGCAGGACCCTTAACAGTATAAATGTACAGTGATCTTAAGGTCCAAGTCCATGTCTCCGTGAAAGTGGCAACATGAGTAGATGGATTGGTAAAGAAGACATATAGTATGCTTGCCTTCATTGATTAGGGCATGGCTGTATTGCAGCTTTATAAACCCATAAAATCACCTATGCATGTACTCCAGAGATGCTGCCTGACCCATTGGATTACTCCAGCACTTTATTGTTCTATACCTGATTACAATATCTGCGGTTACTTGTGTCTACGTTTATAAATATTTTGTTGGGCCGTATTTGGAGTATTGTGTGCAGTTTTTGGCCACCACTTTGCAGGAAGATTGGAGGGGATTTTGAAAAAAATTATTCTTTAGGGATGCAGCAGAGGTTTACCGGAATGCTGCTTTGATTAGAATGTATTAGCTATAAGGAGAGGTTGGACAAACTTGAATTGTTTTCTCTGAAGTGTTGGAGGTTGAGGGGAGATCTAAGAGAAATATATGACATTATGAGATACACAGATAGGCTAGACAGAATCTTTATCCCAAGGTGGAATTGTCAAAAACTAGAGGGAGATGTTTGGGTCAAGTTTTTTGTTTTGTTTTTTAAATACACAGAATGTGGTTGGTGCCTGGAACACACAACCATGGTGGTGGTGGCGACAACTACAATCGTGTTTTTTAAGAGACTTTTCAATAGGCATATTGACATGGAAGGATATGTATCAGGTGCAGGCAGAGAAGATTAACTTGGCATCATTCTCGGCAGACATAGTGGGTCGAAGAGCCTGTTCTTATGCTGCAGTGTTCTATGTTCCATGATAGGACAAAGTTGAGGAGCTAAATGGCCTTGTTCCTACAATTATTAAGCATTCCTGCAGGATGGGAAAAAATCCCTGTAATTTCACTACTTTGTCATGGCAGTATTCAAAGCGCATGAGAGCTTTATTATGTAGATACATAATTATGGGTCTAACAATTAATATATTCCTATTGGGAAATATGATTATCCTTCAAAGACCATATTAAAATAATGGCAGTGTTGTGGTAGATAAATAGCATTCAGATAGCATTCAAAACAATGGAGAATTGATGTCCATATACCAAGATTATTTTGGAATAAAATAGTTGCAAATGCTTTAGCATGGAAGTACATCTCTGACAATACCCCACATGAATTAATCCCTGAGGAGTAGTAACTCATGAGCATATTTCAATGCTTGATACGCACAAATCTGAATTTGCATTCCAAAAATATGTCTTCACATTCCCAAAGAAGGTAACTGCTATCCATACATTGAATTATTAATTAGAATTGCATTTCCCCAATTCCAGAAATCCTCTGAAGAGATGCTGCCTGTCCCGCTGAGTTACTCCAACATTTTGTGTCTACCTTTGATTTAAACCAGCATGTGCAGTTCATTCCTACACATTGATAAACCTTAGGTAGTTGATGTATTGGTCATCATTGTTTTAATTAATCATGCAAGCATTAATAACTTAAATCAATGTGTAAATAACAACATATTTAATAGGCTCCAACAGCACACTGAAGATTTAAGCTTTCAACTATCTCCTCAGGACATTGACTTTAAGTGTGTAATTACACATATGCTTCACTAAAGAACTTGCCCTCATTTATTTTGGAATCCACCCATGTTTCTTTTGCTGCAAACTTAATACTCTCTTTTCATGAGGAGCTAAATGACAAGTTTGTTCCTATAAGCTATAAAAAAAAGTCAGACTTAACAATATTCAGATTAGCAGATGCCATGAAATGAAATATTCCCTTTTTAAACATATAAATAACAGAAAAGTAGTCAAATAAATTGTAGAGCAAAAAGATCACCTTTGGAGGTATGATTGGTATACTGAAAGTAAAGTTTGGTTCTCGCTTCACCACAAAAGAGAATGGTTTCTTAGTAAAGGAGGGGGTGGTGGAGAAATCAGATAAAATTGGATGAAGGGGAACAAATGAAAAGATTATCATGCCTCAGAGTAGAAAACCATAAAATCCAGATGAAATGTACCCAACATTAGTAACGGGATAACATGGATGGAGATTACAAAGATTTACTCTTCTAATCCTTAAATAAATAAAAACATGATGGATGGGAGCATGGTTGGACCAGTCAGCATAATGAATGGTGGTCGGGATCATTTCAAAGACAATGGTCATGAACAAAAAATATTGCTGCTGGGGATTAATAAATGAAAACACAAATTTATTACATTTATTGATTGATATATGTGATGATATAGCACAGAGAATTGTTCGAGATAATTAAGCTGATAATGCTTCTTAGATATGCATTGTTTAACCTGAACCTATGGTCGTGTCATTGGCTATGTAAACTGAAGAAAAGCTTTTTGTTTTGGAAAAATATCTTTGAATGCAACAGGACAAGTAAAGGGCCTGTCCCACTTTCACGACCTAATTCACGACCTCTGCCGAGTTTGCCCTTGACTTGTACTCGCAGCATGGTGGTCACGAGGTCGTAGGAGATCGTAAGAGGTCGTAGCAGGCCGTGATGCTAGTCGTAGGTATTCGTGGCATCAAGTAGGTCGGGGCGTTTTTTCTAGCATGATGAAAAATGTCCACGAGTAAAAAAAGGTTGTGAATTAGGTCGTGAAAGTGGGACACGCCCTTTAAGATGGTTTCCAACTATTGCATGTTGTAATTACATTTCAACTGCCTTACAAACAAAACAGAAAGTTATTTCATGACAGAAAGAAGAATAAAATGTTAAATGATTTGTTTATGCTTTCTCTATTTCAGCAATATTTTATTGAGCAGTTACGGTCTGAAGGAGTCTCCCATCTTCCTCGTATTATTACCAATGAAATTCCAAGCAATGAGCGTTATTCCGTATACACGGAGGGTGGAGTCTTGTTTGTGACTAGTCGAATTCTGGTTGTTGATTTTTTAACAGATCGTATTCCTTCTAATCTAATTACAGGTGAGTGATTTTGTTCAAAGTTTTTTCCCCAAACAAAAGCCTTTTTAAAATAGTTTAATCTTCACCTCCGTAAATATTAGGGTGTGAGGCAAGATGAACTACTATTTCTTGCACTGAGAAAGATAATGGCATTGACCAGAAATTTAGTGCCTTAACTTTAATCTATTTTGTTTCCTTTCCTTGTGAAATTTTTGTGGAAGTTTAAAAGTACAATGCAACTTCTCCTGATATCATACGAGCTGATTGTTACTGCAAATATTTCACTGATATTCACTTTCCTTTGACATAAAATGCATTTACCAGAGGACGAGGTTTTGACACCTCTTCCTAAGTTCTTTCATGTGTATACTTAGTTTCATCATGATCATTGACAACTTAATGGCTTCAGTATTATTTATCAAAACTCTCCTATATTGATATCTTTTTGCAAATAAAGCTTTGAATTGCCATCTTGGGTGCAGCCTGCTTATTTAAACAAGGGTGTTCGATGTCAGCTGAGAGGCTGTCAGTCTGCCTTACGGTGAGTAAATAAATATTCTGCAAGTATTCACAAGTCTTTGGTTCTGACACTTTGCAATAATCAACTAGCCACAGACAACCTCGAAATCTTCAACCTCTCAGTTCAAATGTCTACCGTCCTCACCTGCTTCAAGAAAACCATACTTTCAGTTGCCCAAGAAAGTAAAATGACTCATTGCAAAGACTACCACCTAGTATCTCTAACATCTACCAAATCTAGTGGTTTGAAAGAATCATAACATCTGCGCCCGTCACGTGGACAATCTATCTCACTACAAATTGTGTACATGGAAAGTAGGTCTAGGGAGGACACCATATCGCTTGCACTACATTCGGCTCTGGATCGTCTCAACAATGAGAACAGCTATGTCTGGATGCTTATCACAATTTGCAGCTCAGCTTTCTACACTGTAATGCGAATAAGCTTATCCCTAAACCTCTGGATCTTGGGATCTCCATCTGTATCTGGCTTCTGGACTTCCCAACTAACAGACCCAATTTGGTTAGAATTGGACTTATCATTTCCTGCACCCTGATTCTCAACACTGGTGTCCCTCCGGCTTATTTGCTCAGTTTTTTTTCTCTGCTCCTTGCACAAGTACAACGCCAGCTTGATCTTTAAGTTTGCTGATGATACCACTGTTGTCACCGATGATAGACACAAAATGCTGGAGCAGCACCTCTAGAGAGTAGGAATGGATGACGTTTATTCTTTTACTTTCGGTATGGCATACCGGCGCATACTGTCCTATATAATCTTACTCTTAACTCTACTTCATTCGCTCATTGCATTATTGTACTTCAATTTATTTTTGTACTACTCGGTTCTGCTGTAGAATCTTCCACCTTTGTGCTGCTTTGAACTCGTTTTATTTATTGTTGTATTTATCATTACTATATGTACACTGCTCACTCTTTGAACTAAGAATTTATTTTTTGTGCATTAAACAATAACCTAATCTGAATCTAAATGGTTGATAGTGAGAGAGGGTTAATCATCTGGCATTCACCAGAGAGAGAGTGAAAATTCTACCACCTTCCTCCAATGGTGGAATGATGGTGTCAGATATCATAACTGAGGATATAAATCTCTGTAATCCCAGTTAGAACAATTTTATTACATTCTACGTGACTGTATTGTCTGATTTATAGACTCGGATCCTTCTTTCAGAAACAAAATCATAATATTTGCTGTCAACTCTCCAGTTGTTTAAACCTGAACAACAGGTAGTTGCAGTAAAGACTCCAAAGAACACTAAATACGTGCAAATTAATAGAATCAGGATTTTGCTTTTTTTTCCATATGATTCGTTTCTATGTCCACCATTTGTTCCTATACAACAATGATAACATTCAAAATAGAGTAAAGACAAAATGTTAACTTTACACCGGAAATGCATTAGCATTTCGTCATCCGCACACTGTTTTATCATTATTTGAGATGAAATATTCAAGCAATTCAAACACTGGATATCACTCCAAGGAAGAGAACAAAGAATATAACCTTGCATCACATTGCTTGATGTCACAGCGAGAGATTGCAATGTTGGTAGAGGTGAGCCAAGCTTTTGTCTCCAGGACCGCAAAGCAAATGTCCAAAACCGATCACTATTGCTTTTAAGAGGACGGACAGGTGCGGCGGCAAAAGAAAAGTGGCTGCAAGGGATGAGATCTTGCTGATTCGGGGAAGTAAAAAAAGCAAGCCATGCCCTGAAGAAAGATTTGGAGGCAGCAGGAGCCTCAATCATCTTGTGCCCGTGCTTTGATGAAGTTGATCTTCAAAAAAACTATTTCTAACTATTACGATGAAGAAGCAGTGATAAAGTGCCACATCGACCAGTTTGTCAAACATCCTGAAAATAAGTTGTTTTGGGGTTGTTTCAGCTGCAACGGTGTTGAACCACTGCACCCCGTTGATCAATACATTGATGTATTGCAGAGAACACTGGTGGTGAAAGTTGGCAAGGACTTTTCCAAATAGGTCTGGAATATTCCAGCAAGACCTTTCACCGTGCCACACATCAAAGATGGTGACCCAATTTTACCAGCTTTTCTTGGACTAGCCTGGTACCTTGCCTGACCTCAATCCGATTGAGAAGTTGTAGTCAATTATCAAGGAGAGAGCGAAAGGAATTGACCGTATCATGAAACTCATTTAGGCCATAATTCCTGTGAAAACATCCTTGTAATTTGTCATAATCCGGTTGATTCCATGCCAAATCGTGTCAAGACTTGATAAAGAAATGTCGTCATCATCGTTGAAAACATCAATGGGCACGGTGCCTTACAATACAGGCACGGAAATCGCTGTCAAAACATGCGGGGACACAATTTATTTGCAGCCGTGCACACGTATGCACACACATGCGAAGCTTTGGCCGTGAGCCATGTGGACGGTAACATCGGGAGCTGACCTGGTGGGTGACCGACTCCAGCAACAGCAGCTTCGTCCGCCCAGAGTCGTGGGGCTTGAATCGGCCCGTTCACGGGGTCTTCCAATGGCCGGCGGGGGCTTCAACATCGGAAGCCTCGATCGCCTCGATACAGCAGTTTGATTTTAAGCCACGCCGAACGCTGAAAGGCCCCGCGAATGGGCCGATTCAGCCCTTAGAAAATGGCTGATGAAGTCCGGATTACAAAACATGAGGGGGGGGGGGGGGGGGGGGGGGAGATCGTCGGCGTGCCTCCCCCCCCCCCAGGATTGCAGCCCCTGCCGACAGTGATCAGAACTTCTACTGAAGTGTGGATGGCCGTTGGCTTACTAGGAACCTTTCCGTCCTTTGACAGGTCTTGTTTTTGGTCCTGCTGAGAGCCCCCTCCTCATCTGGCAAACCAGGTGGAGCGAACGTTTAGTCGCCGACTATCCCACCATGGAGCAGGTAGCACGGGATTACATGGAACCCCTGGCATGGGAACTCCCCCCGACCTGACCATTAATAGAAATATGGTAGACATATAATGTACTAAAGTCTTAATGGTGTGATGGTAATGAATGAAAGGTATCCTCGTGACAAATATATAGACTTGTTATACTCAAGTGTATGCTTGATTCAATTAATTTGCACAAGGATATAAGTGCTGGATTATTTTTATGTCTCTGCAGGTATTTTGGTATACAGAGCTCACAAAATCATTGATTCGTGTCAGGAAGCATTTATTCTTCGTCTGTATCGGCAGAAGAATAAACAGGGTTTTATCAAGGCTTTCACAGATGATGCAGTGGCCTTTAGTCTTGGATTCTGTCGGGTGGAACGAGTAATGCGAAACTTGTTTGTTCGTAAACTGTACCTCTGGCCGAGGTAGGTTCTATTTGGGGAAACATCATAACCTGTATCACCAGCTGACAGGAATTATGTCATCCTCTCAAAATCCTCTTACACTTGTTAATTTGTCAATTTGTAGGGTTCTTTGAGCTCTATGTGCTTTCTTTTAGTCAAGTGCTAATTTATTTTGGTTCTTCCATCGAAATGAGAAAATAAGTTTCAAACGGATTTTTGTTTATCTGTTGGGTGCAGTACTCCACTGTTTTAGGAGATTAAGGGCTACATAATTTCCTTTTATTACGTGCCTAATGGCAATGTTTTGTTCCAAAATTATAGAATATATGCTTATATACCACTATAAAGCTACTGAATCAAAAGTAAATACATCCGTGTAAATTCCATAAAAATCATTCATGGCAATACATACAAATATTGGAGGCAAGGAACAAGCATCTCAGCAATTTGAAGTCTCGACCCGAAATCTCACCCATACCTTCTCTCCAGAGATGCTGCCTGTCCCGCTGAGTTACTCCAGCTTTTTATGTCCATCTTCAATCCAATCCCCTGTCAGGACATGAATTGGAACTAGACACTCCCTGAAACAAACAGGTACAGTGGCAGACAAGTATATTTATATATGTATTACAACATAAAAACAGCCATTTAGCATGTCTGATCCAAGCCGCTAACAAAAGAGCAATCCTATCCATACTATTCCCCGTGACTTATTCTCTCTCATACTGTATGTTCTTCGACACCCTTTCCATCAGATTTTTATATACATGAAAAGATAATTTATAATAGCCAATTAACCTACCATGCATCCTTGATATTATACAATTATACATACAATTATTATACAAGTATTTAGTGTCATTTGAACCTCAAATGAAGTTCAAATGAAAGTTGGTTTCTGCAGTCATACAACAAGAAAATAACCAATACACACAACCAACACAATTTACACAAACATCCATCACAGTGAATCTCCTCCTCACTGTGATGGAAGGCAAAGTCTTGTCTCTCCCCTATGTTCCATTCTTCTCCCGATGTTAAAGCCCCCGGCGGGCGATGGCAAGTCCCGCGGCCGGTGTGACAAAACTGAAGCACCCTGAGTAAAACCAACACGTTCACAGCAAGAACATGCAAACTTCACACGGACAGCACCTGAGGTCAGGATCATACATAGATTCCTGGAGCTAAAGAAACCTTGTGCATCGTTTGAGCTCAATGCACATGCCAGAGAGCATCCGTGCTTTAACACGTCACATGCACAAAAGCACAGGCAACAAGGTTGTACCAGAATTCTCTTCTCCAATATGAAAATGGCTCAAAATTTGTGGAGCAAAGCATAAGATGGATTGGTTTCATCCCTGCTATTTATCGGTACTAACACTGAAAGCAAAAAAATCAATCTAGAATTTCAAAGAAAGTTCAAGAATTCTGCAAAGCAAATAAAAGTTGCTAATTTATGCAAAGTTCTGTTATTTAGCCAGCTTCAATCTGGCTGGCAGCTTCAGTGACATTAAATACATCAAGACAAGAATTGTAATTGTTAAGGCAAATTATTTCAGCATGATTCAATGGGAAAGGTCTGTGATCCTCTCTGACACATGCCAGGTACAGAGAAAATAGGACAAAGTTGTGGAAGTCAATAATGCATTCATTGAGCGACATCTGACCTTTTAATTCCTTGATCCTTTTGTAGCTCATCCCAGTTAGCAAAGAAAAACATTGACACTTGTAAAACTGAACTGATGAAGATTAATTGCTGCCAGTGCTTGGTATTGTGGCAGTGTTCTGGGTACCAACTAGGTTATTCGATTCTGTAGTTTGACTTTGAAACGGCTTGCTTTTTATTATAAATGCATTACTGTATTATTTTGAGATCGGCCTGTATATATAATAAATACATTCTTGTTAAGGCCCTCAAGTGCCATTGATTTTGTGCAGTTTGTGCTCGTTATAACGAGGAACACATTAAAGCAGTGCAGAAGTGGTGGGGTTTTAATCGGAACTATAGTACCCTTCCACAAGAGCAGGTGTACGAGAGAGCATTGGCAGGCAAAGTACTTCTCTAAATGGTTCATACCTTGCTTTAGCCTTTCTCAAATAAATCTAAACTTGTCAACACTAAAAGGTGTTAAGCATCTTAAAACTCTTTCAAATTCAAATCCAATTTAAGTTTTGCCAGATGACCAAATCAATTACCCTTACTTGGAGGTGAAAGTATTTCATGTATGTAATTCATTAAAATACCATATAAATACTGAATGTCAACACTGATTCAGGGCTGACTTTCAGCACCAGAAATGCCAAACTGCTTTTAAATCAATCGAGGATTGCTTGAGGCCAGGAGTTTCAAGTCAGCCTGCAATTTGGTCTCCAAGCTAAGCATTATAACTACCATTATGATTACTTTAGTGTGCATTCAAAGATGAAATTGGTAAATCTTCTAACCAAATACACATTTAAGGCTTTACGGCATATGAGATGAACAAATTGTTGAAATTATTTTAGCTTTGGTTAGATGCAAATGGAAGTTACTCATGAACTCCGAATGGTGTTGTGGTATTGAGTAACTTTAGCTGTGTTTTCAGCTAAAATTGTTTTCAGACAGAACTACTTTTCTTTGGGTCTATTGAAAGACTACATGTGACATCTCTCATTGGTATATTTCACTATTCTATTAGGTTCCACATGGCAGTCAGCTCTTTCCTAGATAGACACAAACCTGAAGTAATAGAGCTGCATGTTTCACTCACTCCTGCCATGCTGACTATCCAGACTGCCATTATGGATGTAATGAATGCCTGTTTGAAAGAGCTTAAACACCACAACCCATCGCTGGATGTTGAGGATTTGTCTCTTGAAAATGCAGTTGGGAAGTCCTTTGAAAAGGTTTGTAATATTGAATTTTGTTTTGAAGAATATATTTATGTCAGCATTCTGTTACTAAGCAAAGACTAAAGTCACAGCTTTGACAGGCAATTTCATTGATCTATCTTTCGTGGAGTATGTGCAAAAGAGCTTTGTCCAATCTTTCTGCGGCACATTTTGAGTCAAACCTCTATTATATATCAGGTTCACCTTCACAAGTCCCTTTCATTGTTCTAAGTTTACTTTCACTGCTTAATACCATGTCCCATGATAGTATAGCCTCTGGGTAAAAGCAATTAAACCTTTTGTTCTGTGAACCAGATATCAGAACGACTTTCACTTCTCAGATTTTCTAAAAGGCAGGCTGATCAACACCATAGTTAAACAAAGCCAAATCTAAATCAGCGAACTGTATCATTTACAATCGTCTGTGCTGAATCGAATTTAAACTCTTGCGTGACTTCACATAAATTTAGCCTCTTCTCCTGGAGAAATAAATAGCAGCAAATTGTGCCCATTACTGGGCTAAAAGTCACCTAACTCATCAGTCAGTCCTTTGATCCTCATTGGCTTTGGGATATTTTCTCTGGGTTCAAGATTCAAGAGAGTTTATTGTCACGTGTCCCAGATAGGACAATGAAATTCTTGCTTTGCTTCAGCATAACAGAATATAGTCGGCATAAATAAATACAGAACAGAACTGATCATACACCGATGAATATATATTAATGTTCAGAGTTTTGTTTGAGTTGAGTTTAATAGCCTGATGGCTGTGGGGAAGAAGCTATCCTGAAGCTATTTGGCTCCTTTCCAAAATGTTGAATTGACTGTGGTCAATCTGTCTCTCCCTTCTTCCTTGGCCAGCAGTTGATCTCTGTTCCTTTCCTTAACCAATGCTGAACTAATAATTGATTAAACGTCCTAAAACTGAGAATCGTTGTGCTGTTTCGAAAGCAACGTTATATAAATTGGAAATAATGTAAACACTCATTTGGTCCTGTAACATCTCTGGAACTCTCTGCAGGTGCTATGTGAAACATTTTACATTTTCATTTAAAATTTCCGGCATGTGCAGTTTCTTTCTTTTCATGTATTGTGTAAATTGGTTCACCAATCTTAAATGCACATATGTCTGCCCTATTCAAATAATTTAATTCCCTTAGATTAAAATTTAACTTGGATTAGAAGTAACAATTTATTATGAATCATGCTACATTCTTTCCATGGTAAAATATTCAGAAATCCTGTCTGTGATCCATATGACATTTTAGATTATGCTACATCAAAGAGCTCTCCTGAGAGGAGCAACTGTAATCTGTAGTGTGGCAATCAAAGTTGTCTCAAACTGTAAAATGATGTATCACTAGGTTAGAAAGTCTGAAGCATTACATGAATATGAAACACCTGTGCGACAAAGAAAGAATATTTATCAAACTACACTCAAGTTGTCTGACGAGGGATTTCTTTTGGGAAAATAACCTATTACAGTGCAGGTCCATTGTGAATTATCTTTGAAATAGAAGAACAGTGATACCTGAAATGAGCTGTTTAGTTTTGTCCATGAGATCTTTAATACCCAAAAGTAAACAAAAATGCCAGTACCAAGTCATTTAGTAGGCTGAACCTATCACATTGACCATGAACAAACCAGGAGAATATCCTCAAAGGCTAGATTATAGTCATAAAGATCTTATGCAAAAGAAAATTGCGTGTATAGCAAAATGGATGACTGAGCACGCAACAAATTAAATTTAGGAAGGCTAGGGGAGTCATTATCTGGCCATTTTTAGCTTGTATTGCTGAGGTAAAATAAGGGTAACATACTTCTGCTTTTTTAACACCATCCTTTCTCCTATTTCACAGGCAGTACGTTACTATTTGGATCCGGTCTGGCACCAGCTCGGTGCAAAAACCAAGTCCTTGGTACAGGATTTGAAGATTCTCCGTACCCTATTACAGTATTTAACCCAATACGACTGTGTTACTTTTCTCAATCTACTAGAGTCTCTTCGAGCCACTGAGAAAGCCTTTGGCCAGAATTCAGGTAATTATGAAATTCGTTCTGAAAATTCTACTTCTGGGTTCATTATTGAGGAAATACATCTTGACCATCCAACGAACTATAGTCATAGAGTGATACAGCGTGGAAACAGGCCCTTCGGCCCAACTTGCCCACACTGGCCAACAATGTCCCAGCTACTCTAGTCCCACCTGCTTGCACTTGGTCTATATCCCTCCATACCTGTCTAATTGTTTCTTAAATGTTGGGATAGTCAAGACAAGAATCAAGAGTGTTTTATTGCCATATGTCCTGGACGGGACAATGAAATTCTTGCTTGCACAACAGAATATGTGAACATGAATAGTCCCAGCCTCAACTACCTCCTCTGGCAACTTGTCCCATACATCCACCACCCTTTGTGTGAAAAAGATACCCCTCAGATTCCTATTAAATCTTTTCCCCTTCACTTTAAACCTGTGTCAAGCTTGAAATGGTTCAGAAAAGATTTACGAGGATGTTGCCAGGACTAGAGGGTGTGGGCTATAGGGAGAGGTTGAATAGGCTGTGTCTCTATTCCATGGAGCGCAGGAGGATGAGGGGTAATCTTATAGAGGTGTATAACATACAAAGTCCAATGTCCACAATAGAAACATAGAAAATAGGTGCAGGAGTAGGCCATTCGGCCCTTCGAGCCTGCACCGCCATTCAATATGATCATGGCTGATCATCCATCTCAGTATCCTGTACCTGCCTTCTCTCCATACCACCTGATCCCTTTAGCCACAAGGGCCACATCTAACTCCCTCTTAAATATAACCAATGAACTGGCCTCAACTACCATCTGTGGCAGATAATTCCAGAGACTCACCACTCTCTGTGTGAAAAATGTTTTCCTCATCTCAGTCCTAAAGGAATTCCCCCTTATCCTTAGACTGTGACCCCTTGTTCTGGACCTCCCCAACATCGGGAACAATCTTCCTGCATCTAGCCTATCCAACCCACTTAAGAATTTTGTAAGTTTCTATAAGATCCCCCCTCAGTCTTCTAAATTCTAGAGAGTACAAGCCGATGGGGTAGGAAAAAAAATGCCTGTAGAAATTAGCAAGTTTTATCATAAACAAAACTAGCTGGTTCAAGATGTATTTATTTAGTCTGAAGAAGGGGTTCGGCCCGAAATGTTGCCTATTTCCTTCGCTCCATAGATACTGCCTCACCTGCTGAGTTTCTCCAGCATTTTTGGTTAGCTGGTTCAAGATGTATTTTGGACTAATCAGTTCTTAGTGGGTTGAGAGGGGAGATATCTGCAAAATAGCTGTTGTTTCTCCCAGCTGTCTTAGTTGTGATGAGAATTTGAGGTGATAATAACTGATATTAGCACTGTGCTGCCAGACTGATCATCTCACTTCTTGTTAAATTATATTTCAGTCATGTCAAATGTTTTAGGAGAGTTTTGCTGACATGAACATTTTAAAATGTAGTTAACCAAAACATTGAGCATTGTGAAAAAGCGATCAAAAGGCTAAACTTGGCAGAAGTAAAACATTACCTTAAGAAAAACAGCTTAATCAGCATTAGCACTGCTGTAGCTAATATGGGAAATACCCTGGGATGACAGGTTGCTGTAATTAATGTATTATTTGCATGTTTTGCTGCCATGCTTCCTGCTTCTATCTGCATTGCTAGCAGCAACATATTTTATGCACGGCCAGATGGCATCTTAGCTGGTGTTGCAGAAATCCCCAGTTGTAGCTGCAAGGAGCTGGCAGTGTACAAGTTGGGGGCTGTACTGACTGACAGCCTTTCGCATAATATGAAAAACAAAAACTGAAAATGCTGGTAAGATACAGCATCCGTGGAGAGAAAATCATTTCAGATTGATTGCATTCCGATCTATTCTGTGAAAAAAATTATTGACTTGAAATGGTAACTCTGTACCTTCCCACACAAATGCCTCACGACCTTTCGAGCATTTCTGCTTCTATTTCATATTCACAGAATCCCTGTTTTATTGCTTTTCGATATCTATCATTATGTGCTTGCAGGGTGGTTATTCCTGGATGCCAGCAATACAATGTTTGTGAATGCTCGTGCCAGGGTTTACAGGTGTCCTCAGGCAAAGCTCAAAACCTCGGTGAATGTGGCAAAATCTACAGCAAAGGAAACAGACCAGACAGGTGTGTAAGTAGCATCTCTGCTACAATAAGGACTGTAATGAACTGGTGCTCTTTTGTCTGGCATTTGAGCAGTTTTGTATGTTTCCAGAATTAATATTTAGTTGTTGGAATTTGGAAACTTAACCTGCTGAACTGAGAAAGCTTATTTTTTTTAATTCCAGTAATGTTTTACATGTTCTGAGTACCATCTTCATTGTGTGGTGGCCAGAACAAAGGTGGCACTGCATTAACAAATTGACCATGCTGCTAATGTATCTACAATCCAGTTAGCAAAGGTTCTAACTTCTCTTTCATAATAGTCCACATTTTAATGTTAGATAATAATCCCTCAGAGGAAATTGAAGTAAATCAAGTTATCTTTTGAGGAGAAGCCGAATCTTCAAGCCTACATGGCTATTTACCTTGATTACGGTCCAGGTCTCTTCTGTGCTGGTTCTACATAGCACTCAATTCTCTTTTAATTTTGTATTTGCTTATTCTTTAAAATGCACATTGATCTCATCTCCACCGCACTCTTGAGTAGAGAATTGCAAATATTTACCATCTTCTGAGAAGACCTAGAGTCATCGAGCATGGCAACAGGCTATTTGACCCACCATGTAGATGTTGACCAATCTGCACCCATCCCATCTACCAGTATTGAATCATGGAGATATGTAGCACTGAAACAGGCCTTTTGGCCCAACTTGTACATGCTGACGAAGATGCCCCATCTAAATTTGTTCGATTTACCTAAGATTTGCCCATATTTCTGCACTTGGCTCATAATCTATGCCTGGACAACTCAAGTATTCATATGGACACCTTGTAAACGCTCTGGTGTCGTTTAAGAAAGAACTGCAAAGGTAGACAAAAATGCTGGAGAAACTCAGCGGGTGAGGCAGCATCTATGGAGAAAAGGAATAGGCGACGTTTCGGGTCGTGACCCTTCTTCAGCCGCTGTCGGGGGGGGGGGGCGGGAAAAAGAAAGGAAGAGGCGGAGACAGTAGGCTGTGGGAGAGCTGGGAAGGGGAAGGGAAGGAGGGAGAAAGCAATGACTCTGAAATTGGAGAAGTCAATGTTCATACAAAAGATTCTATAGCGGAGCAAGATGGACTACTCCCATGAAAAACGCGTAGTACGGTCATGAGCAGATTCATGGGTAATTACAGGACCCATTTCAGCAACCAGCCTCCGCCATCTTACTTCCGCTATCTTACTTCCGCCTCCGTCTTCAGGGTTGAGGCGGAGCGGCCCGACACGGGGAGTCTGACGCCGCTCGACGCGGGTCTGAGTCCCAGCGGAGCGGCCAGACGCGAGGCTGAGTCCCGACTCGGGGCTGAGGCTTTGTCCCGGCGGGGAGTCTGGCCCGGATCAGCGGGGAGGTTTACAATGTTTTTTTATTTAATGTTGTCCCTTGTTTAGTCTGAAATAAAGTTCATTTAATTTTGTGAAATACTTAAATTAGATAACCCCTGCAATTACTGCAGTTGTGAACAGTGTGATTAGATGAATGAATTACAGAATGCAAGTGTCAACTCAACAAAATCAACTCAAACATAGCATATGAGCCATTTAAAAAGAAATGTTTTAAAAAACATTAAAAAAAGAAAATTACCAGAATCAAAATGTATAAACATTTTATTCTTTAACAAGAATTAACAGAATTATGAATCTAGCCCTATATCACACACACACAAACTGTTCCCCCGCAACGTTGATTACACTGCGAGTCGGGTCGGGTAGGTTCCGGTTGCTATAAAATCAACTCAAACACAGCTTATGAGCCATTAAAAAGAAATGATTTTAAAAAGAAAATTACCAGTCAAATTTTATTCTTTAACAAGTATTAACAGAATTATGAACTAACAGAATTATGAATCTAGCCCTATATCACACACACAAACTGTCCCCCCCGCATCGTTGATTACACTGCGAGTCGGGTCGGGTAGGTTCCGGTTACTGAAATAGACGAAAAAAATGCCCATGTTCCTCTCCGTTGCGTACTACACGTCAGCCCATTGCATTTCGCAGTAGTGGCCTATCTTGCTAAATAGAATCTTTGGTTCATACCGCTGGGATGTAAACTACCCAAGCGAAATATGAGGTCCCTGGTCAATTCGTCCCTTCCCGCCCAAACCACCCCTCCCTGGGTACTTTCCCTTGCAAATGCAGGAAATGCTCCACTTGTCGCTTTACCTCCCCCCCTCGACTCCAACCAAGGACCCAAGCAGTCTTTCCAGGTGAGGCAGAGGTTCACCTTGACCTTCTCCAACCTCATCTACTGCATCCGCTGTTCTAGGTGTCAACTTCTCTACATCGGTGAGAACAAGCGCTGGCTTGACGATCGATGAGATTGACACGGGCAAAACTTGTTTTCATTGTCTACGTGGACTTAAGCAAGGAATTTGATAAGGTTCCGCATGGTATGCTGCTCTGGAAACTTGGATCGCATGAGATCCAGCGAGAGCTTGCTGACTGGATAGAGAATTGGCTTCTTGGAAGGAAGGATGGTGGAAATTGTTATTTGGACTGGAGGCATGTGTCTAGTGGGTGCCTCAGGGATCAGTGCTGGGCTCATTGCTGTTTGTGATTTCTATCAAGATTTGGATGAGAATGTACAAGGAATGATTAGTAAGTTTGCAGATTACATTAAAGTGGGTGTTATTGTAGATACTGAAGCTTGTTATCAAATATTATATTAGGATCTTGATCAGCTGGACAAGTGGTAAGAGGAATGGCCGATGGAGTTTAATGTTGAGAAGTGCGAGATGTTGCATTTTGGGAAGTCAACCCAGGACAGGACTTTCACAGAGAACGGCAGGGCCCTGGAGAGTATTATAGAGCAGAGGGGTCTGAGAGTGCAGGTACATAGTTCCGTCAAAATGATGTAACAGATGTACAAGTTTGTCAAGAAGGCTTTCGGTACATTGGCCTTCATCAGTCGGGTATCGTGTATAGAAGTATACAAGAGTATGCAAGACATTGATGATGCCACACTTACAACATTCAGTTCAGTATTGATCACACTTCTATAGGAAGGATGCTATTACGCTGGAAAGACTGCAGAGAAGATCTACAAGATGTTGGCAAGACTTGAGGGTCTGAGCTACAGGGAGAGGGGTAGGCAGGCTTGGACTTTATTCCTTGGAACGCAGGAGGCTAAGGGGTGATCTTATAAAGGCGTATGATCATAAGCGGAATAGATGGGGTAGATGAACAGTCTTTTACCAAGAGCAAGGGAGTAAGGGGAAAGATTTACTAGGAATCTGAGAAACATTTTTTTTCACACAGAGGGTGGTGGGAATATGGAACAAACTAAGAGGTCATAAGGGATAGGAGTAGAATTATGCCATTCAGCCCATCATGTCTACTCTGCCATTCAATCATGGCTGATCTATCTATCCCTCCTAACCCCATTCTCCTGCCTTCTCCCCATAACCTCCGACATCTGTACTAATTAAGAATTCTATCTATCTCTGCCTTAAAAATATCCACTGACGGCCTCCACAGCCTTCTGTGGCAAAGAATTCCACAGATTCACAGAGAAGGTTGTTGTGGCAGGTACTATAACAACATTTAAAAAACATTTTGACAGGTACATGGATAGGGCGGGTTTAGAGAGATATGGTCCAAACATAGGCAGGTGGGACTAACGTAGATGATCAGTCTGAAGAAGGGGCTCGACCAGAAACATCACCAATTCCTTCACTCCAGAGATGCTGCTTGTCCCGCTGTGTCAAGCTTTAAGTTCAATAGCTCTTTATTATCATATATACCAATGTACACTGAAATTCGTCTTTGTACACAGGTCAATAAAGTATCACTGTACATAATCACAATCTTAGATTAAGTAAAATACTGTAGTCCACTGAGACAATATACAAGAGTCCAAGTTGCTTGAAACGCATCTAGCCATAAAGGCCCGTTGCCCTGGCGACGTTAGTGTTATGAGCTATCAAACGGACACAATTGCTTGACTCTTGGCAGTCAGATACAAGTCTTTCCTTCTGTTGGTATCAGACTGAAGGAAAGAGGACACTTTTGTATATTTCAAAACAATAAAAATATTTTCAGATAAAATAAAAGTTGAAGCTGCTGATTACTTCAACCTCTTATGAACGTGCAATTATATCGATGTCACTTTTGTCTCTAAAATAGAAGTTTGTGGATTCTGCTGTTCTTTGCTGTCCTTTTCTTAAGGAGTGACGTACCATCTCGCAGATAACGTGGGTCTACACTTAGCTGGATGTAAAATGTTCAGTGACACTATTTTAAAGAATAGCATGGGATCTTCTGCACTGTGGGCAATATGTAATCCATCTTAACATTACAATAAAAATAGATTAACTGGCCATTAGCACATGACCAGACTGAAAATACTTTGCTTGTCATAAACTTGGATTTGTAAAAACTGCTGTCTAAATGCCTGCTGTGTACTTTCTTTAGAAGAAAAGAAGGAACTTGTCCTGGAGATGAATCCGAAGTGGGAAGCATTGAGTGAAGTACTAACTGAGATAAAAAGAGAAAATGAACCCAGTGAAGAACTGACTGACTCTGGTGAGCTAAACAAACAGCTGGGCAAATTGAATGCCTTTTTTTAAATGTGTCTATCTCCAGAATGTATGCTTTGTCACTGATTGTGTAAATCCTATAAGAAGAACAAGTTCAGAAGATGCCGCTTCCGCATCACAACTTTTATAGCTTTGGGGGGCAGCTGGGACTGGGGTGGATCGTGAAATTGTACTTGAAATGTTGTTTAATATTGGAGTCGGGGTGTTGTTTAAATGAAAGATTTTCCATTTTATTGCATGGAACAATTGGGCAGTTTGAAAGCTTGTTGATGGACCATGCCAATGATTGTTGCATAAAAAATGCACAACCCAAGCTCCCAGATGGGCTTAGGGCCAAGTTGTTCAAACTATGCGGTTCAGCAGTGAAGCCATTACATTGTGTATTGGGGCAATCCATGTTAGTACGAATGATTAACACTAACATGTTATAGGAATGTAAACAGAAATATCCATTTACAGTAACTCAACCATTAAAAGCTCCATAAGACGTAAGCATAAGTAGAAGTGGAGGATAAGTAGGCAGAAGTTATGTTAAGGCTTCAGTTCTAATGTCACACTATATCCAGGCCTCAAAACCTATTTTTACCAATGGAAGAGTAAAATAATTAATAATCAATATAAAACGGGTGAAGAAATGCAAAGTTAGAAATACAGATGAAGACATTCATTGAGTCATCGTCTATGTTTTTTCACTGCCTGCATTTTGCAATTTAGAAGGTAGAGGATCAAGCGTACATATCATCAGATTACGCAAAGGCTTACATAGTCTAGATTACATCACCTAGGCTAATGTAACCTTGATGATGTAAATCCAGATGTAGCTCAAAAACAATAGCAAAACAAGGACAAATGAAAATTAATGGAATGTGAAATTTGAAGGGATATCAAGAAAACGTAATGGTAAATATCTATAAATTACATGAGAGTGAATTTGGTCTCAAAGTCTTAACAATATTTTCTGTTATTCATTCATAATACCTAAAGGTGACAATCGTATTACTTTCACCGCTGGCTACACTAAATAATATTTTCTATACACAGGAACAAGTTCTAATCACATCTTTCTAAAACACACACAGCATGATATTGCTTGTAAGTATTTTCAAAATGGTTATATGATTGCTGTGGCCTTTCATCTTGCTCTGTGTAGGTCATGTGCTGATCTGTGCCAGTGATGATCAAACCTGTGCACAGCTGAAGGAATACATCAGCATTGGAGCGGAAGACCTGTTAAAGAAGATTTACAGTAAAACTTTTGGGAAGAATGAGGCCGAGCATATACTGATGGCCACCATGAAACTTAAGCCTGGCAAATCCAAGGCCAGACCAACGTCTGGCAATGGACCTAAAGCGAAGAAGGCAAGAACAAAGACTCTTAAAAAGAAGAAATCAGATCTAACATTGACTCAGATGGTTGGAAGAGAAAATAAAGAAGATTGTAAGGAAGAGAAGGACAGAGAAGATTATGACAGTGTTAGCCTGGAACATATAACTGAAGAAACGGAAGTTGATGACATGATGTTGAACCTGCCCACAGATGCCTGTTATGGAATCCTGAAGGAACCACTCATTATTCTCCATCCATTGCTGGGCTGTAGTGACCCATATAGTCTGTCACGTGTGCTGCATGAAATTGAGCCTCGTTACGTCATACTCTATGATGCAGAACTCTCATTTGTTCGTCAGCTTGAGATATACAGGGCAAGCAGGCCAGGCAAACCTCTGAGGTAAGTCGAGGTCTAACTTTCCTTACTTGACGCTCATTTTTTTTTCTCTGAAGCAACAGGTAATGCTTATTGCTTGGCACTAATTTTTGTGGCCTTTTTCTTGAAATTCTTTCTATAATTCAATAATCTACTAGGCACCTCAAAAATCAATAAGAATTAACTACATCTGTGAGCCAGAGCCATATCTAAACCAAACCAGAAAAATTGGAGGTTTCTTGAATTTAATTTTAAAACTTGACGTGTTTTGCCTTCATCAGTAACCTGCATCTCCTGGTTCATTGCACTGTTATTCTGATATCCACGAGAGTTCCAAGTAAATTTCTCTCTCGTTCTCATTTTGGAAGTTAGTTTGAGGCCAGAGTTGTCGAGGTGATCCCAATGTTTACAGAACAGTCTGGTGAATAGATTAAAGATGGCTGGAGGGGAGAGAAAACAAAGTGATGTATTGAAATGCAGGTCAAAACTGCTCCTTAGTCCTGAAACCAAAAGAAGGATGCTCGAAATATCCAGACACCAGGCAGTGTCCATGGAGAAAAACTGAGTTAAAATTATTGATGAATAACCTTACAGCAGAACCGACCAGCTTGTGATTTCTTCTAAACTGGGGGAGCTGAAACTATGGCATTTGACTTTGAATAGGCATTTTGTTCAGTTCACAAGGTCAAAATGGAGCTTCCGGCTGCTTGGAACTTTAATTTTCTGTCTCACTCCGTTTTGACTAATCTGTCTGGGGTTTCCTGCATTGTTTTAACAAGGCACTTGCTAATTTAGGGAACATCTTTCCATCTTGGCATGGTGCAGCCTTTAGTGTGTGATATCATATTCAACAATTATGGGTAGTTCATATTTCCTGTTTGTATGATAACTGGTTGACTCTTATGTAAGGTTATGCATCTGTCATATAAACCTGATCTCTATCTCTCCACTGCCTGATTTGCTGGGATTTCCAACATTCTCCTTTTGGATTCAATTCTCTGCCACAGATCTGGCCCACATTTTGCATCCTTTACATGTCTTTCAATCTGTTTGTTTCACTGTCTCACAACTGCCACTCTAGTCATCAGGCTGATTCACATAAAATAAAGTCACAGTGCTAGAGTAACTCAGTGGGTCAGGCAGCATCTCTGGAAAATATGGATTTGGGACATTTTGAGTCGGGCCCTTATTCAGGCTGATTGTGTTGGGGAAGGGGGAAGAAAGCTAGAAAAGAGGAGTAGCAGGTCACAGCCTGACGAGCGATAAGTGCACATAGGTGAGGGGTAGTAATGATATGTAAAAGTTTAGACAAAGGACAGAGATGAAAAACCAAAAGGTGTGAGATAAAGATAGAAGAGATGCGAATTGTGAAGCCAGAGAAATGGATATAGGTGGAAGGTGAGGAGGAGAGGGGGAGTGTGAGTGTGCATCCGAGTGGAACACAGGGAAGGGGGGGGGGGTGGGAAGGACGAGAAGGAGAGCTTTTGTAGGTAAATTATCAAAAATTGGATAATGGAGTCATAATTGCCAACTTGTGATTGAAAAATCGGAATCCTATTAGTGTCAGTGAGGGCGGGGCATGACGTCAGTAAGGGGCGGGGTACGTCAGTAAACGCTACCCAAAACTGGTCAGCGGTGCATCTAAGGAGCGAAGGAGATAGGTGACGTAGGTTTCTCCAATTTACATGTGGCCTCACTCTGGCAATGGAGGGTATCTAGGACAAAAAGGTCAGAATTGGAAAGGGAGTTTAAATGGCTAGAAACCAGGCGATTCAGTAGGCCTTGGTGGACTGAGCACAAGTGTTCTGAGAAACGGTCGTTGAGTGTACTCTTCAAGATATGTAGGTTTCAGTTTATTATTGTTACCAACGTACAGTGAAAAGCTTTGTTGTGCATGCTATCCAAACAGATCAGATGTACCATACAGATCGTCAGATCAAACTCAAGTACAATAGATAGAGCGAAGGGGAATCTAATTCTCAGCATTGTAGCCCATCAGCTCCTTGGACAAAGTCCAATGTCCTCAACAGCACAGAGGCAAATCAAATGGTTCCCCTAGCTTATGGAAGGACTGTCCGGAAGCTTGATAAAGGAGAGGTAAGAAGCTGTTCCTGAGTTTGGTGGTGCTTGCTTTCATGCTTCTGTACCGTCTGCTGGATGCGAACAGGGAGCAGAAGGAATGACCAGGGTGGACAAGTCTTTGATAATGTTGGCTGATTTTCCAAGACAGCGTGAAGTGTAGATGGAGTCAATAATGGGGAGTCTGTTCTGTATTATGGACTGGACTACACTAACAACTCTTCAATTGCTTGAGCAGTGCTGCTCCCAAACCAAGTTATGATTAAACCCAGCTATATGTTTTCTATGGGTGCATCTGTAGAAGTTTGTAAGAGTCACTGGAGAAATGCCTTCAATGTGCCTTCTTGGCTGTTGCATCAGTGTGGCTGGTCCTTGACAGATGATTGGCAATATTGGTGCCAAGGTACTTGAAGCTCTCAACCATTTTGACCTTTAGCATCGATGCTGATTGTGGCATACTGTATAATCCATCATGCTTCCTAAAATCAATGATCGACACAATAAGCTGGAGTAACTCAGCGGGTCAGACAACCTCTCTGGAGAGAAGGAATAGGTGACATTTCAGGTCGAATCCCTTCTTCAGATATGAAACGTCACCTATTCCTTTTCTCCAGAGATGCTGTCTGACCCGCTGCGTCATTCCAGCTTTTTGTGACTTTCTTCAGTTTAAACCAGCGTCTGCAGTTCCTTCCTACACATTCCTGAAATCAATAACTGGCCCCTGCGATTGTCGGCTTCATTCCAGGGCCCGACTGCTCGTTTTGAATAACGGGTGGGAGGAGGGAGAGTGGCCCCTTTGTCCACTGACATTGTTGTCCTAACACCATTCCATTATTGTCCTAACACCATGGTAGCTTCCTGTTGAAGAAATGTCCTTTGTCTTATCTATTTTAACCTCGCCCTCCCTGCAACCTCTTTTCTCTAATGTGTTTTTTCAACATACCAGTTCTGATAAAGGGTCTTGGACCTGAAGCTTTATTCTGTTTCTGTTTCAGATTTTACCCCACCTGCAGAGTGTTTCAAGCATTTTTCCACTTCATTTCAGATGTCCAGCATTTGCAGATTTTTGAGTTTCAGTTATTGCCAGATCACTTGTTGTTGATTGTAGGACCTGGCTTTGCTCAGATTGGCTGCTGTCTTTCCTGCTTTATAATATTTTTTGATTTCCACCTGTAATGCTCTGGTATATCCTAAGATCATGTTAAACTGTGAAAATGAGAATCGATTTTATTGGCGAACCAGCTAGATTTTTATAATTAGCCAGTGATTTTCACGGTCATCTTCTTTCTGCCACTGTAAAAATTTCCATGTCACATCAAATTCACAAATTATAATATGCAATAACAAAATTTGCAAATTTGCAAAATATCTAGTCTTCTATTGAATTATTACTCATCACATTGGAATAAAATTTTGCCTGAAATGCAGTCAAAAACATAATTTTCTTTTGGCATGAAAATATTCATGTAAAGACGAAACACTTCTTCTCTCAAACTATTTCTATTTAATTATGGGGAAAATGTATACAACATTTTAAATTAAATGTAGAAGTCGTGAGCTATTTTCTTATCAACCACTGTTTTACTTAAATACATTAATTCAAAAACATTTTGGCATGTAACATTTTGGAGATGCATTTTTCTTTGTTCGCTTGCTGTAAACACACGCCAGTTGTGATCCTCTCCTCCATTTCCGATTGCATTGAGATTACCAAAACATTGTGGAAGAACAGTATGATTGGCAACCAATTCCTGCACGTATATTTAGAACAAATGACTAATGTCAGATTTCTACTCCATCTGAACAGACTGCCCACTGTCCACTTCCATTATATCCATCAACAAGCATATGTGACTGTCCAGCATCAACGGGGCAAATTTTCACCTTGTTCCAGAAATGAGTAATAAATATCATCAGCATTGCTGCCCAATTCTTAAAGTGTATTAACCTGAAGAAGAATAAATATGTTAGTCCAATTGCCTGAAGGCCACAGAGAGGTGAAACGTGAAGACCAGGTTTTTAGTGTTTAGAGATGCAGCACGGAAACAGGCACATCAGCCCACCAAGTCCGCACCAAACAGCGATCACTCCGTACACTAACCGACACACACTAGGGACAATTTTTTCAACTAACCAAAGCCAATGAACCTACAAACCTGTACATCTTTGGAGTATGGGAAGAAACGAGAGCACCCAAAGAAAACTCACGTGGTCACGGGGAGAACGTACAAACACCGTACAGACAGCATCTGCAGTCAGGATTGAACTCCAGCAACTCTACCGCTGCACCACCATGCCGCCCCTAACTTGAGCATTATTTACAGTGCAGTGGCAGGTTGTGTACTTGTAATTGTCAGGGCACACAGACATGGAGAATTGCTCGTGCTACTTCAGCGGCAAAAATACATCATCAGGACAAAGTCACTGCGGTAGCTTGCAGTTTTAATTAAATACTAGACCAAGGGGGACCCGTTGGGCCCCGTCCCCTCAATGCGCGGTTGCAGCGTCACACACACACTAACCACCCCCCTTGATATTATAATATTCATTCACTCCGTTTACCCCATCCCCGCCCCATCCACTCACGGATAGCACCCATCTCGCAGGCGCATCTGGAGAGGGAGGGGGTATAGAGAGAGACAGAGAGAGGGGGCAGAGACAGAGGGAGGGCAGGACAGAGAGGGCAGGATAGAGAGGGGGGAGAGAGGGTGGGCGTGAGAGCAGGGGAGAGAGTGGGGGAGGAGGAGGTGGGAGCGAGCGTCCACCAAACAACTGCGATTTTGTCGGCTTCATTCCAGGGCCCGACTTGCTCGTTTTGAATAACGGGTGGGAGGAGGGAGAGAGGCGGGGCGGGAAGAGAGGGGAGGGGGTGAGAGAGAGAGGGGGGAGAATGGGGGAGGGAGTGGAGCGGGTGGCCCTGGGCGGCAGCAGTGGGCGGCCGGGTGACGTCACTCGCAGCACTCGGAACACACCGTGAGACCCATTGTGACGTCATAACGTCATCAGCCAAAGCCGCTCGGTTTTATTTTCAGTTATTTCAGATTCTTGAACATTCCGATTAATAACTCGAGAAATAATGCTTGAAATGTTTAAGATAAGGCGATTATTGACTTCACGGCATAAATCTCTCGGAATATGTAAAGATTTCACCGTTAGCGCGTCGTTTTTTCGAGAAGATGTGATCACACACAAACAAATAAATAAATACACACACACACATCCAAGATCAGATTTTTATAGTTATATAGGGATATATACAAAAAATGTAAAATTTTGGTAAGGAATATAGATTACCTGGCAACAAAGGATTAGTTCAGGGATTGTACAAGTAGTTTGTAACTGCAAGTCCAACTGTTGTGCATCAATTTAATGCTCTTATTCAAGTCAGTGTCATTGCTGTAGTTCTGGAATTATGACTCGCAACAAAATGCTCTTGCATGGAGGGGGAAATGTATGGTTTTTAAATACGCCTACCTTGAAGCTATCTGTTTAATTCCACGGAGGCAGCCTGACCCGTGGAGTTCCTCCAATAGTTTGTTTTTTTGCTCCAGATTCCAGCGTCTGCAGTTTCTTGTGGCTCCGCAGGCATTTTATAATGTTTGTTTCTGCCTGTGTGTTCCTCCTCTCTCAGTAGGTTTCCTTCATGCAAATCAATGGGAAACTGTTTTTCTTTCCTGAAGCCTGGTGATAAATTATTTTCCACCAGTATCATCACTTCTGTTTTGTTGAATGTTAATGAGGCAAACTGAACACTTATATTGAGAGTAACACAGCCAAGTCAAAGGGAGCTACAAGCCAATTTTACTTAAATATTCCGTCTTTTGTTTTTGTAAACTAAGTAGCAGTCATGCACATGTTTCAGCATGAATCATTCCGCATGTGTGGGGGCTGAAGGATTGAATTTAATTTTTTCTTCTAGAGTTTATTTCCTAATATATGGAGGCTCCACCGAAGAACAACGATACCTGACCAATCTGAGAAAGGAGAAGACAGCCTTTGAGAATCTGATAAGGTAAATGAATGGAAAAGATGCTTCAGTGGAGCCGGTACTTACTTACTTACTGCCTATTATGCCTCCTGGCATCAACGTAGGTCGTCCACTCCTGTCTGTTCTGGGCTAGCTTCTGGACACTACCCCAGGTTTTTTGTTTCAATTCAATTCAATCTTTAATTGTCATTGTGCAGTGTACAGTACAGAGACAACGAAATGCAGTTAGCATCTCCCCAGAAGAGCGAACTTAGAATAATGAACGGTAAAATATATATATGTACAAACAGTATCAGTAGTGCAATTTTACTGGGGGAAGGAGTGTCCAGTGCGGGCGGGGGGGGGGGGGGGGGGGGTGACCTGCTGGTCCGGCAACGGAGGGACCTGTAGCGTCTCCTGGATGGGAGGAGGGTAAACAGTCTGTGGCTGGGGTGAGACCAGTCCTTGACGATGCTGCGCGCCTTTCGCAGACATCGCTTGCTATGGACAGACTCAATGGAGGGGAGTGAGGAACCGGTGATGCGTTGGGCAGTTTTCACCACCCTCTGCAGTGCTCTCCGGTCAGAGACAGAGCAGTTGCCATACCGTACTGTGATACAGTTGGTAAGGATGCGCTCGATGGTGCAGCGGTAGAAGTTCACCAGAATCTGAGGAGCCAGATGGACCTTCTTTAGTCTCCTCAGGAAGAAGAGACGCTGGTGAGCCTTCTTGACCAGTGTAGAGGTATTGTGGGTCCAAGAGAGGTCATCAGAGATGTTGACCCCCCCCCAGAAACCTGAAACTGGAAACATATTCCACCTCCGTCCCATTAATATGGATGGGGGTGTGCGTGCAGCCCCTAGACCTTCTGTAGTCCACAATGAGCTCCAAGGAGTTAAGGGCCAGGTTGTTGTCAGCGCACCATGCTGCTAGGAGCTGAACCTCCCCCCTATAGGCCGACTCATCGTTGTCACTGATGAGGCCAATCACCGTTGTATCACCTGCATAATTGATGATGGGGTTAGAACCATGTACAGGTGTGCAGTGAAGAGGGAGTGGAGGAGGGGGCTCAGTGCACAGCCCTGTGGAACGTCGGTGTTCAGGATGAGGGTTGAAGAGGTGTGGTTGTTCAACCTAACAGACTGGGGTCTGTTAGTCAGGAAGTCCAGTATCCAATTGCAGAGGGAGGGGTTGATGCCCAGGTCGCCAAGCTTGGTGATCAATTTTGAGGGGATAATGGTGTTAAATGCTGAGCTAAAGTCAATGAACAGCATTCTCACGTGGGTGTCTCTGTTGTCGAGGTGGGAGAGGGCGGAGTGGAGTGCCGTTGAGATGGCATCCTCCGTACTCCTGTTCTTGCGGTAGGCGAACTGATAGGGGTCCAGTGTGGGAGGTAGGCAGCCTTTGAGGTGTGCCAGGACTCAAGCACTTGGTGATGATGGGAGTAAGTGCAAGTGGGCGGAAGTCGTTGAGGCTCGCCGCAGTGGAGTGTTTTGGCACCGGCACGATGGAGGTGGTTTTAAGGCACGTGGGGACAACTGCTTGGGCAAGTGACAGGTTGAAGATGTCAGTCCAGACGTCTTGTCAGCTGCGCAGCACAGGTCCTGAGGACGCGCCCGGGGATGCCGTCAGGGCCAGCAGCCTTACGTACATTAATCCTACTCAGTGCTAGATACACGTCGTAGGGGGTGAGTGCGAGGGGCTGGTGATCAGCAGGGAGCATAGCCTTGATGGCCATCCCTTGGTTGTCCCTGTCAAAGCGGCCATAAAAGTGGTTAAGCTCCTCAAGGAAGGATGAGTCGCTGGATGTGGGGGTGGTGTTGGTGGATCTGAAGTCCGTGATGGCCTGGATGCCTTGCCACATGCGTCGGGGGTCGGAGTTGTTGTTGAAGTGTTCCTCAATCCTTAGCTTGTAGCTATGCTTGGCCTTCTTGATGCCCCTCTTCAGGTTAGCCCTGGATGAACTGTAGGCTCGAGCATCGCCTGACCTGAAAGCGGTGTCCCGTGCTTTCAGCAGTAGCCTGACCTCGCTGTTCATCCATGGCTTCTGATTTGGGAATGTGGTAATCCGTTTGAGGGTGGTGACACTGTTGATGGTGGAGTAGATAAACTCCAGAACGGAGGATGTATAAGTGTCTATGTCCCTGTGGGAGTCGAGGGTGGCCTGGGCTGCAAACACATTCCAGTCAGTGTTTCCAAAACGCTGCTGAAGTGTGGAGTCCGCCTCCTCTGACCAAACTTTAACTGTTCTCACTGTGGGTTTTACACGTCTGATGAATGGGGAGTATTTAGGGAGCAGGAATAATGAGAGGTGATCGGACTGACCAAGGTGGGGGAGGGATGAAGGCTTTGTAAGCTTCAGCCATATTTGTGTAGACTTTGTCCAGTGTCTTGTCTTCTCTAGTGGCGAAGGAGACATGTTGGTGGAATTTGGGGAGTACAGTCTTCAGGTTGGAGTGGTTGAAGTCACCCGCAACAATGAAGGCTGCCTCGGGGTTGAGAGTCTGTTGTTTGCTAATGGCAGTATGCAGTTCTTTCATTGCAAGCTTTGCATTAGTGTCGGGAGGAATATAGGCTGCAGTCACAACAGGTCCCTTCCGGTGTCCAGTGCAGGGCTATTCTTGGGATGTTGTCTGATTCATCCTAGCATCTGTCGATAGCCCTGGAAGCCCATCACGCCCAGTAGCGTTGATTCCTTCAGTTGCTGTTTCCGTAACCTATTTGTTTAACGAGACAGGGTTGTTAGCCCTGTGCTCAACCTCCAACCTGGAGGACCAGTGGATCGCTCTTCGTCTCGCCTCTACCCTTCGACCTGTCCAGCGTGGGAGACCCTAACAGGAGACAAATCTCCCGCTGGCATAGCTCCAGGGGTCACTGAGACACACAAGCTCCCCGACCACGACAAGGTTGCAATCCAACGGGGAGAGTGGAGTCGGTGTTGTGAATTAAACACTTTGTAAAATTGTTTTCTAAAATAGTGATGGTGACTCTTTCACTTGATTTTTGTGATAAGAGTTATGATTATAAAATATGATAAACCAAATGATCAGTTTGCCTTTAATTGCCAAAAATTGGGAATAAATGATTGACAGAGAACAATATTCAATTCGTTTTTGAAAATATCAACATCGCTCTCTAAAATCTCCAGATGAAATTGAGTACATAAAACACCAAACAGCAACGGAACGGGCCTTTGACCCATGATGTTTGTGCCAACCGTGGTGCCACTTTAAGTGACAGATTTGTCTGCATGTACTTTATATCCCTCAAGTTTCTGCCTATTATGTGCCTGTCTAAATATCTACTTCTACCACTTCCCTTGGCAGCATGTTCCAGGCACCCACTGCTCTCTGTGTTGCCTTGTAAATTCCTTTAAATTCACCCCCTCTCACCTTAAAGTAATGCCCTTTAGTATTTGACACTTTCACCTTTGTGTAGGTGGGAGACTTTGGACTAGCTACCCTGTCTAATTCTCTGCCCTATTCAAAGCCTCCAGATCCTTCCTGTAATGCAGTGACCAAAACTACACACAATTCTCCAATTATGGCCTCACCAAAGTTTTATAAAGCTCAAGAGTCAAGAGTATTTTATTCTCATATGTCCCAGTATTCTTATTTGCTGCAGCACTACAAAATATGTAAACATAGTACACTGTAAACAAAATGATAAACGAGAGAGAAGAACAAGTTCAGTGTGTATATGTATGCATACTCACAAGTACATATATTTATTTATATATATATATATATATATATATATATATATATATATATATATATATATATATATACTCACAAGTACATATATTTATTTATATATATATATATATATACACACACATAAACACACACAGGCACACATATGTACACACAAAAAAAAAAACAATAGTGCAATAATAATAATAGTCTATTGTAGTTCAGAGCTTATTTGAGGTTTTAGTGTTTAATACCCTAATGGCTGCAGGGAAGAACCTGGACGTTATAGTTTTCAGGCTCTTGTACTTTCTTGCCGGTGGCAGGGGTGAAATGAGTGTGTGGCCAGGATGGTGTAGGGTCTCTGATGATGTTGGCTGCTTTTTTGAGGCAGCGACTCGATAAATCCCTTCGATGGTGCGGAGGTCAGAGCCAGTGATGGACTGGGCAGTGATCACAACTTTTTGCAGTCTTTTCCGCTCCTGTTCAAGTTGCCGAACCAGGTCATGATGCAACCAGTCAATATGCTCTCTACTCTACACATGTAGCTGTAATATGACCCAGATTTTCATATATATATATATATATATATATATATATATATATATATATATATATATATATATATATATATATATATATATATATATATATATATATATATATATATATATATATATATAAACACATACATACTGCCACCTATCCACTTATGTTTCTACTCTCAGGGATCTGTCGACTAATCCCACATCTTTTGATACCCTTAATATGCAAAAGTCTACCAATCATTTTCGTGGATATACTGATTGACTGAACCTCCCAAACCCCTTGGTAGGATTCCCTACCTATGTGACTGTGCAGGACATCTCTATCCTGAAGACCATCCCCTTATTTTGAGACTGCGATTCATGGTTTTTTTTTTTTTAATTTATTTATTATAGAAACATAACAACCAGTGTAGTAAATACCTAATAACTGCCTAATAATATTATATACTGTATTATCCTTATCAGAAAAAACATTGAACTTCATTGTATGCAAAATGAGTACAAAAAGTCTCTTGTAAAATTTTATTTTATCGTTTGTCATTAAAAGTGGAACCAAAATTTCAGAATTTTAGTTTTTGAAAGCCTTTCTCATTATATTCATGATTTAATATACAACCTTTCATTCTTTACACATTGTTAACGTTGGGGGAGGTGGGGGGGGGATGCCAGTGTAATCTGTCCAGTTCCAACTGATAATGCAACTGATATAAAATAAAAGCCTTTAGATTCATAATATTTTTCTAATTCAAGGGCAATTTGTAAATATCTGAAATATTGTGTAAAGGATAATCCTTAGGAAGGTTTTTTTGACTTAACAATTTCATCCGTGCCTTATTTTAGGGAGAAGGCAATAATGGTAGTTCCTGAGGAGAGGGTGGGAAGAAATGACTCCAACCCAGATCTTGCCCGAGGTGGCGGCCCCTCACCTGCTGAAACGGACACCCGGAAAGCAGGTTTGTTTAAACTGAACAAGCTTTATGTTTATTATTTATATTGTGGATCTAAATATGGGTTCTAGTGGAAGCGCGGCAAACTTCTACGGCAAAGAGAGGAAGAAAAATGACAAGAAGAGAATACCAATTTATTAATTCGATAAGAGCAATATTAGAGACTTGTAAGTGCATTGCCTGATTTCTTTCTGTTAATCTACCATTTTAGAAGTAGAAATGTTTACATTTTTGTGTGACAATTAAAGATTTGTTTTTTAAAGCCATGATTTCTTCTATTCCGGCCTTATGCTTACTTTGTCCTCATGCAGGTGGCCAGGTTCAGAAGAAGGAGCAACATCGCATTATAGTGGATTTACGGGAGTTCCGCAGTGAGCTGCCATCGCTGATACATCGGCATGGCATTGACGTGGAGCCAGTCACCTTGGAAGTCGGCGATTACATCCTGACTCCTGACATTTGTGTTGAACGCAAGAGTGTGAGTGATCTGATCGGCTCTTTGAACAATGGCCGTCTATACACACAGTGCATTGCCATGTCACGGTATTATAAACGACCGGTCCTGTTGATTGAGTTTGACCCCAATAAGCCTTTCGCCCTGAATTTCCGAGGATCCTTCCACCAGGAGATTTCCATTAATGACATTACATCCAAGCTCACCCTCTTGACTCTACACTTTCCCAAGCTGCGAATCATCTGGTGTCCCTCTCCACATGTCTCCGCTGAGTTGTTTGAGGAGCTGAAACAAAAACGCCCTCAGCCTGATGCAGCTACTGCCATGGCCGTCACAACCGATTCTGAAATTGTTTCTGAGTCGGACCGATATAATCCAGGTCCACAGGATTTCTTGATGAAAATGCCAGGAGTGAATGCTAAAAACTGCCGGGCATTGATGAACCGCGTAAAAAACATTGCTGAACTTGTAAAACTCACCCAGGAACAATTAGCTGACATCTTGGGGAATGCCAACAATGCCAAACAGATCTGGGAGTTTATTCACTGCTCACATATGGATAAGGCGGCACAAGTCAAAAACAGAAGGTGATATTCAGGGTGGAAATGGACTTTAATGGACTCTTCTGTTGCATTCAGTTATCAATAGCTGTTGAATGCATAAATCTTGAGCACAATGCACATCTTTCGAAGAAGAGTTATCAATGTATTTAATTACATCAAAGCTTAGAATTGTAAAAATAACTGGATACTATCACTGGAAATGTTTCAAATCGGATTGTAGTTATCTAGGTAATAACATCAGGAGCTCTAAGTGAATTCCAGCTTCAACAGTTAGGTGGGTGGCCGATCCCTGTTTTTGTTGAGGATCTTTGTACGATACAATACAACTTTATTTATCCCGGAGGGAAATTGGTCTGCCACAGTCAAACGATACAGTTACAATGCATTGAAAGTGTCATGTACATTATAATAATCTGCTCCTTGTCTAATCCTTTTTAAAATTCAATTCATTAGAGATATGTAAAAAAAAGTTAAACAAACAAGACAGTGGAGTATAAAAATGATAAAGTCAACGCTATTTATATGCAGGAGACATTTTTAAAAAGACAATTTATTTATATAAATCCAGCTAATGTCTGTCATTGGGTCGAATCAACCAAGATGCTTTATTTATGTGTGTAGATGCTTAATAGACTGCAGATGTTCACCACTGCATATACTTGATTAACTGGCCTGTCTAGATTATAATCCATCTGTCATGTTGGATTCATCCCTCGCAGTGCTTTACATATTGTCATTGGAGGCTTCTTAAACGTTAACTCTTTGAAATATCCCTTTGGCATTTTTAATCGTAAAAGCCAAGCTGAACCTTTATTTAACCTTCTGGATCATTTCAGCTTGGAAGATTCTGTTGATGATGGTTGGGGTCCAACATTACTGGAATATCCAAACTTCATCCAAACTGAATGGTATGACATGTAGATAAGTAGATTTTGCTGTGGCATCAAGCAACAAGGTTTAATGGACCAACAGTATTAAGGATTTGTTTCTGAAGCCTGTGATATACACGTAGCCTTAAAATGAATTCCTCTGATTATTTTCCTGAAAATCAATAAATGGAATTTTCATAAATTTATGTGACACAATCAAACTAATTATAAAATGGATAAATTGATTATATGGATGTTGGAAGCTTGATCTTTTTGACAGATCAATTAATATAGCATGCCATCTCCTAGATAGCAAATTTAATAATGTTAAAAATAAATCACTTTGGTTTTACTGATTTTGGTGTTAAATATATAAGGATAGAAAATGAGACCACATGCAGCTTTCTTAGAACCATTTTAAGAATCAATTAAACATAAAAAGAATGGAGAATATAATCTATCTTTCAAATTGATTAAAGGCAGGGAAGGAGCTTGAATATTGAATCAGTGTTTTTTGTACTTGGATATTTTAATATTGGCTATGAGGTTGTTAAACTTTTCAATTAATAAACATTGTAGCACTTAAATCAAGGTTTCAGAAGAAAAAAATGCACTTTGAATGAAGATATTGAGCAACTATGAAAGTGTTTGGTCTGTTGACTGTCGATCTTTTATAGTTAGCACAGTTTACAAGGATGTGTGTAAATGTGCTCTGAATTCTCCAGTCTCCCTCCTCGCAGTTATTCGTAACTGAAAGAGCAGACTGATTTTTGTTTTTTTAAATATTTGCACAACAATTAAAATAGACAGAGGTTGAGGGGTGACCTGATAGGTTTATAAAATTATGAGAGGCATAGATAGGGTAGGCTGTCAGAACCTTTGTCCCAAAATGGAAATATCAATTATGAGAGGGCATGGCTTTAAGGTGAGTGGGGAAAAGTTTAAAGGAGAAGTGCGGCACGTTTTTTTACACAAGGTAGTATGTGCCCGGAATATGGTGCAGGCAAATATCATAGCAGGATTTAAGAAACTCTTAGATCGGCATATGGTAACATTCCCTTTATCCTGTATCTCTGCACAGTGGACGGTCTGATTGTAATCATATATAGTATTTTTGCTGACTGGATAACGCAAAGCAAAAAAAGCATTTGACAATAAACTAAACTAATTAACTAACTGGAAGGATATGGATTATGTGCAGAGAGATAAGAGTTGGTCTTGGCATCTTGTTCAGCACAGATATTATGGGCTGAAGGGCCTGTTCGGGTGCTGTTCTAATTATACTCAGACAAGATTTATTTCCTGCCTCCTTCAAACTTACTGAGTCTTTAGGAGGTGCTGAATGGTTCTTGCATAAAACAGTACAGCACAGGAACAGGCCTTTCAGCCTGCAATGTCCACGCCAAACATGATGCCAAGTTAAACTAATACCCTCTGCCTGCACATAATCCATATCGCTCCATACCTTGCATATCCATGTGCCTATCTAAAAGCCTCTTAAATACCACTATCGTGTCTGCCCCCACTACCCGTGGCAGCAGGCATCCAACCCTCTGTGTAAATGAAAACTTCCCCTGCACATCTCTATAATTCTAAAACTCTTCGTCTTGTTTGTGGCTGTGTGTGTGTCAATATCTGGTTAATTCCTATTTTCTTCCAAACGCGAGGCCACAACCTTCCCATTTTCACACATTCTACTCACATTTTTCCCGTCGAGGCGATAAACATCTTTCTGTCGCATTCCCACCTACATTTCCAAAGTTTTTAATCATTTAAAGTTTTAAAAACTCACTGAGTTTCGGCAAAACAAAAATCGGAATGACGTCATAATGTACTCGCAAAGCAGGACGGGAAACGGGGGGGAGGGGGCGCCATGCTGGAATGTTCTGGAAACCACCCACCCCCCATCCTTTGCCTGTCCAGTCGCAGTCCTCGAGTCAACGCCCACCCGCGGTCTCGCTCGGGTCTGGGCTGGAGCCCAGCCTGGAGCTGGAGTGAGGGCCGATCCCGGGGCTTGGGACGGGACTGTGACTGGAGCAGAGAAAGAAGCAGCCCAAGCGGCGGCCGAGCTGACGGCTGCAGGCTACAGCCAGGGCCGGAGTATGAGCACGCGGCCGAGTTCCAGGCCCCGGCACTGCTCTATGACCTGGCTAGTGCTGGGGCAGGGAATGGGAGTGGAGGAGGATGAGGAGGGAGATGGGGTGGGGTCCTTACACCACTCCTTCTCTGCCCCTCTCCCTCTCGACCCCACTCCCCCTCCATCTCTACTCCCCTCCCCTCCCTCTCTACCCCCTCCCCTCCCTCTCTAGGTTTTTGGATCAGGATGATACCTCTGAAGCTCGTTCTTCCTTTTAATACCATGGATACTCTATAACCTGACCAAACCACCTGCCTTTTACCTATACCTTTGATAACTGTTACCTAAATTAATCTTATCTTTAAAATTTACAATTGACACAGCATTGATTTTATGCAGAACTCTGTCCCACATCTCTACCAATCTTTGCTAGTTCTCAAGTACAGGTTAAACATAAATATGAACATATATATAAAAATATATTTATAAAGTCTGACAAGTGGAACCTAACCACTGACAACTGAAAAGTGAACACCACTAAAAGAGGGTTGATGGGCATAAGAGAAGGATAGAGAGAGAATACATTGCCAGAGACCAGGAATGGAACAAATACGATCACTCCCTGGAATCTGGCAAGGAATGGATTGATTGACCTATTTCTTTCTCATTGTATAAAATAATTTCTTATAATCTTATTGGATTTCCGATAGGATCACTCTGTCTGCTAGTCGTGAAAGGTAATCTGAAGTGTGAAGAATCCTAGACTCCAGTAATCTGCTGCCAACTCCATTATTAAACCTGCTTCAATCAATCATTTATGAGTGCCTGTGATTACAATTCTGCGACAAACCAATTTTTTAAAGACAGAGCTTGACCTCCTTTCTGATAATCTCTTTTATGTGCAAGCAATATCGTTACTCATTGATCAATGGACAAATAATAAGCATGGGTTTCTCTTTCCTGGTAAATAGCAGGTTTCAGAAGTTCCTCACCAGGCAGAGGAATGCAATTTGTCATAAATTGAGGTGTTAGGGTGGCATAATCCCCAATCGGGTTTGGATCTGCCTTGTCGCTTGAACGGAATGATTATCTCCCCTGTAAGTGTTTGGAGTTGCAGTTCTGATCAACCATTACTGGAAGGATGTGGAGGCTTTCGAGCAGGTGCAGATGATGTTTACCAGTATGCTGACTGAATCTGAGGGCTTTTGCTATTAGTTTTCTCTGGAACATTAGAGGCTGACGAGATACCCGTTGGGTCCCAGCTTCACACTGGAGGGCTGGTCCCCCAACGCAATATTTCACCTCTCCACCAATTCCAATATTGCTGGCCAGTGGGGTGGGGGGGGGGGGAGGAGCTTTCTGGAGCACTAGCATGGTGTTGTGGGCCAAAGGGACTGGTTTCCAGAGGGCTAGTATGGACATTGTGGGCCGAATGGATTCTTGGGCTGGCAGCTCAGTCACTGAGACCACACACACACACACACTCACAAACATACACACTCGCTCACAAACACACACTCACATATGCTCACAAACATACACACACACGCATACACATGCATACACACACTCACAAACACATACACACACACTCACTGACTCACACATATATATGGCAGTAAACTTTCTTGAATACTCACAGAGCTGAGCGCGGCTTCTCCACTTTGGGGCTTCCGCAGTTAGCGGCACCTCCGCAATCAGCATGACCGCTGCACTTACCAAAAATTACGCAACCAGCTTGACCTCTGCACTCACCGGAAATTACACAATCAGCGCGACCTGTCCACCAAGCAGAAGTCACGAAATGTGCGGGACTTTTGAACCAAACGCAGTCCGACCTAATAAAGCATTTATTCCTTCCAAACACAGTCGCACCTAATAAAGCATTGCAGTTTCAAGCAGGCCAAACAACTCATGGCATTGCCATTAAGGGCTAACAAATCATTTATTGCAAGTACATTGCAGACTCACAGTTCAGTTGATTCACAGCTTAGAATGAGAGTCGTGGCTTCTCCCTCGCGATCTTGCAGAGTGACTGTGTCACGTCCAGGCATTCGGGGTTTTATAGTCCTGCCCCCCCCCCCCCCCCCCCCGGAAGTGGCGCTACCTTCATCGTGATGATTGATAGGCGGAGGATCTCAAGGTTTTTTAAACACTCATAACTTTTTTATTTTTCATCAATGGGAAAAATCCTCAGGGCCTGCTCTGCGGAGGAGGACTGGGAGTAAGATGGCCAAAAATCATAGCGCTATATGGTATGGTACCATTTTTTTCTAAAATCAATATACTGCACAGACAGGAAGTGGTCAAGATGAGACTTTTAATTATATAGATGAGAGGATAGACTATCTTTTCCCCAAAATGGAAATGTCAAATAGTAGAGGGCATTGCTTTAAGACGAGAGGGGGAAAGTTTAAATGAGACATGCAGAACAAGCTTTTCACACAGAGAATGTTTGGTGCCTAGAATATGTTACTAGAGGTAGTGGTGATAGCAGATGTGATGTTGATGTTTAAAAGGCTATTAAATAGGCACATGAATATGCAGAGCATGGAAGAAACTGGATCATGTGCAGATAGACAGAAGGGATTGGTTTAATTTGACATAATGTCCAGCATACACAACATGGGCCAAAGGGCCTGGTACTGCTCTGAACTGTTCTATGTTCTATAACGTGAAAAATATTAAAAACAAAGGATTAATGTTAAACCTAAGACTCATTTGCTTTAGGCAGACACAAAAAGCTGGATTGACTCAGCGGGTTGGGCAGCATCTCTAGAGAAAAGGAAGAGATTACATCTGTCTAAAGAAGGGTCTTGACCCAAAATGTCACCTATACCTTTTCTCCAGAGATGCTGCCCAACCCGCTGAGTTACTCCAGCATTTTGAGTCTATCTTCGGTTTAAACCAGCACCTGCAGTTCCTCCTGACTCATTTGCTTTACTTGTCTGCTAGTGATTGAGCGCCATCTAGTGGTAGCACTTACACACCAACTACAATGTGGTACTTTTTTATCGATAACAGCTAGTTTGATTAACAAAGATTACTATATATTTGCTTTTTTTTCTTATTCAACGTCATGTGCCATAGATCTGTAGTGTTTCTATTGTTAGCCCAGTCAGTGCTTCTATAATAGGGTTGTGCAATCTCACGAAACATCTTGAGCACATTTTTCGCATGAGGTATAATGAATTGAATTAGCATAGCACGTTGCTGTGAAATAACATTCTTTGCCACACTGATGACTGCGGCTGCATAGGTAATGTACTCTGACCTCTGCTGATTCACAGTACTGTCAACCCACACTGCCTTCCACTTCTTAGTCAGAACATAGGCAGAATAAATTACACATTTAAGTGGAAAGGTGTAATTTCACAGCCATCACCCAACCTGAATATCTACTAAATGTACGTAGGTAGACAAAAATGCTGGAGAAACTCAACGGGTGTGGCAGCATCTATGGAGCGAAGGGATAGGTGACTTCTCAGGTCGAGACCCTTCGTCAGACTGATGCAAGGGTGGGTGGGGCGGGAAGAAGAAAGGAAGAGGCGGAGACAGTGTGCTGTGGGAGAGCTAGGAAAGAGGGAGAAAGCAAGGACTACCTGAAATTGGAGAAGTCAATGTTCATACCACTGGAGTGTAAACTAACCAAGCGAAATATGAGGTGCTGCTCCTCCAATTTGCAGTGAGACTCACTCTGGCCATGGAGGAGGCCCAGGACAGAAAGGTCGGATTCGGAATGGGAGGGGAAGTTGAGGTGCTGAGCCACTGGGAGATCAGGTTGGTTATTACGAACTGACGTGTTGGGCGAAGCGATCGCCAAGCCTGCGCTTGGTCTCACCGATGTAGAGCAGCTGACACCTAGAGCAGCGGATGCAATAGATGAGGTTGGAGGAGGTGCAGGTGAACCTCTGCCGCACCTGGAAAGACTGCTTAGGTCCTTGGATGGAGTCAAGGGGGGAGGTAAAGCGACACGTGTAGCATTTCCTGCGGTTGCAAGGGAAAGTACCAGGGGAGGGGGTGGTTTGGGTGGGAAGTGACGAATTGACCAGGGAGTTACGGAGGGAGCGGTCTCTGCGGAAAGCCGAAAGGGGAGGAGATGGGAAGATGTGGCCAGTGGTGGGATCCCGTTGGAGGTGGCAAAAATGTTGGAGGGTTATCTGTTGTATGTTACGGCTGGTAGGGTGGAAGGTGAGGACAAAGGGGACTCTGTCCTTGTTATGAATGAGGGGATGGGGAGTGAGAGCAGAGCTACGGCATATAGAAAAGAACCTGGTGAGAGCCTCATCTATAGTCGAAGAGGGGAACCCCCATTCCCTAAAGAATGAGGACATCTCCGATGCCCTGGTTTGGAACACCTCATCCTGGGTGCAGATGCGGCGTAGACGGAGGAATTGGGAGTAGGGGATAGAGTCCTTTCAGAAGCAGGGGGGAAGAAGTGTAGTCCAGATAGCCATGGGAGTCAGTGGGTTTGTAGTAGATGTCGGTCAGTAGTCTGTTACCTGCGATGATGATAGTGAGGTCTAGAAACGGTAGGCAGATGTCGGAAATGGTCCAGGTGAATTTGGATGCTGGATGGAAGTTAGTGGTGAAATGGATGAAGTGTACTAAATGTACATAGTGCATTGCTAAAACAAGTAGCAAGGAAACTAGTGTATAAAGACCTAAGCATCCAATGCATTCATTAGATGTTTTTTGTACTTACACTAATAAAACTTGGATATTGGTTTAATTGGGATGTTATAGTTTGTGAGAAATTGAAAATATAGGTCTGGCAATTCTCACATATTTCTCTATACCTCATAACATGTTTTGTCAGTTTATCCATCTTTAACCATTTCAACCTTTTATTTTTGGGGTCAGCACTTAGGCACACTTTGTTCCTGGGACCCATCCATCCCATTGGGCAGTTAGCCCAGCCGCCCTAGGAGTTGGTACATTTTAAGAAAATAGAAACCTTTATTCAATCTTATGACAGAAAAAAAAATTTAAACTGCAGATGCTGAGAAGATGGGAATACTGAAGTACTTGGCAAGTTAGCCAGCACTTGTGGAGACAGAAACATGGTTAATGATTCAAGTCAATGATTATATGAGAATTTGGGAAAGAACTGGCTTTAAATATCATCAGACAATGCTGGAAATACTCAGCAGGTCACGTGCATCTGTAGGAAGAGAAACAATAGTGAATGTTACAGGTTGGGGATCCTTTGTTAGAATTGAAAATAAGACGAGAAGCTTCTAAAGCTGCAGGGACGGTGGGGGAATGAGTGTCTCTGATAGGATAAAACTGGGGTGATCATGGGTGTAAACTATAAACAAAGTTATATGTTCAATGAGTGAATGGAAGCAGTTAGAGAGTAAGAATGGAGACAAAACATCCATGATAAAAGAATGTGGGAGTTGGCAAGTGCAGAGCAGGAACACAAGCCCAGTAGGTCGGGCTTGGTTTGTCCACCACTCCCAGAGAGGGAAAAAGCCATGTCGAGCTAATATTGCAGATGGATGACTGATACTTGCTGAGAAATCAAGTACCTGATGGGACAGAAGTTTAGGGGTAACGTGAGGGGGAACTTCTTTACTCAGAGGGTGGTGGCTGTGTGGAATGAGCTTCCAGCAGAAGTGGTGGAGGCAGGATTGATTTTAACATTTAAAAGTAAAGTGGATAGGTATATGGACGTGAAGGGAATGGAGGGGTATGGTCTGAGTGCAGGTAGATGGGACTAGGGGAAAACAAATGGTCGGCACGGACTGGAAGGGCCGAGAGGTCCTGTTTCCGTGCTGTAATTGTTATATGGTTATATTTCAGAATTTGACTTTGAATCCAGAAGGCTGCAACATGCGCAGGCAGAGATGAGGTGCTGAACCTCAAGCTTGCACAGATATCACCGTGACAATACAGGGGACCGCAGGTTGATGGGTCCACTCCCACTCTGACCTCTCAGTCTGTGGCCCATCAGTGGGGGGGTGGGGGCATAATCTAAAAATGAGGAACAAGCATAAAACAGCACAGCACGGGAACAAGCTCTTTGGCCCACTATGTCTAGGTTGGCCACCATGCCAATGTAGCTAATCCCATCTGCCTGCATGTTGTTCATATCTTCCTATTCTGTGCCTGTTCATGTCTGGCGAAATGTCTCTTAAAGTCTGCTATTCGATCTACTTATACCAGCTGCCTTGATTGTGCGTACCGCCCTCTATGTTGCTTTCTTATAAAAACCTATCATGTTGAGAAGTTGGGCCGAGCACAGACCGCAGAAAGGTTAACGAGCATTCATTCCCGAGGGAATTTTTTTTTTTTAAGGATCTCACTAAAATATTTAACATATAAATTTGGAGTAAATGTCCTTTTAAAATGAATTTCTCATTTAGGAGCTTGCAATTTATTTTCAGATGGAATGCTTTGTAAAAGAATAAAATAGATTTATTGTTAAAGAGTGAAATGGACAGATGTTTATGGAGTGAAGGAGGGTTAGTTGTATGTAAACTTTTTTAATACATTTGTGTAAAGTACCTGTTGAGGAGTGGGGGAGCTGAAACACAAAGGTGGTGGTTAAGTTCGACAACTTTATGAAGGCTACAAAAATGTTATTATTTAACCCACAACACAAGGAACAATTTTGTTGACAACTGTTCATTTGATAGATACAGTGCATTCAGAAAGTATTCACTTCACTTTTTCCACATTTTGTTACGTTACAGCCTTATTATAAAATGGCTTAAATTAATTGTTTTTATCATCAATCTACACACAATACCCCAGAATGAAGAAGCGAAAAAGGGTGTTTAGAAATTTTTGCAAAGTAATTAAAAATAAATAACTGAAATATCACATTTACACAAGTATTCAGACCCTTTGCGATGACACCCAAATTGAGCAAAATTGTCCGTTGACCTCCGAGACAGGATTGTGTCAAGACACAGATCTGGGGAAAGGTGTAAAACAATTTCTGCAGCATTGCAGGTCCCGAAGAGCACAATGGCCTCCGTCGTTCTTAAATGGAAGAACTTTGGAACCACCAGGACTCTTGTGGTTCAAGAGCCAAACTGAGCAATCGGGGGAGAAGACTCCTTGGTCAGGGAGTTGACCAAGAACCCGATGGACACTCTGACAGAGCTCCAGAGTTCCTCTGTGGAAAAGGGAGAACCTTCCAGAAAGACAACTATATCTGCAGCACTCCACCAATCAGGCCTTTATGGTAGAGTGGCCAGACGGAAGCCACTCCTCAGTAAAAGACACATGACAGCCCGCTTGGAGTTTGCCAAAAGGCACCTAAAGGACTCTCAGACCATGAGAAACAAGATTCTCTGGTCTGATGAAACCATGATTTAATTATTTGATCTGAATGCCAAGCGTCATGTCTGGAGGACATCTCCTGGCCAATACCATACCTACGGTGAAGCATGGTGGTGGCAGCATCATGCTGTGGGGATGTTTTTCAGCGGCAGGAACTGGGAGAATAGTCAAGATCAAGAGAAAGATGAACTGAGCAAAGTACAGCGAGATCCTTGATGAAAACCACTCCAGAGCGTTCTGGACCTCAGACCGGGGTGGAGGTTCAACTTCCAACAGGACAATGACTCTAAGCACACAGCTAAGACAACGCAGGAGTGGCTTCGTGACAAGTCTATGAATGTCCTTGAGTGGCCCAGCCAGAGCCCTAACTTGAACCCGATCGAACATCTGAGGAGGGACCTGAAAATAGCTGTGCATCGACCCTCCCCATCAAACCTGACAGAGCTTGAGAGGACCTGCAGAAAAGAATGGGAGAAATTACCCAAATACAGGTGTGCCAAGCTTGTAGCATCATACCCAAGAAGACTTGAGGCTGTAATCGCTGCCAAAGGTGCCTCAACAAAGTACTGAGTAAAGGGTCTGAATACTTATGTAAATGTGATATTTCAGTTATATATTTTTAATTACTTTGAAAAAATTTCTAAACACCTGTTTTCACTTTTTTATTATGAGGTATTGTGTGTAGATTGATGATAAAAAAAAAAAACAAGAATTTAATCCATTTTAGAATAAAGCTGTAACATAACAAAATGTGGAAAAAGTGAAGGGGTCTGAATACTTTCTGAATGCACTGTATACTGGCCTTGGAACTCTGCAAAGTTTCATTTGATCTCCTGCCATAACCTAAGTGGTACAAGAAACATGAAAACTACAATAATATGTGCAACATGTTTAATGTTGCAAAACGTTCCAAGTAACTTCCCAGGAGCATTGTCAAACAATTCATGGTGCCAAGTTCCTTCAGAAGATAAGGCAGGAGCCTCAGACGATTGATACAGGAAGTAGATTTTGAGGGATTCTTTGGCTGTAATTTTAAAGTCATTTGTAAAATGGTAAATCTTAGCTCCAAAAATATATGGTTTGCACGATATTATCTTTTGTGATTGCATGCTGCCTTTTCCATAATTTCAGTGATCCTTCAGAAAAGTACTGAGGGGTTGTTACATTGAACAAGGCCACGCCATTCAACTCAAGTGCAACGTAGGGGGTATAAATAGACAATAGGTGCAGGAGTAGACCACTCGGCCCTTCGAGCCAACACCATCGTTCAATGTGGTCATAGCTGATCATCCCCAATCAGTACCCCGTTCCTGCCTTTCACCCATATCCCCTGACTCCACTATCTTTAAGAGCCCTATCTAGCTCTCTCTTGAAAGTATCCAGAGAACCGGCCTCCACCGCCCTCTGAGACAGAGAATTCCACAGACTCACAACTCTCTGCGAGAAAAAGTGTTTCCTCATCTCCGTTCTAAATGGCTCACCCTTTATTCTTAAACTGTTTCTTAAAGATTCTTCAGCACAAAGTGGAATACTTATCCAATTCCAATGATATTTATTCCGTAACTAATAAAACCACAATGGCTCAAGTAGGCATTTTTGTGGGATTTTGATATGTATAAGATTACCATTTTGGCCTAAATAATCATGTGATTGAATTTCATAAGTAACATTGATTTAAGAATGTTGATGATTTGATAAAGTATTGCATAATAATAATTTATTTAGACTAACAAATATCCAGTTAAGTTATATATGCAAATTAAATAAGATGTATTTGCAATACATTTTTTTGTATTTAAGCTTATTTAGCAATTGGTCTTACTTTGTCAATGACTGGCAATAATGAAGACACCAGTAAAGTTAACCTCGGGTACAAACCCATGCCTTTCACCTCAGTTCTTGAGATACCAATGATCGAGACCATCAGATTAAGTCTAAGATGAGGTCTCTATTGAACTATCAGTGTGTGGCCTACTATCATGTTGGTCGACACGGACTGGAAGGGCCGAGAGGGCCTGTTTCCGTGCTGTAATTGTTATATGTTATATGTCACAGGGCAAGCTTGAAGCTCAACGCCTCAACTCAGTTAGAAGCTGTTAAATTATTATGACTCTAAGCACAGAGACTATTTCTACAAATGTATGATGAGGAGCAGGAGTATGCCACTTGGCCACCCAAGCCCGATCTACCATTTAATAAATTCATGGCTGATCTGATTGTAACCTGGACAATGCGATCTTACCTGCCTGTATCTACCCTTTCATCTACTTCCTTATCGAGTATCTATCTGTCTTGGCTTTGAAAATAGTCAAAGATTCTGCTTCCACTGTTCTTTGAGGCAAAGAATTTTAAAGAATTAAAACCTTTTGCGGGGAAAACAATATTCACCATGTCTTTGTCCTAAATGAGTGAACTTTTATATTTTTAATAAGGACCCTGCTTCTCGATTATCCCATAAGATGAAACGTCCTGTCTGTGTACGCGCTGTCAAGATCCTCAGGATTTTGTTTGTCTTACTTTCCGAAACTCCGATGGATACGTGTGTAGCCTATCCAACCTTTCCTTGAGGCAAACTGCCTACTTCAGGTATCAGCTGAGTAAATCTCCTCTGACTTGCACTCAATGTATTCACAGCCTTCCTATAGACCACCAGGTGACGCCGTACGATGACAGCCTCGCCAACGGCGGTCTGTCTCGTCCTTTCCTGCTGTTGTTTTTCGTCTGTTGTTAATTATATGTTTTAGTGTATCTTTAGTTTGTACTATGTGGGGTGGGGGATGGGGGAAACTTTTTTTATATCTTTCCTCGACAGAGATGTGACTTTTTCCGTATCGTATCTCCGTCCACACTGCGGCCTAACATCGTGGAGCTGGCGGCCTCTTGCTGGGGATCGACTTTGGGAACTACAACCACGGGAGCCAGCGGACTTCACATCGTGGAGCTGGTTAGGGACCGACTTCGGGAGCTCCAAACTGCAGAAGCTTCGATTGCCGGCTGCGGGGGATTTGATCATCCCGACTGTAGATAGTTCGACTGCCGCGACCACGGGAGAAAAGGAGGGAAGCAGATAATACGTTATTGCCTTCCATCACAGTGCGCTGTGGTGGATGTTTATGTTAATGTTTATGTAGTTGGGTGTTTTGTTGCTTTTTTGGTATGACTGGCAAATCAAATTCCTTGTATATTTTTACATACTTGGTTAATAAATTAATTACAATACAATACAATAGATGAGGAAATCTATATTACTAAAAGTCTGATCTTGAACGCTTTTGGCTCGCTGTGCTGTGATTTCCGAGAGAACGCCGCCACCTACGGCCGTCATTTTTGGCCAGCTCGCACAGAGCCCCCCTCTGCCTACCTGGACCACAGAATTTTTCCCATCGATGAAAAATCAGAGAGATATTTATGTTTTTAACAAATTCGCCATTCTCTCTGCTGCCCCTGCTGGAGGGAGGAGGAGGGACTATAAAACCAGGAATTGGTGTGCCTCACTCAGTCTCTGCAAGATGAAGAAACCAGTGGGTCACGTCTCTCTGAATAGCACTGAGCACATGTCTACTCAACTGTGAGTGCCCTTAATGTGGGTTGAAAATGAAAATATGGTTGGTTTGAAGTAAAAAGACACTGCCTGCAAATGTTTGTTTGGGGGGGTTGGGATGAAGTTAAAAGGCACTACTGCAAATGGTGGCTTTGGGTTGAAGTTAAAAGGCACCACTGCAAATGGTGGCTTGGGTGCTTTGGGTAACTTCCTGTTTGCACTGTATATTGATTTTAGATAAAACGCTACCACTTACTGCTGTGATTTTTGGCCATCTTACTCCCCCCCCCCCCCCCCCCGCCCGCTCACCAAGTGCAGAGGATTCTTCCCATCAATTAAAAATAAAAGTGTTATTAGTGTTTCAAAAATGTTAAGAATCTCTCTCCTGTCATGAAGGCCACACCTTTTCCGGTGGGAGGGGGAGAGGTTATAAAACTCGGAAGTGTGGGTGTGGCTCAGTCTCTGCATGATGGGGGAGGGGGAGGTCACAACTCTGTCTGAGCTGTGAATCAACTGACCACACTGAATGTCTACTGAACTGTGAGTTTGGTGTTTTGTGTGGTTTTATGGTGGTTTCATCCTGCTTGAAATGGTATGAAACTGCATTTGAATGTGGTGGCCTTGCACCCTGCATGAAATGGTATGAAGCTGCATTTGAATGTGGTGGCATTGCACCCTGCATGAAATGGTATGAAGCTGCATTTGAATTTGGTGGCCTTGCAACTTGCTTGAAGTGGTATGAAACTGCACTTGAATTCGGTGGCCTTGGATCCAGCTTGAAGTGTTATGAAACTGCACTTGAATTTGATGGCCTTGCACCCTGCTTGAAGTGGTATGAAACTGCACTTAAATGTGGTGGCCTTGCACCCTGCTCGAAGTGGTAAGAAACTGCACTTGAATTTGGTGGCCTTGCATCCTGCTTGAAATGGTAGGAAAATGGATTTGAATTTGGTGGCCTTGCACCCTGCTTGAAATGGAATTTCAAGGAATAGCCATGAGTCAACTGCCAGCCCACCAGCTGTGAGTGAGCTGCCAGCACATCAGGCTTGAGGGACTGAGCTGCCAACCCAAGAACCCATACCAGCGCTCCAGAAAGCCCCCCCACTGGCCACCAATATTGGAAATGGTGGAGAGGTGGAATATTGCGTCGGGGGACCAGCCCTCACATGTCAACATGGGACCCAATGGGACCCACTCAGTCTACTAAATACTATATTTAGTGTCTCGGATACTGAGAAAGGATGGTGTGAAACATCTGAATTCCAGGAACCGGTGTTTATCTTCTTTTGTGGCTTTAGTAGCATTTCTGCTCATATGAGCCATTCATAATTCTCTTCCCACATGTGGTTTCTTATTCCTGCTAAGTACGGGCAGTTCCCTTCCTCTAAAAGTACAACATTCTGGGCACAATGAAACAATGAACAGATTAATAACATCTGAAAAAGACTAAGCTATTGTTCAGGTCCTCACATAGTTAACCAGCTCCATGCTGCCTGCAATCAAAGCAGGTCATTTTGCAACAGAAATAAAGATAGGTTAAAGTTTAATTTGCAGTGGAGCCGTAACTGAGATTAAAATTAACCCAGCTTTACTTTTTGGATATGTGGACATTTTTAATTATTTATAATTCTTTTAACATTTTAATAACTTGAATAATAGTGCTTTTACCAGGTGAAAAAGTCCACTTCTTATTCCCTTTGGACAAGATAGGTGCCAGGACAGGTGTGTAGGAAAGAACTGCAGATGCTGGTTTACATCGAATATAGACACATAATATGTCTTTGCCATAATAACGATACTGTGGCTAGGTGAGTTCTCCATATTTCAATCTTTAAATCTCTTCCATGCAAAAAGAAGTTACATCATTTATGTAGATAAATTTGTAAAGATTTTTCCAGTTTATTAATCAAAACCATGTCTTGCCATCAACCATTGAGCGTATTAACTTCCTTCCATGTGCTGTGCAGTATTTGGTTTAACAATCATGCCACTTAAAAATAATATGTAAAAAGGAACTGCAGATGCTGGTTAAAACCAAAGATAGACACAAAATGCTGGAGTAACTCAGTGGGACAGGCAGTATCACTGGAGCGAAGGAATGGGTGACGTTTCGGGACGAGTCCCTTCTTCAGATAATGTTACTGAGGTGGAATGTAGCTGTCTTTGTGGTACGGATGATATAAATATTGGAAACCTGGAGGAAAATAGGACACCTAACTAGCAAGTAACTGGTTCATTCTCAAATAGTACCCATAGTGAGGGATAAACTCAGTTACAAGGATCAGAGTTTGTGGTGGGGCTAGTGAAATTTGTTTTGGTCTTCCATTTGACAGGGAGAAATTATAGCCCAAGTCTGAGTCTTACTAATGCTGAAAAAAAATGAATGGCTGATAAAGAGAAAGAGAAGGTGAATAGGTGGATCTAATATTGGAGATACATGTTAAAGTTGACCATAGCTTCACCAAGGACCAGAGGAGGAATGGTCCCTGGAGGACTCCAGTGAGGGGATGGGAAGAAAAGCTACTCCTGGAGATGCTCTGGCCAGAATAGTATGGATAAAGTGGAATCAAGTAAGGTTCCTCTGCGCTGCGTAGGAAGAGGATGATATATGTTTAGCCATGTCACAGAGAGATCAAAAAGGACAGTCGCAAAACGGTTACATAAAATCAATGATAGACACAAAAAGCTGGAGTAACTCAATGGGCCAAGCAGCATCTCTGGAGAGAAAGAATGGGTGACGTTTCGGGTCAAGACCCTTCTTCTGATTCTTCCAATACATAAAGTCAAAGATGACAGTTTAAATTTTGTGACAGGAACAAAAATTTGAATGGCCACATTGAAAGTGGGAGTCACCGAGCATGCATGTTAGGTTTTAACTAATTGAGTTAACCTTTGTTCCATTGCATTTTGTACCTACATTTTCAAACTCTAGAGGGCACTCCAGCCCTGAAATGATACTATCATTGTCATAGCCGTTATGCAGCTTTTGATATGATAAAATATACATTCAAGTAAAAGATGCATCTCAAATCAGTAAGATATGTGTACTGACTTCTTACTATACAGTCTAATGACATAAATCTTTGACAACTTTGTTTTTGAAATGCGTTACTACATATTTAAATTCTATTTTGTGATTTTGTAGCAAGATTTTAGATTTGTACCATGTACTGTGTAGAAGCAAACAATGGAATCAAAGGCCCTTTCAAGAATAACAAAGAACAGATGATCCTGGTCTTGGAATTTCTGATCTCATGTCAATGAGGTCCAATTAATCAGCACACATTTGTTCCAGTCACCCAAATGGGTCTGGAAATGGTATATTATCGTATCAAGTAAAATTAGGGAAAGCTATCGTCATTGTTAACCAGGGTACACAAAAGGCTGGAGAAACTCAGCGGGTGCAGCAGCATCTAAGGAGCGAAGGAGATGGGCGACGTTTCTGGGTCGAGACCCTTCTTCAGACTGGTCAGGGATCAGGGAAACGAGAGATATAGACGGTGATGTGGAGAGATAAAGAACAATGAATGAAAGGTCATTGTTAACCAATTGTGTAGCAGGCATATCCACAAGTTGAGTCACTGATAACTACACGTATGGTGATTTTGGTTGCTCCATATGGACATGTGCACTTCCAAAAACATGCCTCGTTTCCCCAAGTATTGTGACATGCATTTTCACAATATCCAAATCATGAAGCCATTCCAAGTTGACAGAATCACTGCTGGAATTTAATGAGTTGAAACTGCAAGATTAGGAAAGAAAAGCACAGTTAAACATGTTACTTATCCAGTTAATGTTATCCTACTCACTAGGGAACTAGTTCATTGGATTAATTAAGACTAAGAGAAACATCTCATCCCTCAAGTAACAAGTCACCCTAACCAGATTCCATTAACATTCCAGTATGTTATTAATGCCTGACACTATCACTGAAATGCTGTGTTCAGAGTCACATTACTGAGTCTACCAGCGAGAGTTGACTTGGTTTCAATGTTGCAGCATAGAACGTCTCACACTCTGCTCATATTGCTATTCCACTTCATTGTTCCTTTCCCTGCTCACTGTGAATAGATCGAAAGAAAAGCATCAGCCTCATCTTATCCGATAAAATTATTTCTCCGAACAAAAGTTTGTATTCAGTGAAAAAACACACAAAGTGCTGGAGTAACAACATTTCAGACAGCATCTCTGGAGAACGTGGCTAGGTGACATCTCTTATTCATCGGTAATCTGCTTGAATGGTTGTTTCTCAAAAATTTACCCTGCCTTTACTTGCGATTCTGCAAAACATATTTTCTTCAGGTTTTTGTGAATGTTGTGAACAGAGGGTTCAGAATGACATTTCCCAGATTTCTATTACTACTAATTAGACAGCCCTTTATTCGCCATGTTCTGCTTCCAATCATGGCTTATGGTTCTAATCTTCCAAAAAGTATTTTTAAAGTCACTGTAACATTTTAATTATATTTCTTACTTTGAAAATTAATCAACCCAATTGCAGCTGGAAATTCAAATGTTCACTTCCATTGATTGGTAAACATTTATGGAAAACGTTTTAAAAACTGAAAGCCTGGAATAATGCTTAACTCCCTCAAAGCACAATGAGCATGAATATATTACATTGTATTTGAACCATATTCATTGGATTTTAAATTTTATTCATTTAAAACTCTTTTAGTGCACATGGCAATTCATGTTAATACTTTAACCGCTGTGTATATGAACCTTAATGATCTATGATTGGAAGTTGAAAGTTGATTTGGTGTTGGAGTTGAGCTTCTCTTTCATTCCGATTTTATTTGCTGCGCATTGATGAGAATTTTAATTCTTGCAAAAGGTAAAGTATAATTTTCTTCGGTATAATAAACAAGCAATGACAGAATCTGAAACAGCACAACCCATGAGTATCATTGGTACTGAAAGATGGCAACATTCTTTGATTGGTCAAACAAGAGGGCATGACATGAGAATTAAGGGACAGAAGTTTAGGGGTAACGTGAGGGGGAACCTCTTTACTCAGAGGGTGGTGGCTGTGTGAAATGAGCTTCCAGCAGAAGTGGTGGAGGCAGGATCGATTTTAACATTTAAAAGTAAAGTGGATAGGTATATGGACGTGAAGGGAATGGAGGGGTATGGTCTGAGTGCAGATAGATGGGACTAGGGGAAAACAAATAGTCGGCACGGACTGGAAGGGCCGAGAGGGCCTGTTTCCATGCTGTAATTGTTATATGGTTATATAGTTATATGTGCAAGTGAGGTAGCTTGGAAGAATCCTCACTACTCAGCTGCCCTATTTAAGAATGCTTTGAGGGAAGATTGAATAAAACTGTTTCCAAGACTCTTTAAAATTATTGTATCTTCGAACTTGGTCCTACGCTGAAAACATAACAATTTTGTATTTTCTTTATTATGTGATATAACAGGCAGCAGCTGGTAGAGGCAGTTGTAATAAAGGCAGGTCTTGATTCTGACCCTGGCAGTTGTGGGATATCAAAGAGTAAATGAATACCAGATCAGAATGTTCTGTCGACCAAATATTATTATTTCATTGGAAGCAGTTGTGTATTCCAAGAATGTTGACCAGCATTATGTAATATGGAAGAAGAACTCAGTGTTCAACATTAGTGTTTCAGAGACTGTCACCTAGAACTCATGGTCTACATTTCTTGGAAACTATCAAAGCTTTTCAGCTTCCATCAACAATCATCTTGCAAATTGGTTGAAGACGTTGATCCTAATTTTTAAGAGATAATTTTAAAGAAATCTTGCATTATTAATGTTTTTCTCCTGTCATTTTTCTTGTAAATTACATTATGAGTATGGCTCACAGTAATATAAAAACATTGCAGCATGCACGGTATCTTGAATAATCCAAAAATATTTTTTAATTTGCCATAAATTTTTCCTTATGTATCCCTTTCCAGCGTACGTATGAATGGGTCAATGAACCTTTGGATTCTGTAATATGAGTAACCTGAATCTGCCAGAAGCTGAACTGGAATAGCCATATCCACAATTGGGCAACAAGTGCAGGTCAAAGGCTAGGAATACTGCAGTGAGTAACTCACCTCCTAATTCCCCAAAGTCTGTCCACCACCTATAAATCTCAATACAATACAATACAATCTATCATTACATAACTAAAACTCTAATCCTCTGCTCTTCTGGTTTGCGTGGTTTTTCTATTTGCGTAAAAATAGTACACGATAGCACTACGATTTTTCACCAGGTTACTCACCGTTCTCCTGTGCTGCGAGTGCAACATGTTTAGTTCCGATCGGTAGTATATTGTAAAAGTTATCAAGGTTTTCAAAATCTTAAAAAATGCACGTACGCTGATTCCTTCAGTTAGCGCCACACAGGTTGGTCTCTTCTCCTGTGAGTCAATGCCACGGCCGGGATGGCGACGCCCTCCAACCCCATCACCCCCCCCCCCCCCCCTCCCCGCAGCAGCAGCGAGCAGGCAGGTAGGCAGGCAGGCGGATAGGCAGGGCAGGGACGGACCGAGAAGCAGCAGTGGGCAGGCAGGTGTGGTGTTAACAATCTGGAGTTGAACGTGTAAATCCTTCATTGAGGAGCAATATGCCTTTAACCCATAAACTGCCCCCAATAATTCCAAAGAATTGATCCCGTGTGTGTGGAGAATCAACCTTTCGTGTTCATGCCATCTACCCCCACAGCTAGACTCGATGTCCAAGCGGCAGCGGCGGGCGGTCGGACAGGACTGGGACTGGCCGAACGGCGGCTGAACCGGAGTGGGCAGAGGGAGGGAGAGTCGGGTCGCAGGGTGGCCGAGCAATTTGCACAGAGTTTGAGTCGCACACGCACACGCACACGCACACGCACACACACGATGCAAACTGGTCCAATCATCAAGTCAACGGTGAATGACCTGTGGAGGAAGGAACTGTAGATGCTGCTTTTTATGGATGGAGGGAGTGTCCGAGGGTAGGGGACAGGTGAGAGAGGGAGGGATTAGGGGAGGAGGAGAGGGGAAAGATCCTGGGGAGGTCAGGAGGGAGAGTGGAGGAGGAGGGGGAATAGATGGAGAGGAGGGGGAGTGGAGGAGGTCAGGAGAGATAGTAGGGGCATAGGGGGAGTTGAGGAGTGGGGGATAGCAGAATAGGAGGGGAGAGGAGTTAGGGAGGGAGGGAGCGAGGGAGTGACTGAGGGTAGGGTAAAGAAGAGGGAGTGCGAAGAGGAGGTGGAGGGAGTGCAGGGGAATGAGGGGAAATGAACCATGCCTGCGCAGTTGGGGGCTAAGTGTTTGTGGTGCAATATTGCGTTGGGGGAACGGGTTGTGTAGGGGGACGAGGCTTCCCGTGTGACAGCCACTTAGTCTAGTAATACTTTATTAGCCAAGTGTGTTTTGCAACATACGAGGAATTTCATTTGCCAAGTCAGTCATACAAATAAAATACATTTTAACATAAACATCCACCACAGTGACTCCTCCACATTCCTCACTGTGATGGAAGGCAAAAAAAAAGTAACTTCCCTTCTTTGTCCTCCAGAGGTCGGGGGCCTCGAGCCTCCCATTGATGGGACGATCTTACTTCCGAAGCCAGCGGCGGGCCTCCTCATCGGGGCGATCAGCTCCTGCATCGGGGGGGAATCTCAGCTCCCCCGTGCCGAGCGATTGGACCCCGGGTCGGGGCTGCTCGAACGTCATGCGATCTCTGGACAGCGAGCCCTTGGTTGTAAAATCCTCAGGCTACGGTTGGAGCGATCCCAGGCAAGGAATCAGCTCAGATGGTAAGTCCACGCCCCACGGTGGGGCTCAAAGTCAGTCCCAGGGCCCTCCAGCTCCATGATGTTAGACCGCAGAGCGACCAGAGATACAACCCGAAAAACAATCGCATTTCCGGCAAGATAAGAGACTGAAAAAAAAAGTTTCCCCCACCCCCCACATAAAACAAACCAGAGAACATTTACACAAACTTTTAAAACACACTAAAACATTTTTTTAAAAGACGAAAAAACAGACAGACTGTTTTTTCGTCTTTTAAAAGAACAGGTGCGGCGCACCTGATGGTTCCATCAGGAACATGATGGAAATACTCTACTTGCCTGGATGGGTGCAGCTTCACCAACACTCAAGAAGATTGACATCCCACAGCCTACTTGAGAGACTCCCCATCTGCAACTATTGATTCACTCCACCACCTATCCCTTAACATCATCAAGGCAAAACAGTTGGCTGTTATCCTTGTTGAATGAGATGGCATAAAACGATCACCGGCTTCTGGTTCTGCTGCATCCATATCACAAGGAGCCTATCCTGGTCCCTTCACTTTACTCTCTTAGGCGTCTGTGAGGATGCTCCCAAACTTATACAGATGTGCTACTGAATGTATTCTGATGGGATTCATCTCGGCCTGGTGTGGCGACTGCTCTGCTTCTAATCACCTGAATCTGAAGAGAGTGATGAACATGGCCCAGTCTAACACCGGATTGTTACTTCCTTCCACCCAGTCCATTTTCAGGGTACATTGCATCAAGAAGGCTCAAAGTATCATCAAGGATGTCTATCACTCGGGCCATTCCTTTTACTCTCTTCTAGCTTCCAGTGAGAAGATGTAACAGCTTGAAATGTCAGCCATGCAGACTTAAAACGGTTTCTTCCCGACTGCTATCCAGCTTCTGAACCAATCATCTATTTCACACCTCATTCGAGGAGTTGCTGCCATCTATACATAACTAAAACTCTGATCTTGTTATCTTCCAGTTTGGCGATCTTTCTATTTGCGCAAAGACGGTTCGCGATTGCGCTACGATTTTTCGCCAGTTCACTCACCGTTCTCCTGTGCTGCGAGTCCACTAAGTTCCGTTCCGATCGGTTGAATGTTGTAAAAGCTAGCGAGGTTTAAAAATCTTAAAGTACGCTCTTGCGCAGATCGATCTCTTTTCCTGCCAGTCAGCACCACGCGGATTAGTCTCTTCCGCTGTCACTCCCCGGCCGCCCCTTCCTGCGCCACCGCATCTTTACTGGAGCAGAGGATGGCCGGCGAAGGTTTCCAACCGGACACAATTTTTGAAGCAACCCGAAACAGCCCAGCGTCAGAGACCCGACCCAGCCCCAAGTCGGAGACCCAGCCCAGCCCAGTCAGTGATGTCACCAAATGGAAAGCAGAGGAGAACAACCAGCGACCAGTGCCCGCTGCGAGTCCCCATCGCGCCACCAATTCCAGCCACTTCCCCTATGGTCCCCCTCGCTGGCTCCTCCCCCCCTCCCCGTGATGCCCCCCTCTGCCCCATGGCTCTTGCCCAGTCTTTTCTCCGAGCTCACCACCCCCCCGCCCCCACAACCCCCCCCCGCCCCCACAACCCCCCCTCCACCACAACCCCCCCATGCCCTCACAACCCCCCACAACCCTCCCAGCCCCACAAGGTCCCCCACCCCCACATTCCCCCACCCCCCATGCCTTTACAACACCGCCACAATCCCCCCCCACGCCCCCACAACCCCCGCCCAATGAATACTACTAATTGGAGGATTTATCATTATTATCTGCATACTGTATGAGCTTCCTGTGAACAATGAATTTCATTGCACCCTGGTCTACATGACAAGAAACTAATCTGAATCTGAATCTAACAACATTGAGGGAATACCCATACCTCAAGGATCTCAGGTTCTGCATTAACTTGAGATGGTGGAGATGAGCCACCTCCTTGAATCACCGCAGTTCTCTCATTGAAGGTACTCCCTCCTGCAGTGCTGGTGGGAAGGAGTTACAGGATTTAGACTACCAATTACAGCATCTCCTAAACACTGATTTTATATCAAAAAGGATAATAATGAGATCATGCACAGAGGAACACCGCAAACAGCCCAATACTCCCTTTGGAATAGCATAGCATTCTGACTTGGAAATATATTACCATTCCATCGTTACGGCTGGGTCTGAATCATAAAATCCAGTAGTATTTTCAGAGTCCTCTCTCCAGAAGGACTCAGCAGTTCAATTACTTTACCTTTAATTAGCAATGGATATGTACAATAAACACTGGTCTTGGTAATATGCAAATTTACCCCCGGCCCCAAAACAAAATCCATGAAAAAGAAAAAAATTCTGAATGCTAAAACCACAAATGCACTTTCTAAATAATATAAAATAGACCAGTGGAGGAGGGAAAAAATCTAACTCAGGAATTCAAGAATGGTGACTTCAGTTGTGGCTGCATTAATATATTAACCAATGCATTTAGATACAAAACAAAAAGACATTCTTATATAAACACTCATTTTACATTCCAGTAAAAAGGATAGGTGGGACATTTGGTACTGAGACAAACAGCGAACATGCTGTGTCAACCTCAATGTCATGTAAACAATGGATAATATTTAGTTTCCCAAAACAGTCTGCTAACTTATACCATAGAACTACATACAAAAGTAAATATTCGAGTTGTATTTTATTCAACACATTATTTTATCTTATTTTCTTCATTTTCTCTACATTTTCTTGAAATTGGGATATGTTCTAAAAAGCAGCAATTGACTTCCAGACAGCTGACTTAAAATTTGGCCAATGATTGTCTGTGTAATGGCACAATTGTAGACAAATTTGTTCTTTTTATCATACAGCGTGAATTATTTCAGTTACTTATGACAATTTTATCTGGTTTCCACGATTTGTATGGCAAAAATCTGCAGCACGATTGCTTTGAGTTTCTTGTCATTTTAAAGAGGCACTAAATCAGCCTTATTGCCTCCACAGTAGGTATCATTTTACAGGACTATTAATTGTCTACAGTTTGCACATGCATGAATCCCAGGTTTATCCACTGTAATCACTTTTGCTCCAGCTGCTCTTCAAATTTCTATTACTCCTGCTGGCTTCCCCTATAAAAACTTTCCAAATTATTTCTATATCCAAGCAAACCTTCATGCTGCTGCTGAAGCAAAAACAATTGCAAGAAACAGTATGGTATAATACATTTACAATTACATCTGCAAGCACTATCCACTGTTATATCAGACGTGTAACACAAATAGAGTAAAACAGCACAAACTATAATTAAACTGGTTGCATTATGCAATAACCGATTGTGGCATTACAATACATCTATGCAGTATCTGCATTATGCAGGATGAGAGTAGCATGGGTGGATCTACGCTTAAGATAAATAGGTTAGTGTCACAAAAACAGTATTTTAAGCCATGCATTCAAAGGAATAACAATCAGTGTGGGCAGAATCTTGATGCAAAATGTTTGGAGCAAATAAACAGAATGGATTTCATTTTAATTAACATGTACGAAGGGATTATAGAGTAGTCCTTTACACAAGGTCAAATTATGTTTGTTTATGAGCTTCAGTATGAACATCTGTTTTACGTAAGCCTATGCAACATTAATAGAGGAACTTCAGATGTTATGGTGGAGTATCCTGTGCACATATCCTGTTGGCCTCCGTTAACACATTAGAAATAGATCTACTTGGAGTTGTGTGTGACAGCAGGCAGAAAGCTAAGATTGTCAGTCAGCTTGTTATGGGAATATATTAAAGAAATCTGAGATTGACAGTGCTTGAAAATAGATGTCCAAGTGAAAATTTTAATTAAGTATTGTAGATTATCAATGCAGAGAAAAGTACATCCAAAAAATACATTGAAGTAAACTCCATAAATAGAACAAATTAATAAAAAGGAAAATATGCATTGCTGTCAAATATCTTTATCCAGCATGGAATGGACTTCCAGCTCTGGCATGAAGTCAGAAACTCTTGAATCATTTAATAGGATATTGCAAAGATAGGCACAAAATGCTGGAGTAATTCAGGATCTCTGGATAGAAGGAATGGGTGATGTTTCGGGTCGAGACCCTTCTTCAGACTGAATTCTTCAGACCAGTCTGAAGAAGGGTCTCGATCTGAAACGTCACCCATTCCTTCTATCCAGAGATGCTGCCTGTCCCGCTGAGTTACTCAAGGATTTTTGAAACATAGAAGCATAGAAAATAGGTGCAGGAGCAGGCCATTCGGCCCTTCGAGCCTGCACCGCCATTCAATATGATCATGGCTGATCATCCAACTCAGTATCCTGTACCTGCCTTCTCTCCATACCCCCTGATCCCTTTAGCCACAAGGGCCACATCTATCTCCCTCTTACATATAGCCAATGAACTGGCCTCAACTACCTTCTGTGGCAGAGAATTCCCACAGATTCACCACTCTCTGAGTGAAAAAATGATCTTTTCATCTCGGTCCTAAAAGACTTCCCCCTTATCCGTAAACTGTGACCCCTTGTTCTGGGCTTCCCCAACATCGGGAACAATCTTCCTGCATCTAGCCTGTCCAACCCCTTAAGAATTTTGTATGTTTCTATAAGATTCCCCCTCAATCTTCTAAATTATAGCGAGTACAAGCCGAGTCTATCCAGTCTTTCTTCATATGAAAGTCTTGCCATCCCAGGAATCAGTCTGGTGAACCTTCTCTGTACTCCCTCTATGGCAAGAATGTCTTTCCTCAGATTAAGAGACCAAAACTGTACACAATACAACAGGTGTGGCCTCACCAAGGCCCTGTACAACTACAGTAGAACCTTCCTGCTCCTATACTCAAATCCGTTTGCTATGAATGCTAACATACCATTCACTTTCTTCACTGCCTGCTGCACCTGCATGCCTACTTTCAATGACTGGTGTACCATGGCACCCAGGTCTCGTTGCATCTCCCCTTTTCCTAATCGGCCACCATTCAGATAATAGTCTACCCTCCTGTTTTTGCCGCCAAAGTGGATAACCTCACATTTATCCACATTATACTGCATCTGCCATGCATTTGCCCATTCACCCAACCTATCCAAGTCACCTTGCAGCCTCCTAGCATCCTCCTCACAGCTAACACTGCCCCCCAGCTTCGTGTCATCTGCAAACTTGGAGATGTTGCATTCAATTCCCTCATCCAAATCATTAATGTATATTGTAAATAGCTGGGGTCCCAGCACTGAGCCTTGCGGTTCCCCACTAGTCACTGCCTGCCATTGTGAAAAGGACCCATTTACTCCTACCCTTTGCTTCCTGTTTGCCAGCCAGTTCTCTATCCACATCAATACTGAATCCCCAATACCGTGTGCTTTAAGTTTGCATACTAATCTCTTATGTGGGACCTTGTTGAAAGCCTTCTTAAAGTCCAGATATAACACATCCACTGGTTCTCCATTATCCACTCTACTAGTTACATCCTCGAAGAATTCTATAAGATTCGTAAGACATGATTTACCTTGCATAAATCCATGCTGACTTTGTCCAATGATTTCACCACTTACCAAATGTGCTGCTATCCCATCTTTAATAACTGACTCTAGCATTTTCCCCACTACCGATGTTGGACTAAAACTTGCCACACACATCTCCTTTAAACTTTGTCCCTCTCACCTTAAAGTTATGGCCTCTAGTCTTTGATGTTTCCATCCTGGGGAAAAAGGTTGTGACTGTCTACCCTATCTATGCCTCTCAGATTATATACATCAATGAGGATTCCCCTCAACCTCTGGCCTTCCAGCAAAAACAGTTCTTGATTATAGCATGGTTCTTGATTATAGCTCCTCACCTTATAGTTAATACCCCCTAGTGCAGGTAACACTCTGGTCAACCTTTTCTGCACCCCCTCCAAAGCCTCCACATCCTTCCTGTAACGGGCGATCACAACTGCACTCTACTCCAAATGCAGTATAGTTAAAGTCTTATAGATCTGCACCATGTCTTCCTGATGCTTATACTCAATGCCCCGCCAAATGAAGACAAGCATACCAAATGCATTCTTCTCGTAATGCGGTGACCAGAACTGCATACAATTATCACAATTGCAGCCTAACCAAAGACCTATCAAGCTGCAATATGACGTAATTACTTTATTAGTCAACTATGTAAATATACAAGGAATTTGATTTGCCAACAGTCATACAAAAAAGCCCCAAGATGCATAACCACATTAAAATTAAACTTAAACAGCCACCACAATGGCGTGTGAGAATCCCCAGGGCACACAGCATGAGTGGAGACCAACAGCTATCGGTTCCATGCCAGGTCACACACAACGCTCCTTCACTGTGATGTGTACCGACGCTGTCACTCTCTCTGCAGTCCCTGTCCGCCCGAACAGTCACAAAGCCGCCCACACTTGCACTAGACTCATGGAGCTATGTCCCCACTTCTTGACTCTTATAGACAATGCTCTAGCAGATGAAGGCAAGCACACACCTTCTTTACCACTCTATCTCAACAAACTCAATGCTAGCATTTATTTCAAGAGGGCTTGCATACAAAAACAGGGATGTAATTCCGAGGTACTATAAGGCATTGGTAAGGCTGCATATGGAATATTGTGAGTAATTTTGGGCAGCATATCTGAGCAAGGATGTGCTGGTTCTGGAGAGGGTCCAGAGAAGGTTTACAAGAATGTTCCCAGGAATAAGTAGATTAACCTACAGTATGATGAGGGTTTGTCGGCACTGGGCCTGTACTCGCTGGAGTTGAGAAGAATGAGGGGGCACCTCCTTGAAACATACAGAATAGTGAAAGGCTTGGATAGAGTGGATGTGGAGAGGATGAAGTCTTCAGACTCCAGTCTGAATAACGATCTTGACCCAAAACGTCACCCATTCCTTCTATCCAGAGATGCTGCCTGTCCTGCTGAGTTACTCCAGCATTTTGTGTCTATCTTCGGTTTAAACCAGCATCTGCAGTTCCTTTCTACAATAATAGGATACGTATTGCAATGGCTATATTAGGGCATTCTAAAATGTAGAATGGCATCCACTTACATGAAATAAATTAGAAATGCAGCAGTCAATGATCTACAATATAAGTGTTTCCTCCTGTTTTTTGGGGGGGAATTTCTGTCATGACTCCTCACTTTAAAGAATACTACGTTTAATTTCCAGTTATTATTACATGGCAACATATGAAATGTCCTGGTTTTAATTAAAGATATCACAACCTTTTTGATATATTTATTGGAAGCACATTAAGACTATTTTAGACATTTTAATATGAAAGTGTCGATAATTATTTGTGGGATTTATGCTTTAACTGGCTTTCCCCAATGCAGCTAATCTACATTTTATTTTTGGTGAAAAACCCCGCATTGCAGATTGTTTTCCTCTTGAAATCTATTCAAATTTAGCATTACAACGGCGAAAGAAATTGAAGAATTCTTTCTCTGAATTCTCTGCAGCAGCACACACTATAAAAACATTAACTGAGCAATACAATTGACGTGTATTTTTTTTTTTTTTTTTTTTTGCTGCAATCTTTGCTGTTTCTAATTCAAATATTCAGTCAATATTTCCGATTGAGAGATGCGAATCCTGCACCTCCTATGAAATCCTGCGGTGCATTCACAATGTCCTTGCAACCTCTTCGCATGCAACACTGCACCACCAGCCCAGCCCAGCCCAGGGGTGCGCGCTCACGCGGAGACAAACCGGCGCGCGTGGGGGTGCCCGTGAGAGTGACGTCGGGACCACAGGCGCGCCTGCGTCAGCCGGCGGGGGCTGATTTGCATAGTGAGCGCGAGGGTTTGTGGGAGCGGGCGCCGGCCGCCCGCCAGGCAGGGAGGGCGGGAGCTGTGGTCCGGATCCATGCCGCTCGGCGCGGCCCCTCAGCGCCCAGGTGAGTGGACGCCGCCGCCTCGGCCCCGCTGCTGCCCGGCCCGGGCGTGCCGCTGCCTCGGCGGTGCATGGCAGGCCCGGTGCATGGCTGGCAGCTGTGCTCAGCAAACGTCTCCATGGTGACAAGCAGTGGGAGGAATAATGCTTGCATTTAAAAAGCTGCCCGGCGTGTGGTGGAGGTGGAGAGTTTACATTGGGCCCACTGCCCCCTCTCCGCCTGGGCTTGGCCAGGCTCCCTCCCCCCCTTCACCTCGCAGACCAGGTCCGCTGCCAAACTGATGTTCCGCCTTCCTCTGCTCCCATCTCGAGTGAACTTTGCCCCAGCATTTCAATGTTCATCCATCGTGAATTCTGACTGATAACATTGGCTCTGGTTCAGCAATGTCCTGTCAGCCTGTTATCGCAGGGCAAACACAATCCAGAACCCTGTCAGTTGAAATGTAATATTGATGGTGTGTTGCGAAAAGTGATCCATTTGAAATGGCAGAAAAGAAAATCTCTTATTTTGGAGTGGATCCCTATTTACTGGACCCAACCATTTTCACGAGGATGTTATCAAGACTGTGCTACAAACCTGATAGGGTGTCTTTTTATAGAATTGAGTTGCTTAGCAATGCTTTTCCAAGACTATGTGTATCAGGAAGGGTGAATTGCATAATGATTTATGTTGATTACTGTAGGGAGATGTATTTAGAACATAGAGCAATAGAACACAGCAATGTGCTGAATATGATACCAAGATAAACTATTCTCACCTGTTTACACGTGAGTTTACACTCAGCACTATCTGTTTACACGTGATCCATATTCCTGCATTACTTGCATATCCAAGTAAAAGGCTCTTTAATGCTACTATTGTATCTGCCTCCGACACCACCCCTGACAGATTGTTCCAGGCAACCACCGCCGTTTTGAAGAAAATAACTTGCCACACACATCTCCTTTAAACTTTGCCCCTCTCACCTTAAAGTTATGGCCTCTGGTCTTTGACGTTTCCACCCTAGGGAAAAAGGTTCTGACTGTCTACCCTATCATATTATATACTCCAATGAGGATTCCCCCTCAACTTCTGGCCTTCCAGCAAAAACAATCCAAGTTTATCTAACCTCACTGTATAGCTAATACCCCCCAGCCCAGGTAGCATTCTGGTAAACCTTTTCTGCACCCTCTCCAAAGCCTCCACATCCTTCCTGTAATGGGGTGATCAGAACTGCACTCAATACTCCAAATGCAGAATACCTAATGTCTTCTAGATCTGCACCATGACTCTTATACTCAATACCCTGACTAATGAAGGCAAGCAAACAAAATGCATCCTTCTCGTATAATGCGGTGACCAGAACTGCATACAATTCTCACAATTGCGGCCTAACCAGTCCTATAAAGCTGCAATGTGACATCTTGACTCTTATAGTCAATGCTCCAGCAGATGAAGGCAAGGATACCAAACACCACCTTTACTACTCTATCTACTTGCATTGTCACTTTCAGCGCGCTGTGGACTTGGACTTCCAAGATCCCTCTGTACATCAGTGTTAAGTGTCTTGCCATGTTATAACTGAATACTATCCCTTTACATTTGACTTTCTACTCCATCTGCCATTTCTCTTTAAACTTAAATAATTTATCACAATTTTTTATAAATTTATTTTCTGCCATGTTTCATTAATGAAATTATTCCTCAGTAGAGTACAGGACCTTATGATTTACAGGACCTTAAGAAGTGAGTGTATTATAGCATTGTCACTGTTATCTTCCGGTTTCTCATAATTGCTGTCTCTGTGGTTACAGTTAGGTCAGCCATTCTTTTATTTATAATTATAGCTACCACTAAATTTTGAAATGTGTCTCCTACCATTTAGTATGCCAATGTTGGCAAGACAATTTAGATCCACAGGAGTTGTTCACAGAACACTAGAATATACAAAATGTCACTATACTATGAAGTCTCCCTAGAATGCTTCTATTCCAGTGACAGTAACTTCGCTGAAGCAAATAAGATGGACCTTTATTCATCTGAAATAAATTCCTATATGGAAATCACTCAGATATTATCTACCATTGGAGGAGTGGATATCCTATGCACTTAAACTCTGTCAGTTGCGACTGGAAATAATTACAACATTTGGTAATGTGCAAACTTAATTATGTGATGAGCAATCATAAGTAAGGATAGCACCAATTAATGAAAGATTTGAATAATGAAGTTAATCCCGTAAACTAGAAACTGATTTAAGGAAATACTATAATTATTATTTCGAGAAAGGAAGGTGACTGTGTCATTGATGTAATACAGAATGGCAATTTCAATTAAATTTTACTATGTATGCATGTTATTAAAATAGATACATTCGTGGCATTTAAGTGGCTTTTAGATGTGCAATTACAATTTTAACTTGATTCACAATCTAACCTTTGACAAATATAATTGCTAATTATGATATTAAATTTTTGAAATATACAATGTTTCTAAATAAACAATATATTTAAGCTACACACTGACAAATAGTGTTTATATCCTGAGGGATTGTTAACCTGTAATGTTGCAAGATTTAATATGTGAAGGTTTTATCATTTTGTTTTGATAACAATCTAAATATCTATATGATTCGAAATCACGTTTATTTTCCATGGAAATGGAGGAGGTTTTAAAATACACCAATGTATTCATTCAAGTTGTTCACTTTATAGAAAATAACAAGTGGATGTGGTGGCAAAGTGCTTGGCTTGTACTTTCAGAGATTTGAATTCAGAATTTGTTTTTCACATCTTTCCCATAATACGGACCACTCATAATTCTAGAAGAATAAATTGGCTTAAATTGGATCTGGTAATGCTTCTGAAATGCTAAAGCTTTTATGCAATTATATTTCATGTAGGACTTTAAACTGTAATTAATGCATTGTTTATTATTTTTATTCTATTGCTGACAGATTAGATTAATTCCTGAAATTATATTGATCGTAGCAGCAAAAAAGTGTAATATTATGTTTAATTACATAATCAACTAGATTGTGGGACCCGTTGGGTCCCTGTCACACGGGAGGCCTGGTCTGCCAACGCAACCCGTTCCCCAATGCAATATTGCACCACTCACGCATATCCCCCAACTGCACAGGCACGGCTCATTTCCCCTCATCCCCCCCCACCCCCGTACCCGCTCCCCTCCTCTTCACCCGCCCTCTTCTTTCCCCTCACCTCTCCCTCCCTCCATCCATGAAAAGCAGCATCTGCAGTTCCTTCCTCCGCAGGTCATTCATTGCTAGCTGTGGTTTAAATCCCGTTGACTTGACGATTGGGCGTGTGTGTGTGTGACTGCTCGGCCACCCTGCCGGACTCCTTGCCTGTCCGACCGCCTGCTGCTGTCGCTCGGCCCGTGCCCACCTGCCCGCTGCTGCCGTTCGGCCCGTCCCCACCTTGCCCACCCGCCTGCCTGCCTGCTCGCTGCCGCCGCGGGGGGAGGGAATGGAGTCGGTGTTCGTCACAGTGAGCACGGCGGGTTCGATGAGCTGGTGGAGAAGATCTCCGAGAAGGCCGTGAGGGTGAGTTTCCACAGCGGTGGCGGAGGAGGAGATGGCCCCGGGGGGATGGGTAGACGGGACCACCATTGCTGCAGAGGGCGGGCGGGGGAGAGGGGCCGCTGCCGGTGGTGGGGGAGACGATAGACAAGTTACTGTGAGGAGGTGAGAGAGGAGTTTGTGAGTGAGGCAATGTTTCGGCCCGAAACGTTGCCTATTTCCTTCGCACCATTGATGCTGCTGCACCCGCTGAGTTTCTCCAGCACTTTTGTCTACCTTTGATTTTCCAGCATCTGCAGTTTCTTCTTAAACAGAGTGTTTATTTATGAATTTAATATATTGAGCCAATGCTTTTGTTTCATCATACTCTTCAGTAATATCTGTCTTTTGATTAATTGAATAGTCCAAGTAACATGGTTTCAAAATTGTTGTAATGTCTTTCAAAAAATTATATTCAAGTTTATGATTACATAATAAACAAAGTCATATAGGAAACACTTATTTTGTTGGTCCATTTCTGTTTGTTACAATTATGCTTTCATGTAATATTGCATCTATTTTGCGATATAATTTAATTCCATAAGCTTTGTAATATTTTTGAATTATTCCAAATGTATTAATTCCAAACGTATTAATATTTGGCTATGTCTCGGTCTTACAATGTGCTATTGTTCTATCTTGGTGCAAATTTCATAAATTTACTTCAAAACAATTTAAAATATATACAGTTAAGAGGTTTATGGGGGACTGTTTGGAAAGAGGAAGAGAATGAGTAAATGGTGATCCTGGAATCTTATGATCAGATTCATTCAAGTATTAATAATATCCTGTACTGTAGTTTTTTTTTGCGTGTGGTGGATGTTTACATTAAAATGTATCTTGTGTGTTCTGTGCTTTTTATTGGTATTACTATGGCAAATGAAATTCCTTGTATGTTGCAAAACATACTTTGCTAATAAAGTATGATTATCATTTATTATTGCACAGTTAATATTATATTGAGTTAAGATGTGATTAAAAAGTTGTGTATTTGTATACTGCCTTTTACAACCTTTAGATGTCCTCAAGTGCTTTTGAGACGATTAAGTGATTTATCCATTTGAAATGTAATGAATGAAAAATGGCACACAATTTGAGTGTAGCAAAGGTCCATAAGAACATTGTCATAATGATTAGGCATGTTTTTTTCAAGATTGATTCTTGTAAAGTTTTGTGTACTCCTTTGAAATAGTGCAGTGGATTCCATTACATAAGTCTGGGAGAGTAGTTAGAGCTCTGGTATCTCTCTGAAATGTTGTCATCAATAAGTTAGCAGTTACCAGAGTGTTATAATAGTTTTTGTACTTAAATTTGTAGAGAAGGACATGCGCCCATGTCCTTTTCATTGAATCTTGGAAATGAATACTCTATTGAGTCATACAGTCCATCATGTTCATATCAGCAAAAAATGAAATTGTTTAGATTACTCCCAATTCTCTGATCAGGATCAGGAGCTTTAGGTTCAGGTTTATTATTGTCACTTGTACCGAGGTACAGTGAAAAGCTTTATTTTGCAGGCTATCGAAACATATAGGATACAACTATTCAATATATCAATCCAAACTTCAGCACAATAGATGAAGCCAAGGAGAAGATACTGAGCGCAAAAATATATTTCTCAGCACGGGAGCAGGGAGAAGGAATGACTACATGGGACAAGTATTAATTATGTTGTTTACTTTTCCAAGGCATCATGAAGTGTAGATGGAATTGAGGGTGGGAAGTGTGGTCTGTGTGATGGACTGGGCTGCACCTACAACTCTCTTCAATTTCTTGCAGTCTTGGGCACTGCTGTTCCCAGACCAAGCTATAATTCAACCAAACAGTATGCTTTCCGTGGTGCATCTGTAAAGGTTTATAAGAGTTATTGACAATAGACAGTAGGTGGAGTAGCCATTTGGCCCTTCGTGCCAGCACCGCCATTCAATGTGATCATGGCTGATCATCCCCAATCAGTACCCCGTTCCTGCCTTCTCCCCATATCCCCTGACTCCGCTATTTTTAAGAGCCCAATCTAGCTCTTCATTGAACCTGCCTCCACCGCCCTCTGAGGCAGAGAATTCCACAGACTCACCACTCTCTGTGAGAAAAAGTGTTTCCTCGTCTCTGTTCTAAATGGCTTACTCCTTATTCTTAAACTGTGGCCCCTGGTTCTGGACTCCCCCAACATTGGGAATATGTTTCCTGCCTCTAGCTTGTCCAAGCCCTTAACAACCTTATATGTTTCGATGAGAACTCCTCTCATCCTTCTAAACTCCAGAGTGTACAAGCCCAGCTGCTCCATTCTCTGAGCATATGACAGTCCCGCCATCCCGGGAATTAACCTTGGAAACCTACAATGTACTCCCTCAATAGCAAGAATGTCCTTCCTCAAATTAGGGGACCAAAACTGCACACAATACTCCAGGTGTGGTCTCACTAGGGCTCTGTACAACTGCAGAAGGACCTCTTTGCTCCTATATTCGATTCCTCTTGTTATAAAGGCCAACATGCCATTCGCTTTCTTCACTGCCTGCTGTACCTGCATGCTTACTTTCATAGACTGTAGCAATGTTACAAAATTTTGAGATTTTATAAATCAAGTCTGCAATTTATCCCATCAGATAAAGCATAAAAAGAAGTTTAATTTGACACCTAATTCACTTTCATATCTTCAGTATTAAAAAAATTATGGCCATTTTCATACTCGGAAATTAGCATCTTGTTCCCTATTGCTTTTCCATTGACTAAAACACAAAAGTTGTGATCGAGGACAGTCAAAAGCCCATAACTTTCTTAAAAATTAAGAGAACTGAAGGAAATGTTCAGTTATTATTGATTGAAGCATTCTGAAACAAATGTGAAACAATCTTACTTGGATGACCTGAAATTAAAGCATACAATTAGTTACCCAATTGTAGCTAATTACAAAATTAAATTACTAGATCTAAACATTTCTTAAGAAACTATTAACATTTTTTAAAAAGCCTAAGTGTCCAAATAACATTCACACAAGAATTCACAATATAACATGATTTTAAAATCTCATTGTCATGAATTTATAGGCCAAATAGAAGGAATTTAGTGTTTAATGCCCGTAAATTAATGGCCATTTAAATCAGCTTACGAATGGGATTTTATGGAACGTGATGGATTGGAACGTTGCGGTTGCGGTGAATTTAAACCCCATATTGGCAGGAAAAATACTGCCGGTTCGTATGGGGAATAAATCACCGTTTCGCAACATGAAATTTTGATTAAGGTCATCTTTACAAGCACGTTTATATGTAAAAATAAACGGCTTTCCTTTACCTGTCCCCTACCTGAAATCCGTTCCCGTTGTCGGCGTTCACGGCATTAGAAGCTAATTTTTATTCTACTCCAGAGCTGAAATAGTCAGGCGATTTAAAAAATAAATTAAAAATTCACATACCGGCAGTCGGAACAAATCTCCAGCAAAAGCTCGCACCCCGAGAAAATATAACTCCGGAAGGCAGGGGAAAACCGCATTTTAACCCCGCCCCCTCAAAGGCGCCAAAGTCGCGCACACGGCCAATGACAGAACTGCAGCGCCGCTAAAGATAAGTTTTGTAACATACCTATAGACTGATGTATAAGGACCCCCCAGATCCCGTTGTATTTCCTCTTTTCCCAACTTGACGCCGTGAGACATGCTGAATTTTCTGAGGCTCCTCGGGAAGTAGAAGTGTTCCTTCTTGGCTGTTGCATCCTTGTGGTTGGTCCATGACATATCATTGATAACACTGAGGAACCTGAAGCTCTGAACTATTTCCACATTCTGCATTGATGCTAATTGGGGCGTATATTCCACCACGCTTCCTAAAGTTAATAACTATCTCCTTTGTTTTACTGACATTGTAGGAGTGGTTATTGTCCTGATACCATGTCATTAATTCTCTGTCTCCCTGTGCTCACACTCTTCATTATTTGTGATGCGGCGCAACACAGTGGTGTTGTTTTCAAATCTGTAGATAGAATTAGAGCCGAATTTGGCTGTACAGTCGTGAGTATAGTAGGGGACGGAGAATGCATCCTTGTGGGGGGAGTTGCGAGTTATTGTGGAGACGGTGTTGTCACTTATCTTCACCAATTGAGGTCTGGGGGTCAGAAAGTCGAGGGTCCAGTAGCAGAGGAGGGGTCCAGAGTTTGGAAATGCGTTTGGATGAGATTATTTGTTGAGGCAGAGGTTTGGTCGTTAATTAGGAGTCCTTGCTCTCTCGGTGTTCCAGGGAGATAGTATCTGCTGTGGAGTGATGCATTGGTAATTAAACTACAGTGGATCACTTTTTTAACTATCAATTTAAAAAATGAATTCTATACTCTCACTACTTTATGGTGAAAAATAAATTCCTCAACTTGTCTCTAATTCCTAATTAATTAACTTGTGTCTGTGTCTCCTAATTATCAACCACTGTGCTGGGGCAATGGGTGGTATCTAACTACCTTTTAAATACGTTTAATACTAAATACCCTCTAAATACTTTTTCCACACTTCAGTTAATTCAGTTCAGTCTCCTTAGTTCCAAGGAAAATAAATCTGCTTAATTAGTCTCCCCTTAGTTCAATAACTCAACCAACCCGTGCAATATCCTTGATGATCTACTCAATACCCTCTCTAGTGGTATTATATTCTTCATGTAGATTGGTGACTAGAACCGTTCACAGTACTATAACTGTTCTGACACAGGCCAGTATATCACAGTTGAATCAAGCCTGACAACCCAGAAAGTAACATGACAATATTTTCCAATAAAAAATTGGCTTCTGTCAATTTGGATTAATATAAATTCACTTGCAACTTTTCCAAAGCCTGTTGTTTGAAATTTGTATCTACATCTGTCGTGTTTTTGTTTGCCCATCAATATCAATCCTTTAGAGTATGAACATTTTTTAATGATCTTGACCACCCCAGGAGATAATACTAGCTATCATCATACTAATGGTACAATCTTACTAGATTTCACTGTACAATAATTGGTATATGCATCACACCAGGTGCCAGAATGTGAAAAATGGCTGCAGGATGTATTTCATAGGATTTAATGAAAACATAGGCTGTAGTACTGCCTCAATTATCTACTGCTGAAATTACAGTGGATTTTGGTATTGGTTAAACATAATTATACCTTGGGTTACACAAAAAGCTGGAGAAACTCAGCGGGTGCAGCAGCATCCGCAGTCTGAAGAAGGGTCTCGACCCGAAACGTCGCCTATCTCCTTCGCCTCTTAGATGCTGCTGCACCCGCTGAGTTTCTCCAGCTTTTTGTGTAACCCTCGATTCTCCAGCATCTGCAGTTTCTTCGTTAACATAATTATACCTTGCTTTGTTGTAGGAAGGAACTGCAGATGCTGGTTTAAAGCAAAGATAGGCACAAAATTCTGGAGTACATCAGCGGGTCAGGCAGCATCTCTGGATAGATAGAATGGATGAGGTTTCAGGTTGAGACCCTTCTTCAGAACCTTAAAGGGTCTCAACCCGAAACGTCACCCATTCCTTCTATCCAGCGATGCTGCCTGTCCTGCCGAGTTACTATAGCATTTTGTGTCTCTTCGGAGTGTCCATTTATAGGGTAAAAAGGAATCTGCTCAGGGTCTCGTCATTCCTAAGCCCAATCCAGCAGATTTTATGACCACTCTCTTGTGAAAGATCACTACATTTCAATGTTCTACCATACTGCCATACTGTGGAACCTTATTTCAATATGGCTTGTCATTCTCATATGATGTAATAGAAGACTGTTGGCACACACAGTTGCAGGAAGAAGATAAATAGTGAATGATAGATTCGAAATATAGTGCAGCCTTGCAACTTAATGCATTTTATTTCTTGTAAACTCATAAAATAAAATTGCATTAGTTCATTTCACTATAGTATTTGAGAATCAAGCTGACTGCAGCAGGAAGTATGATGGAAAATATTAGAAGTTAAATATGTTTTTAATTTGCGTCATGAAGGTGCCAAATTTAACATATTAATCTTATTGTACAACTCCAGCCACCTGGTCACTAATATGGTGTTCACATTAACTTAAATAGTAAATATACCATGGTACTTCTAATCTAATAAGGCAATTATTGCAAGTGTTTATTATTAATATCATGCTTACCATATCTGCATTTTCATGACTTGAATTAACACAATTGCCAGATTATGAAAAAATGCATTTAGCAAATTAAATATTTATATTATTTAAAGCTAAGATTGTTAACAACTATTTATATAAATTAAAGGAAGAACATTTCCATTTATATTTAACATCACAGTGGAACAATTTTAAAAATTGAAAGGGTAACACTTGCTTACTAGATGCACTAAAATGAGAATACAAGATAATTTGGATTGATAAGAGTTTGGAAAAATGTCCATGCATCAAGTTCAAAATTTCATGGATGAGAGAAATCTGAAACAGTAAAACGGGCACTGTTAGAAATTTTAAGCAGGTCAGGTATCAGTTGTGCAGAAAAAGTAAAGGGCCTATCCCACTTGGTGACTTTTTTCGGCGACTGTCGTCGTCATATCAGTGTCACCAAAACATTTTGAACATTTCAAAATCCAGCGGTGACAAAAAAAATGTTGTGACACTTGAAAAAACACTGCGCGTCATACATCATCATGCCGCAAATTTTCTGGTGACCTGATACGTCAGTCAATGATGTCGGCAGTCGCCGAAAAAATCACCAAGTGGAACAGGCCCTTTATTTTTTCAAGATCTTTCATAGGAGTGGATACATTGAGAGAACAAACAGGTTGGAAGCAAGTGCACTACATGTGGAACAATGGGGAAGGAAGGAGAGGAAAGAATAAACAAAGAAAAAAACAATACGGTAGAAATCCATTGATTAAATGACAAAGCACAACTTTGGCAGATGATGGCGCAGAACAAAACAGGATAGCAATTTTTAAATAAAGAAAAACTAGGCCAGAAGGGGAAATAAATAGCAGTAGAAGACTTGTGCTGTTTCTGCAAGAATTCCTCAGTGTGGTGACCCAAGCCAAACCATTTGCAGTATTTTCGCAATGGCCTTCTTTCCATCAAAGGCAGAAGTAATGATTTACAAAGTTCAGTTTGATTTGCAGTACACAAAATAAGCATTTATACCGGATGAGCTCATGACTTTTATGCACATTTTGAACAAGCAATCAGTTCCACAAAGATGCGTTTACCACTGCAACCCCCTACCACTGGCAGAAATTGGATCTGCTGCCATGAGGGTAAACTCTCGGAAAGCGGCCGACCCAGATGTGGTTGGGTTCTGAAATTGTGTGGCCATCAACTAGCCATAGTGTTTGCTGAGATCTCCAATCTCTCACTTCAACAGACTATTGTCCCCATCTGCTCCAAGGAATCCTCTATCATTCGTGTCATCAAGAAAAGTAAAGTGACCCGTCTCAGCAACCATCACCTAGTGGTTTTAACATTGGACATAATGAAGTGCTTTGAAAGATTAGTAATACCTCACAAAAACACTAGTCCACATGCCTTGTAATTTGCATACAGGAAAAGTAGATTCATGCAGGATGCCATCTGCCTTGTGCTACGTTCTACTCTGGATCACCTTGATAATTAGAAAACCTATGTCTGAATGCTATTCATGGACTGCAGCTCAACCTTCAACACTATTATATCAAATAATCTTGCCTCTAAATTCCAGAGCTTTGGCCTTTGGGCCTCCATTTGCAACTGCCATTTGGACCTTCAGACCTGCAGATCTGTCAGTTAAAATTGGTCATAAATTTCCTCTGCACTGTCCCTTAACATTGGTTCTCCTCAGTATTGTGCGTATAGTCCCTTCTCTATTCCTCATGAACCCATGACTGTCATGGCTAAGTACATTGCCGCTTCGATCTTTGTTTACCGATGATACTTCTCCAGTCGGCTGGATGAACATTCAACGATGAGGCAGGAATGAGATAAGAAATATTGTGTCATGGTATCAGAACAAAAACTTAACATCAATAAAATAAAATAATTGGTTGTTGATGGAAGGAAGTGAGGGGGTGAATACAATGGAGCTGCTGTAGAGATCGTGGACAGCTGCAAATTCCCTCGCACCCATGTGACCAGCAAACTGATCATGTCCTTTCAAACTGATGTGATCAAGAAAGTGCATCAGCCTATTAACTTTCTTTGATGTCTGAGGAGATTCCACATGTCCACAAGGATTATCTCACACTTCTAAAGATGCACTATAGATAATTTACAGCTACAATCAACATACCTGGATCAGAGAAACGGCAGAAATCGGAGCCATATGGACAAGCTGCTAGTGTATCTGAAGGCAATAGAGATTTTGCAATCTCCCGCGGCTGCGGGAGCCTCCGACTGCAAGCGTTCCCTGGATCGCTGAAGAGAACCCGACTGGACTGGGAATCAAAGGTACTGTACACCAGGAAGCCCTCCGGAGCCGACGAGCAGGATTTCCCAGATGCAATGGAGCTGGAGCTGCCGACTGTGAGGGAATCCCTGTTCCAACGCAGGGTCGCAGAAACAGCAGGTACAGTAAGTACAGTACCTGGAAACTACGGGGAGGCCTCCATTGTGTCCGGAAACGTGGCCGACGGGAAGGACTTCAGGTCAGACTGAAGTGCACAGGACTTCGACCCCCTTGCCCTACCATCCTTCTGGCCAATGTACAGTCCCTTGAAAATAAAGTGGAGGACTTAAGGGCAAGGCTGCTTTATCAAAGGGAGCTGAGGGAATGCCCTTTGTTCTGTTTCACAGAGACATGGCTTGCCCCCAGCTCCCCATACTCAGCAGTCCAGCCTGATGGTTTCTCCATCCATCGCATGGACCGTACACTGGCACTGGCAAAGGGAGAGGAGGGGGCGTCTGCCTCATGGTCAACTCTGCGTGGTGCTCAGACGAGGAACAACTCCAGGAGTGTTTGGAGTCCATAGACTGGGCAATGTTCAGGGACTCGGCAATGGACCTGAACGAATACAGCACAGTCGTTACAGACTTCATAAAGAAATGTGTGGAGGACTGCATCCCAACAAAAACCTTCCGAGTGTTTCCCAATCAGAAGCTATGGATGAACTATGAGATTATCATTCTTCTGAAGACACCAGGCATTCATGTCCGAAGATACAGAGGTGTACAAGAAGTCCAGATACGACCTTGGTTAGGCCATCAAAAAGGCCAAAAGGGACTTTTGCTCCAAGCTGGAGGATGAGACGGATGTTCGGCAACTGTGGCGGGGCTTGAATGCCATCACTTTCTACAAGGCGAAATCAGGAGGCAGCTCAAATGTCAGCGAAGCATCACTCCCTGACGAACTCAATGCGTTCTACGCACGCTTTGATAGGGAGAATACTGATGTGCCTTCCCGAGCCCCCTTTCGCCGTGATGATATTTCGGTCACAGTCACCGAGGTCGATGTCAGAAAATCCTTCAGAGGGTGAACCCTCAGAAACGCCTGGACCTGATGGCATACCCGGTCGTGTTCTGAAAACCTATGCGGACCAAGTGACTGGAGTTTTTAACGGACATTTTCAACCTCTCACTTATGAGGTCTGAGGTTCCCACCTGCTTTAAAAGGATATCAATAATACCGGTGCCCAAGAAGAGCAAGGTGACGTGCCCCAATGACTATCGACCAGTGGCACTATCGTCTGTGGTGATGAAGTGCTTTGAGAGGTTGATCATGGCGCAAATCAACTCGTACCTCAACAAAAACCTGGACCCTCCGCAGTTCGCATACCGCCACAACAGATCAACGGTTGATGCGATCTGGCTTGCTCTCCACTCTGCTCTGGACCACTTGGACAACAAAAACTCATATGTCAGGCTGTTATTCATTGACTACAGCTCAGCATTTAATACAATCATCCCCTCCAAACTGGTTACCAAGCTCTCAGAACTGGGTCTCTGCGCATCCCTCTGTAATTGGATCCTTGACTTCCTCATTCACAGACCACAGTCTGTTCGCGTTGGTGGAAATGTGTCAGCCTCGATAACATTCAGCATGGGAGCACCTCGTGGCTGCATGCTCAGCCCCCTGCTGTACTCACTCTATACTCATGACTGCGTAGCCGGTCATAGGGCAAACTCCATCATCAAGTTCACCGACGACACCACTGTTGTGGGACGTATCACTGATGGAGACGAGTCGGAATATAGAAGTGAGATCGACCGACTGACCAAATGGTGCCAGCACAATAACCTGGCTCTCAACACCAGCAAAATCAAGGAACTGATTGTGGAGTTTGGAAGGGGTAGGATGGGGACACACATCCTTGGTGGAAAGGGTCAAGAGCTTCGAATTCCTGGCCATGCATATTTCCGAAGATCTCTCCTGGTCCCAGAACACTGATGCAATTATAAAGAAAGCACATCAGCGCCTCTACTTCCTGAGAAGATTACAGAGAGTCTGTATTCCGAGGAGGACTCTCTCGAACTTCTATAGGTGCACAGTAGAGAGCATGCTGACCGGATGCATCGTGGCTTGGTTTGGCAACTTGTGCGCCCAGGAACGGAAAAGACTGCAAAATGTTGTAATCGTTTTGTAAACATTACCCAGTCCATTATCGGCTCTGACCTCCCTACCATCGAGGGGATCTACCACAGTCGCTGCCTCAAAAAGGGTGGCAGCATCATCAAGGACCCATACCATCCTGGCCATACACTCATCTCTCCGCTGCCTTCAGGTAGAAGGTACAGGAGCCTGAAATCTGCAACAACCAGGTTCAGGAATATCTACTTCCCCACAGCCATCAGGCTATTAAACTCAACTCAAACAAAATCTGAATTTTAATTAGCCTACTGCACTTTATCTGCTTATTTATGTGAGTGTGTGTATATATATATATTTTCAATGGTATATGGACACACTGATCTGTTTTATATTATTTATGCCTGCAATATTCTGTTGTGCTGAAGCAAAGCAAGAATTTCATTGGCCTATCTGGGACACATGACAGTAAGCATGCAGGTACAGCAGGCAGTGAAGAAGGCAAATGGCATGTTGGCTTTTATAACAAGAGGAGTCGAGTATAGGAGCAAAGAGGTCCTTCTGCAGTTGTACAGAGCCCTAGTGAGACCACACCTGGAGTATTATGTGCAATTTTGGTCCCCTAATTTGGGGAAGGACATTCTTGCTATTGAGGGAGTGCAGCGTAGGTTTACAAGGTTAATTCCCGGGATGGCGAGACTGTCATATGCTGAGAGAATGGAGCGGCTGGGCTTGTACACTCTGGAGTTTAGAAGGATCTTTAGAGGGGATCTTATTGAAACATATAAGATTGTTAAGGGTTTGGACATGCTAGAGGCAGGAAACATGTTCCCGATGTTGGGGGAGTCCAGAACCAGGGGCCACAGTTTAAGAATAAGAGGTAAGCCATTTAGAACGTAGACGAGGAAACACTTCTTCTCACAGAGAGTTGTCTATGGAATTCTCTGCCTCAGAGGGTCGTGGAGGCCAGTTGTCTGGATACTTTCAAGAGAGAGTTAAATAGGGCTCTTAAAGATAGCAGAGTCAGGGGATATGGGGAGAAGACAGGAACGGGGTACTGATTGGGGATGATCAGCCATGATCACATTGAATGGTGGTGCTGGCTCGAAGGGCCGAATAGCCTACTCCTGCACCTATTGTCTATTATTGTCTATAAATTCTCTTGAATCTTGAATCTAGTAAATATTCTGCTGGGAAGCATCTCGGTCTGCTATGTCAACTGCTCTACTCTTGACCACCTGAACCTACAGAGAATGGTGAACATAGTCCAGTCCATCACAGGCTCATCTCTTCCTTCCATCTAGACCTTCATTGTGGTGTGTTATATCAGGAAGGCTGAAGTATTGTCAAGGATGCCTGCCACCTTGGCCGTTCCCTTTTCTATCTTTTAATTTCTGGAGGAAGATTGAAAGCCTGGACATTTAGACTTAAGAACAGCTTCTTCCCCACAACTATCAGAATCCTGAACCAACCCATTCCTTCATGCCCATTCCTGGAGCTTCTGCTATGTACTCTCACTCTTAACTATAGCTTATTTGGTTATTCCATTATTACACTTCCGTTTTATTTTGCACTACTTTAGATTGCACTATGATCTTTGCACCATTCTGCTGTTTTGCATTTGCCATTGTATTTATTGTTGTATTTATCAATATCATGTTTGCATGAAGCTTATAGACTACACAGTACACAAGAAATGTCGTTGCATCGTGATGTATCTTACATAACAAATGCAGCAAGATATACACTATTTAGGCATGTGTTGCAAAGTGCTAAATGGCATTTTTGGCTCTAATTACCTATCGTAGCCATTCAATGGCATTATTATTGGTGTCCCCTATTATGAATATGTTTCAACTCAGCACTAGCTTATTACATTGGGAATAATACATCCTCCAAGTCTTATTCAATTCAAGTTTACCTGGTGTACATAACCATCTATCAGTGTTTTTTCAACCCCTTCCAAATCATTCATGTGGGGGGGCGACAATGAGGATATGTTGAATCATATTAACTTATGGTTCCAATGTGACCACTTGTACTTTTTGGATATAATGTAAAAATAATATTTCACTGGGAAGTAAGGTAAGTATTAGTAAATACCAATTGTTCATATTTTTGCTAACTAATATTTCCATGGACATAGCCTTATGTTATTACTTGATTTGCATAGTTCTTTGGCTTGTAATGACAAATATTTTCTAAGGGTTAAAACGAAAAAGCAAAGCCAAGCATTTCAAGGTGCAGTTTAAGGATAAGGGGGAAGTCTTTTAGGAAGATTCACAGAGAGTGGTGAATCTGTGGAATTCTCTGCCACAGAAGGTAGTTCAGGCCAGTTCATTGGCTATATTTAAGAGGGAGTTAGATGTGGCCCTTCTGGCTAAAGCCTTCTGGAGGGGGTATGGAGAGAAGGCAGGTACATGATACTGAATTGGATGATCAGCCATGATCATATTGAATGGCGGTGCAAGCTCGAAGGGCCGAATGGCCTACTCCTGCACCTATTTTCAATGTTTTATGCTTCTAAGGTGCATATCTGAAGCTAAACGTTGAAAATATTCAGTAGACCAACCAGTATCAGAGGATCACTACCTCAGTCCTTTTGTCAAGACTAGGGATGAGGATCGTGATCGTAGGTATGTGATAAATACACGATAAAAACAATTATAAAGAAAGTGGATAATTTGTAAAAATGAAAGATGCAATCAAAAGGATGTCTGTTTATTGCAGAAGTTCATAGGTTATAGGAGCAGTAGGCCAGTCGGCACATCAAGTCTGCCATTCAATCATGACTGATCTATCTTTCCCTCTCAACCACATTCTCCTGCTTTCTCCCCATAACCCCTGGCACCCTTACTAATCAAGAACCTGTCAATCTGCGCCCAAAATACCCAATTATTTGGCCTCCACAGCCATCTTTGGCAGTGTATTCCACAGATTCACCACCCTCTGATTAAAGAAGAGAAGAGAAAGAAGTATTGAAGTGCAGAAGATTTCAGGCATCTGGAAATGTGATGAAAGTAAAAAGCAGGTTTTCAAAAAGCATGCAGACTAAACTGCTAGTTGGAATCCAGATGCCTACCATTCATCTAAAATCTTCCTCCACCTCTTCCCAAAAGTATGGGTACAATCATGGAATATTACCAAAACATATTTTGTGCAAGGGGAAATGAGAGTTATGATCACAATAGATGATTAGTAAAGACTGTGTGTTAAACAAGAATTAAATGTAGTCTTGACCAACTTGACTCCATTTGATGTCTGAAGAAGGGTTTCAGCCCAAAACGTTGCCTATCTCCTTCGCTCCTTAGATGCTGCTGCACCCGCTGAGTTTCTCCAGCCTTTTGTGTACCCTCCATTTGATGTATATTGGTTCCATGTTTTCCATTGGTTGGTTGTTGCATAGAATCAGGAACTGGAAACTTGGCGATCTTCAGCCTCATTTTTCTGGACTTCATTGTAACACCTCTATTACTGATGAGTTTGCTCAGGACAATTGAGGGTTCAGATGTGGTTTAGTATCACAGTTTGTGCACCGTATTCCCGCCTCTGCTCAGTCTTGGACCGCGACCTTCAGCCTCATTTTTCTGGACTTCATTGTAACACCTCTATTACTGATGAGTTTGCTCAGGACAATTGAGGGTTTAGTATCACAGTTTGTGCACCGTATTCCCGCCTCTGCTCAGTCTTGGATATTTCTTCAGCACCATAAACATTTTTAAACTGCCGTCCGCTGATTTTTCCCACAGACTTGGTTCTTGTTTCCTTCAGGGGTAAAGGGTTTAACTTTTCAGTCTACCCACATTACTTTAAAGCTCCAAGTTACGGATGTGTTGTAGTTGATTTGCTTCGAGCATCCTCAATTTGACTTTGAATAGAAAACATTTATGGTTGAATGTTTGAAAATGAGACAAACACTCTGTTCCCTAAATTTGAACAAGTTGTGTATCTTCAGATGTGCAATTTAAAATGTTTCTTTTTCTGTACTTCTGTCATCCCATACCAAACATTATGTGTAAAGAGTCAATTAGTTTGACATGCGAAAAGTGAAAAGTGATTAAAGAATTTGTCTCAAAGGTTAGAATATTGTTTTGCCATAATAAAGATACTGTGGCTAGGTGAGTTCTCCATATTTCATTCTTTAAATCTCTTCCATGCAAAAAGAAGTTACATCATTTATGTAGATAAATATGTAAAGATTTTTCCAGTTTATTAATCAAAACCATGTCTTGCCATCAACCATTGAGTGTATTAACTTCCTTCCATGTGTTGTGCAGTATTTGCTTTAACAATCATGCCACTTAAAAATAATATGTAGAAAGGAACTGCAGATGCTGGTTAAAACCAATGATAGACACAAAATGCTGGAGTAACTCAACGGGACAGGCAGCATCTCTGGAGAGAAGGAATGGGTGACTTTTCGGGTCGAGACCCTTCAGTGAAAGTCACGGGAAAGGGAAACGAGAGATATAGATGATGTAGAATTGAGATGTAAACATTTCAACCATATGACATTTTAAAAGTCTGTGTGTGAATAGTAATGATTCACTTGAAAGTAAATTCAAGAGAATGAGTTGCCATCAATTCTAATCTCTAGCAGATGATGAAGAATGCTGACAGGATATGTTCCATATTTTGGAAAATATCTACACAGCTTTATAATAGCCTGAAGGTTTATGCCATTCACTCCTGTAATTCTAGATATTTAGTCCATTGTTCAATGAAATGTAATTAATCGTAATATTTTGAGGTTAAAGTGTTCGTCAGTTTTTTTTTGTATGTTACTTGATGCAGTGTAGTATTCAAGCTCCCGGCTTCAGGCTTCTGGGGGTAGTGGTCGGCAGCAAACGAGGATTCGAGGCCAGGCGTGTGAGCAGCGCGGCTGGGCTTGCGAGCGGCGGGGCAGGAGAGAGAGACGGGGGACAGAGGGAGAGGGCAGACTTGAACTTGGCGAGCGGGGCGGACGGCGACCAAATGACTCTCAGCGCGAGCAAGAAGACAGCGGAATGTCTTTCAAAGGTCTTGCGAGTGGCGTGGCCCGGGTGACGTGACTCGCAGTGTGTGAACACAGCGTGCAGCCGTTGTGAAGTCATCAGCCAAAGCCAGGGTTTTCGATTTCTAAGATATTGGAAATCTTTGAACATTTTCATAAATAACTCGAGAAATAAAGCATGGATTTTTCAGATAAGGCAATTTCGGAATCCACGGGATAAAACTCTACAGGAATATGAAACAAATGTCGTCAGGGCGTCGTTTTTTCAAGCAGATGTGATCACAGACTCAATCACTCACTCATTCACTCTTAGAGGTTAGCAGGCCAATTTGCATTTGCATGAGAGAGACCACTGTTTCATTTGTTCCTTCAATTATTCTTCAATTATCATGTCAGGATCATAAATTTGCCAATTAACTGAGTGTTTACACCGCAAAATTGGAATGACAATTTACTGCAGTGGGTTTAATTTTTAATTTATTTGATTTTATTTTTATTGAATTTCTTGATGTTTACATAGAGATTCATGTCAAACTTCTTTTTGTGACACCTGTGGCAAAAATCATCCTCCAAGTATAAGTTTGTGTCTTGTCGTCTTGGCAAATAGCTGGCTTTTGTACAATGAATAAAATGTTGCGTACACTGAGCTTGCCATTTTAGTTCCACAGATTCTGGCCATCATATTGCATTGCTGGAACTTTGGGGAGAAAAAAATCCTAACAATTGTTTTTTTGTGATGCATTGGGTTAATAGTTATGATTCTTAATGTGGTGAATTTGTGATGTTAGCGAAAGGAAGACAAATTCTTCCTCATCTTGAGGGAAAGTTGCTACATTAATCACAGATAAAGTAGCATTCCATCCACATGAAAACTGATGCTAATGCCCCTGTCCCACTTAGGAAACCTGAACGGAAACCTCTGGAGAATTTGCGCCCCACCTGAGGTTTCCGTGCGGTTCCCGGAGGTTTTTGTCAGTCTCCCTAATGGTCGAAAGTGGTTTCCGTTTTAAAAATCGGTAATTTTTTAGTCGAAGCCGGTTGCGATGCTAGTTTGAAGGATGTTGCCGGAGGACTAAAACCTCAGGGAACCATACGGAAATCTTGGGTGAGGCGCAAAGTCTCCAGAGGTTTCCGTTCAGGTTTCCTAAGTGGGACAGGGGCATTAGTGACAAGAACAAGGGGTTTGGTCTTGATTGCACTCTGCAATGGAATAAACCGGGCTACCCTAGTGGTTCCAATATAGTTTATATCTGAATTGGCCATTCACATCTATCGCACAATATTAACGTTGTAAAAGATAAGCAGGAAATTATCAGTGAATGTCGTCATCATGTGATTGATAGTCACTACAGTGCATTTGTTGTTCTCTAAAACCTAAAATGCAACTTTTGAGTATGGATATCAGTAGGTCAGCTGTTACATTACTGTGCGTTGGCGCTGTCACTACAAGTATTCAGATTGATTAAAAGCATCTCTGAAACAGGGCATTTCAAATCTCAGCCAGCCAGGAACCAAGCATTGTAAACATAGTAGCAGCTGCAGTGCAGATGCACTTTTAAAAGCGGCACCAAACAACAAGGACCCCCCCCCCTCCCCCCCCTATAATACTGACAACATGAGCTTAGTTTAAATTCCCCAAGCAACCTCAGAGGGCGTCATAAACAGAATGTGAAGGATATGATTGACCCATTCCCGCTCGCACCGTCTCCATGGCCATTTAGAGCCCCAGCTTCTGACCCCACTCCCAACTTGCAAGTTGCACTTGCGAGCCCTCTTCACCTGCTGCTGTTTCTTGCCGTCGGCGGTGGCTTTACCCGCTCCCCCTCGACCACCATCACTTGCTTCTCCTGTCACTCAGTCCAGTCGGCCTCTTTCAGCTCCTCCCCCCCACCGTCGCCTCTTTCTCTCCCAGAGTCGCCAACATACTCCACCTTGGAAGAGACAGCAGGGGAAAGGGAAGGGAAGGGAGCCCCACGTAACTGTGCCTATTTTTTAAAGTGAAAAGGTACTGGAGGAGCTCAGACGACTGAATCTGTCTGAGGAAGGGTCCCGATGTCACCTATCCATTTTCTCCAAACATCCTGATCCGCTGAATTACTCCAGCACTTTGTGTCCTTTTGACTATTAACCAACTTCTGCAGTCATCGACAATAACGGATGCCACTCCCTACATTATGGTCCATTCTTACGAAGGTTTACTGGAAACAGACCATGGCAGATGGAGTGGTGTCCGTTGTTGCATTTGTTTGCTAGGATCTTCCAATGCTAACCTTGCTATACTTTATTTAAAAATGTGTTATATAAAACTAAATTGCGATATAACCTCTGATGCCTATGACCTTTGTCTCTAAAACCAATACTTTAAATGTTGGTTCATTTGCTATTTTAAGCATTCATAGTGGTAAATAATTAAATGAAGGTTATAAAAAGGCCATTATGTCACAAAATATGCTTTAAAATGATTTAGATTTGTTCTTTATTGAAGTTTGTTCCTTGTTGGTGATGGTAGAGGGGAGGTGGGACTGATTTTTCTTTTCTGGTTGCAGTAATTTTTGTACTTTGAGATTCAGAGATACGAGGAGAATAGAAAGGCTAAGTGTATCATTGTTACTTATACCAGCACCATTATTTTCCCATCTGTTGATCCCCTTGGCAACTATAATTAGTCCTCACTTTGATTTATCTCCCTTGTCACTTCTCTATTTCCATAATATGTTAAGGATTATTTATGATTGAAGATTTCTCATTCAAGAGAAACTGAAAAACTAAATTTGTAAAATACATAAATCAACCCAAATATTTTTGCTAAATCAATGTTTCAGTATTGTAACTGAATCATTTTTTTCCTTTCTAATTTAAATTGTTCACATATGTATCTGTTTATTTTGTTATGAATTCCATCTGTTGTGTTTAGTTGCACAAAGTCTGTGCTGTTGACATCTGTGTAACAGTTGGAGAATTGTTTTTCAGTGTGTGCCATTGAGATGTCAGTGCATGGTGGTGCAGCACATTGTGATGCTGTGGAAAATATAGGATATTAGATTTGTTGCAGTGTACCTCATCCTATATCTCATTGACTTTAACATGTGCTTTTAATGTGACTTAATATATAGATTCACAAAAGCATATATATACGTGAACCCTTCGTCTGAACTAAAGTTCAGCAGCGTGCTGCATTTTAACTAGATTTGATAGAATAATTAATTTTTATTAGCATCAGCTGTTTACTGATGGGGAACAATTCTGTTTAATGCAAGTGATGCCGCAGAGCACCAGTTAGCTTGAGGGTCTTGGAGCACAACCATTGATCTTGACCCTGGGTGTTGGCTACACTACGTTTGCCGTGTGATTTAAAAAAACATTTTTTTTTGTTTTGTTCCCATCTTCAGTGCTTCAGTTTCTCCTTGCATTCCCACGATGTGCCTGGTGGGTTAATTGGCTGCCCCAAATCAGCCTTGATTTATAGTTTATTGTTATAGTCACATGTACCAAGGTACAGTGAGATGTTTTAAATTTTAGTTTAGAGATACAACATGACAACAGGTCTTTCAGCCCACAAAGTCCTCGCTGACCAACGATCACCCGTACACTAGTTCTATCCTACACACTAGGGAGAATTTTATACCAAAGCCAATTAGCCTACAAACCTGCACATCTTTGAAATGTGGAATGAAACTGGAGTACCTGGTGAAAACTCATGCGCTTGCAGGAAGAACGTACAAACTCCGTACAGACAGCATCCGTAGTCGAGATCGAACCCCCAGTCTCCTATGCTGCTGCGCCACTGTCAGTGCTATCCGTTCAAAGAAACGACTATACATGTATACAATCAAGCCATCCACAGTGCACTGATAAAAGATAAAGGGTACAGCATTTAGTAAATGTGAACTTTAACATCGTGAAGCCCGCAGTTCTGGTAAGAAGAGGCTGACTTAGGAGCTCCATACCGCGGGTATTACGATCACCCCGATGGGGGCTTCGATCATCGGCTGCGGGGGCTTTGATCGCCCCGACTGCAGATGGTTTGACTGCCCCGACCGTGGGAGAAGAAGAGGAAGAAGATTGAACTTTATTGCCTTCCATCTCAGTGAGGAATGTGGAATCCACTGTGACGGATGTTTATGGTAACTTTTATGTGGTTGTGTGTCTTGTTGCTTTTCACTTAGTATGGCTGTATGGCAACTCAAATTTCACTGCACCTTAATTGTTACATGTGACAAACTGACCTTGAAACCTTAAAGATATAACATTGAAGTCCAATAAAGTCTGATTAAAGATAGTTCAAAGGTCTTTAATGAGGTAGATGGGAAGTCAGGACAGCACACTAGCTGATGAGAAGTGTGTAGGTGAGCGATGAAAGAAGGAAAATAAAATGTTGGTGGGTATGCTAGTGGAGATAATGGGCTACAGCCGTGTGACTAGTAAAACCCAAATAATCTGATACCCTTGGGACTTGCCTGATGTACCAGCTGTACTATTGGATGTTATTTCTTCTCACACCCCAAAAGCCTTTTAAATCACACTTTTATATTACACTATTATCATAAATGTTCCAATGAACCAGATGAGTTTAAACAGAGCACAAGAAACGGGATCCTAGTATAATTAATGGTAGCATGAGATTTGTGAACCAGACGCTGTACTCGTAGAGACATAGCCGCATTTGATTAGCTTCCTCGTGGTAGGCTGCTCTGGAAGCTTGGATCGCATGGGATCCAGGTAGAGCTAGGATTGAGAATTTGCTTCATGAAATGAGCTAGAGGGTGATGTTGGAAGATAGACACAAAAAACTGGAGTAACTCTGGGTCAAGCTGCACCTCTGGAGAAAAGGAGTAGGTGACATTTTGGGTTGAGACTACAGACTGAGAGTCAGGAATGGTGGAAGTTTGTTTTCAGACTAGAGAAGTCTGAGTCTGTGCCTCAGGGATTGGTGCTGGGCCCATTGATGTTGGTGGTATATATTAACAATTTGGAGGAGAATGTACAAGGGATGATTAGTACATTAGTGATCATCACTGGTAAGGAATGGTCGGCAGAATTTTAATTCAATAGCCTTTGTCAATTGGAAATGTATTAGTCATGTATGTAAAAACGTGAATTAGCCTGGTGGCTTTCATAATTGATCGTTTTCTTTTGTTACCTTATTGCCCAATGGATAAGTTTTGAATTTAGTAGTTTTCCCCACTGAAAAAGCGATCTTGTTTTCACTTTAAAATTTGAAGTTCCTTAAAGCCTGTCCTCAAATACACTATTGTCTTTTTTATCCAACTGTTTTATGTCATCTTAAATTTTATTTTCAAAATCAAAACTTTGCAGATGCTGTAAATCTGTAATAAAAACTGAAAATGCTGGATGCTTAGTAGGCAGAATTTATAAGGGGGGGGGGGGGGGGGGGGGGGGGGGGGGGGGGGGGGGGGGGGGGGGGGGGGGGGGGGACAAGTCAATCTTTCACTTTGGAGACCCTTCATTTGAAATGGTATTTAAACAAATCTATCTTTTTTTCTCCAGTTGATAATTCTTTGTGTACACTTGGTTTAGCAAATCTCTTCAGTATGTGATTGCAGAAGTTTATTACATTTAGTTTCTGAACCCCCCAGTTCTTGTGTTCTTAATCAAGGCAAACATAAGAAACAAATGGGACAAAAATACATCCTTGATTTTGTGCATTAAATGTGCTTGTATGGTAGCATCTGCATAATGTCCTTTGCTTCTGAAATTCAGTTTTGTTGATAATATCAAAATATTATTTCATAAACTAATGCAATGTGCAGCTGCCTCTATTTGTATATGTTGAGCCCCTATAACCAAGAACAGATTTCCGTAATCTCTGAATCAATGACTGGTCACCTCCGTAGCTGAAAAACAAGTTGGAAATGTTGAACAATATTCTCAAGATGATAAAATATAATTAATTGTCCCTGCTTCACAAATAGAAATTATAGAATTGATACAGGAAGAGGACATTCTGACCATCTGCTCTATACCAGCTTTCAACTAAGCAATACTGCCAGTCCATTTTCTTAGAATTTGAGAATGTGAGATGTGGCAATAGGATATTTGTAAGTTATATTCAGAACTCTTCAACTTGAGAATATTTTAAAAAGGATGCAAAATATTTAATTCAGAACCTGGCACTTCTACATTTGCACAATAATATCTCAAATTAGAAAGACTGTTGGAATTTCTGGCGGGTCAGGCAGCATCTCTGGAGAACATGATTAGGTTAAGTTTTGGATCTGGACACAAAGGATGGTGGGTGTATGGAACAAGCTGCCAAAGGAGGTAGTTGAAGCTGCGACTATTTTAAGAAACAGTTAGACGGGAACATGGATAGGAAATGTTTGGAGAGATATGGACCAAGCGCAGGCAGGTGGGACTAGTGTAGGTGGGACATGCTCGACGGTGTGGGAAAGGTGGGCCGAAGGGCCTGTTTCCACACCATGTCTATGACTATAGACCCTTCTTCAGACTCTCCATCTGAAGAAGGGTCCCGACTCAAAACGTCATCCATTCATGTTCTCCAGAGATGCTGCCTGACTGGTTGTAATACTCCACTACTATGTGCCTTTTGCAGTTGCTTGTTTCTATTGACAATCATCTTTACAAAAGACTGAATGTGAGATTTAGTCCAATTTGAACACATAATAATTAGAAGATCAAGCAATGCCTGCAAGCAGCTTGGTCCTTATTTGTATGTACATTCCGTATTTTGGGTTTTGCTTCCATAACTGCTGTCAGCTTTCCATTGCAGATGTTATAGCCTTAAACATGTTCAGTTGACACAGAACTCTGTCCTTTCTCCTCATCTGACTCCATCTTGCTGATGTGTCTGACCCCTAACTTTTCTGACTTTCCCTTCTATGTCCTTAGTCCTCCCACCCACTGCTTGCAAAAGAAGAAAACTCTTCTGTCATACACAAACCCTTAGGAGAGCCTGGTACCAAGATGTTATGAGATCCCTGTATAGTGCTGCTTTAATGTTTCTTTCTTAGGCATTGAAACATCTCCATTGTGGATAGTTTTCTTTATGAACTTTGTTTATTTTTTCTAATGCACATCTCCTTCCCAACCTATACTGAGTGAAAATAATGGATTTGCCAGTTAAAACAAAATAGCACCATCCTATGGCTGCATTTTGCCTGCAACACAACAGCAAAGGATCAAATACAATGGTTCTGAACTTATTTGCTTCAAAGAAACAGCACAAATTAGTGCTGTAATCGACAAGTCGACCATTTAAATGGATTAGTGCTTTGCGATGTCCCAACAGCAACAGAGCTACCAATTATAAGGGAAATGTTGATTACAGGGGATTTCCCCCAACTCTCAGAGGATCACGGATATTGCGTGGACAGTGTCAGGAAACATCAGGGAGGCAATGGTTGAGTCCTGAAGAATGATCGGTGGAGTGGCTTGCAAGGAAGACTGAAGTGCAGGGAACTACGGCCACCACCCCACCCACGCCTTCTACTGTCCAATGTACAGTGCCTAGGGAATAAAATTGAGGAATTTGACATTATCAGAGAGAGATGAGGCTCCCCCACAGCTTTCCAGAATCTGCCTTCCAGCCTAAAAGTCTCTCCGTTCATCATATGGACCAAATGGAGGCATGAGGGAGAGCCAGTGACGTCTGCCTCACGGTAAACTCTTCATGGTGCTCGGACATGGTGATCCTGTCCAACCTTTGACTACTTTTGAGACCTGGAGCTGCTTCTCATAGAAGGTTTATCTGAGAATCTGTTCATATATTTCTTGAACCTTGACCTCCAGAGTTTTTTTGACATACTAGCTAGCATGTCTTTTTACCGTGGTCCCAGGTTTCTATAGCTAATGCAGTATCCTTATTACCTGAGACAACGCCTCTAAAACCTCTAGTTTGCTGTGTTCAATGGCATTTGAATTCTGATTTTTAGTTTACAAGTACACTTATTTACAGGTTTCTAATTACTTAAAATTTTAAGTGGTCTAAAGCCTAAGAAAATAAAATTAGATGTTTTTGTTAGAAGATTGGCAACATCTTTTAGTGATTTAGCAGACTTAACTGAGGTCATGCGGCTTTTCCTTTAATGCTTTAATTGTTCTGCAAATTGCGTTTTGAAGTTTCAGATTTCAACATGTACTTTTTGGCAGATAACAATGAGATTGTTCTTTTTCTGTTAACCATCAATGGGACATGCCTACTCCCGACAGTAATGTTTATCCACTTATGACTAAGTATTGCTGAAAACAAAATTGTTCTTACTGGAAGAAAAAGGCCTTTTGTGTCAGTTGGTTTGATTTGGAGATTAGAACATTCTTTTTATCAGAGATACGGAAATATTTTCAGGCAATGGAAGTGTATTGATTTTGCAGCCCAGAGAGCAATTTCTGAGATTTTGTCTATATTTATATAATTTTTCTCAACAGTATGAAACCGCACAGACAAATTGGGCATAAATTCAGCAAGATCATTTCAACTATGAGAGAACCATTAAGGGCATGGTAAATCTGTTCATTTGAGTAAACTTGCACAGATTATGTTTTTTGCAAGGATAATTTTATATGCATTAGAATGATACCTTGCCAATAGTATTCAACTATGTTATTGCCAGGTTAAAATCAGGTATGAGATACCAGCTATTACCATGGCAATCTCAGCCCAACTGTTCCAAATAATTCAAAATAATCACTAGCACAGAATGTATTAGTTTACAACAAAGGTTGTGGCCACAGGGCACAGCTCACGACACAGATGCATGCACGCCACCCCAAAAAAAATTTAGACCAAGTGGAATTCTTAGAAGACGGGTGCAAAACGTCATCTGGTGTTTGCCCTTTCAACTTAACTTTGTTGAATCAGCTGCACATGTTGACACAGTACACACTGCAATGAGAATTTCCCATAGGATTTCTGAAATGTTGCTATATACTTTCTGGACTGGTCAAGAATAGCTCTTATCCCATGTGAAAACTGACTATACACATTGCTTAAAATGACGTGGCTAACAAGGGTTTTAAAGAAGGAACTGCAGATGCTGGAGAATCGAGGGTACACAAAAAGCTGGAGAAACTCAGCGGGTGCAGCAGCATCTAAGGAGCGAAGGAGATAGGCGACGTTTCGGGTCGAGACCCTTCGGTATTGCCATACTTTAAAATGCGGAATAATTTAAGGGACAAATGGTAAATTGGTACGAATTATTCATGTGAAATCCAATCCAAAGTAATTGGTGGTAAAATTGAGAACAGCAGTAGCATATCTTCATGTTTATTCTTGTATTTAGTTAATTTTGCTTTGTTTCTGGGCCATCCATATAGTGTCAGCTTGATAAATTAAGCAAATAAACACAATTGTTCAATTGATGTGACTTGAGCCTGAAGTCCAAGACACGACCAATATTTAAGAACTGAAGAGAAAAGCAGTTGAATGTGTTCTGTGTCCAGGTTACCAAGTGTTTAAAATACAAATCATTCCACGCCTTCTGGTTTGGATTCACCTCGCAACAGCTTTGTTCAGAGTGGGAAGCTGCATTAGCATCCCAGCACAAGCAAGAGATTCCAATTATTCTGATTGTGACCCCCGAATTACATCATTGGAGCCAGTCATCATATTCCAAGAGTACTTTGTCTGCTTCTAGTAGGTAGCCAGGATGCAGTTTAAAATTCTAGCCAACCAAATTCTGGCAAGTATGTATCGCCTGCTTTATTTAAAATCTTTCTAAAGCAAAGTGTGCCAGGCAGTTGGAGTGAGAAAATTCCCCTTGCTTATCTGAAAAAGGAAGGATTATTTTCCTTGGCACTAAAAGCTGAACAGACAAACGTTACTAAATTTACTTGCGTGTGGGCAGAAGATCCGCGAAAACTGATGTTAAATGCAACATTTTCTGAATATATAATTATAGTGGTGTGAGAAATGGCATGAATTTTAAAATAAATCAATCACCAGTATTCCCACGGAACTGGGTCTCTGCACATCCCTCTGCAATTAGATCCTCGACTTCCTCATCCACAGACTACAGTCTGTTCAAATTGGCATAAATACTTCTTCCTCATTAACAATCAGTACGGGAGCATCTCAAGGCTGCGTGCTTTGTAGCCGGACACAATGCAAACTCCATCTTCAAGTTTGCAAACGACACCACCGTTGTTGGACGAATTACGGATGGTGATGAGTCAGAGTATAGAAGTGAGGTCGACCAATTAACCAAATGGTGTCAGCACAACAACCTGGCTGTCAATATCAGTAAGACCAATTAACTGATTGTGGACGAGGAAGGATGACGAGGACCAAAATCCAGTTTATATCAACGGTGACAATGGTGGAGAAAGTCAAAAACATTAAATTCCTGGGCGTGCATATTTCCGACGATCTTTCCTGGACCCAGCACACTGATGCAATTATAAATAAAGCATATCAACGCCTCTACTTCCTGGGAAGATTACGGAAATTCGGTATGCCAGAAAGGATTCTCTTGAACTTCTACAGGTGTAGAGTATAGAGGATATTGACTGGTTGCATCATGGCCTGGTTCGGCAACTTGAACACCTAGGAGTGGAAAAGACTGCAAAAAGTTGTGACCACTGCCCAGTCCATCACCAGCTCTGAACTTCCCACCATCGAAGGGATTTATCGGAGTCGCTGCCTCAAGAAGGCAGCCAACATCGTCAGAGACCCACACCATCCTGGCCACACACTCATTTCACCCCTGCCATCGGGAAGAAGGTACAGGAGCCTAAAAACTGTAAAGTTCAGGTACAGGAACAGCTTCTTCCCTACAGCCATCAGGCTATTAAACACTACAACCTCAAATAAGCTCTGAACTACAATAGACTTATTATTATTATTATTGCACTACTATTGTTTTTTTGCGTGTATGTTGCGTGTGTGTGTATATGTCTGAGTATGGGTCCTATCACTCTATAATAATCCATGTTGATATTCCAAGCTCCACTAAATCTCACTTCATAGTGGATTATTTTCTATAAAACAGTGTTAACATTTGTTGGGTGACATTATGATTTATTTGTCCTATTGTTGAATGATATTTTCAGCCAAAATAATAATAATAATTATTTCAGTATACTGCAAAGACTATAATAAGGTGCAGAAACACTTGTCATAGAATGTCCTTCTCTTTCAAGAAGGATGGACAAAGAGGATTAATTGGTCCTCAGTGGCATCTTCACTTCATAACAAGTTGGAGTCAAGAGTGTTTTATTGTAATATGTCCCAGATAGAACAATGATAAATTAATACTTGTTGCAGCACAATAGAATATGTAAACATAGTACACTGTAAATATGATAAACGAGAGGAACAAATTCAGTGTCTGTATATATACACATGCGTGCGCGCGTGTGTGTGTATATGTATATATACACACACTGAATTTGTTCCTCTCGTTTATCATATTTACAGTGTACTATGTTTACATATTCTATTGTGCTGCAGCAAGTATTATTTTTTCATTGTTCTATCTGGGACATATTACAATAAAACACTCTTGACTCCAACTTGTTATGAAGTGAAGATGCCACAGAGGACCAATTAATCCTCTTTGTCCATCCTTCTTGCAAGAGAAGGACATTCTATGACAATTGTCATAATGTCACCCAACAAATGTTAACACTGTTGTATAGAAAATAATCCACAATGAAGTGAGGTTTGGTGGAGCTTGGAGTATCATCGTGGATTATTATAGTGTGATAGGACTCTGTTTCATACTCCGATAGCCGTGTAGCCATGTGGGCTTTCTCTGATGTTGGGAACAAATAACAACGCAGTAATTGGTGGTGCCTTGAAGCATGTCAGGATAAAGGGAAAATAAGGTGCCGACAACAGTTTGTATTTATATAGTGAAATATGGAAAAACAAACCAAGCTGCTATACAAAGCTGGCCTAGATGAGTAAATTGGGGGAGACAGAATATATTGGAAATGTGATTAAAAGTCTGCTGAATTTATGGCCAATAAGTAACTACTACATCTTGGGTTAAAAAAAAACTTGCCATCCATATTTAAAATTATCTAATCCAACTAATGTTTTCCATTCTGCCTTCTGCAGTGGCACATTGAATGCACATTGATCTTGCCAAGTGTTAAACTTGCAAACCTGCAAACATTACCTGTAACTTGTTTTAGCATCATGGTTCAAACACATTAGGACAGTAATATCAATCCAGATGAAGGGTCTCGACCATTTCCTCCGCAGATGCTGGATGACCTGCTCAGTTCTTTCAGGGGCTCTTTTTTTTCGAACAAGAACATAATTTATCCTACATTGAGCTAGTTTCTCCATTATTTACATGGGATCATTTTACCACAGTCACAGGAGTATGCAGGTAAAGAAGGTGCATGATGAGAACAGTCACATTATGTATGTGACCTTCCAAACGGCATCCAAGCATTACCCTCATTAGCCACCTCATAACCCACAGAACTGGAGTGGAAATAAGTCAACCTTAACCTTCAGGGACTGCTTAAGAAGTATGTGAGTGTGTATGCAATGCTTCCAGTGTTTCCTCCTGATAAGTAATGGACTTTGATTATAAACTTTAAAAGCATGCAACAGAAATTAACCTTTTCCAAATAAATTGGTCCAACCTTGATGTTATAGTTCTTAATCATCCTTTGTGCACCCTGGGCTTTGAGCCGAAAGTCAATTGATGCCTTAAGGGAAAGCCAGAAACATTTTGAGATATTAATCAAAGCAAAATTCTTTATAAAAAAAATAAAATAAAACACACTGTTTGGGCCCATGCTCTACAATTAAAATGCAGGTAGCTGGAACCAAACGTGTACTTTTTCTATAGTTAAATGATGAGTCATTGCTAGATGCTAAAAAACTTAAATCTTAAAACAAAAAATGCTGAAAATGGTCAGCTCGTCAGGAGGCATCTGGAGAGAACAAAACAAGTTCACATTTCATACATGCCAATTTCGGTCAGGGCAGTAATGTAATGGAGAAAAACATTCATATCGGAACAGGACAATGAGAGGAAATAACCAACAAACCAGGAAAAAAGCAATGTATAATGTATTAATGGAGAACCAGGAAATGGTTAATTGGCAGAATATGATAAATAGGAGAAAATTAGTGAAAAATGTTGAGCTATATAATATAAATAAATAAAATGGTGGGGGACAGAGAGAAATAAAATAGGAAAAGAAAAGTACTGACAGAATGGAGCTCTTGCCACCGTGCACTGGAATGTGAGAGAGGTTTGAAGAAAACCATTACTGTGGATTTAAGAAAACCAAGGTGTTTAAAGCAAAGTGCAAATATGGCGTAAATAGATGTAATTCTTCTCACTTTCTTCCCTCTGATGAATAATCCTGGAGGCTTGATAATTTAGAGATGCTTACAAGTAACTCTGAAAATTATAGTGGGTGTAGCCTGGAAAAGAAAACAACCATACTTTTCCAATGAGAAAACATTAAATAGGTGCCTAAATTTCTGCTATGCCAGAGGCAAATCGACCCCTTGAACAACAGAGCATGTTTTTACTATCAATTAAAATATCTGGAGATCAAGAATAGATCACATTTGTTCAGTCATTGTGAACAAATCTCCAGATAAAGTGATGAATTGTCTTGATGACCACCTTTGCATTAGGCTGCATCAAGCTGTGCATACAACCAAAATACATAAACATTTAGTTGTTTAAGAAAGAAATGCAGATGCTGGAAAATCGAAGGTAGACAAAAATTCTAGAGAAACTCAGCGGGTGAGGCAGCATCTATGGAGAGAAGGAAATAGGCACCGTTTCGGGACAAAACCTTCGGCCTGAAATGTTGCCTATTTCCTTCGCTCCATAGATGCTGCCTCACCCGCTGAGTTTCTCCAGCATTTTTGTGTACCTTACATAAACATTTAGGTGCTTAAGTTCTAACCAAGGATGGATCTGGCCGTGTAACTGCACAATGTTCCATTCAGCTGGACCTTGCTGCATTACCTGCCCTTTGTAGAGCGTTTTTGTAGAAAAAACACCTTTGAATGCAAATCCGTCAGCTATTCGTCTGCATGAAATTTCCTGGAAGCCTGTGAAGAACCATTTAATTTCCATTTTGAGGCTATAAACATGGTGAAAGGCAAATTCAACAGCATATGTAGTTGAATTGCACCCATTTTTGCAACCATCCATTCCTGTTTTCCTAAATCTATGTGATTTGGGAAGTGTTTGGAGAATTTTGTGTAGATTCAACTAAAACTCAAGAAGATGTAGCCCTCTGGTAGAACTTCTCAATAGATGGTATAGTAACACATTTTTATTAATTTCCAGAACTCTTTTTTTGCGAAGAAACCAGTTTTCAGATCAAACATTATTTGAGATTTTTTGATTACATTCAAATTTGATTGTTTAATATATGAAAACCTTTGTTGTTACTTCAAATATGTTTTTAAAATGGCAACTTACTCCATGCAATTCAGTTATGCTGAATTATCAACACTCTTAGTGTGGCAACAATTTGCACATACAATTACTACATCAGAAAAAATTGTTACAAGAGGAGGTAATACCTGTGAAAGGTGGTGGTAATGAGTCAAGGAACGATACAAAAAAATGTTGTCCTGGAGCAGATACAAATTGGAGAATCAGAATTATCAGCGTAAGGGGCATTATTAGCTTGCATCAGACTTCTCTCGGTGTGAAATTTCCTGCAAATGTTGATACTTGTGGGGATTCTCCTCCCAGCTGTAAACTCTGTTTGGTTAAATAAAGCTGTCAAATAGGCAATATCTTTATTAATATATAGCAATGCAATAATGTAGTAGTAAATAAACAAATGGCCCAGACAGAAGAAAACAAAATTCTCCACTATATTGGTGCTAAATATGAGGCAGAGATTATGATAACCTAACGGATCCACTTAGAAATCAATTAATTTATACACCATATTGGAAAGTGAAATGATAACTCTTTTGGCTGTTTTTCTAAACAGAGAAAACATGGAGGCTGATGTAGGTCAAATCACATCAGTCCCGGCACACCATTGAGCTTTTGAGTTAATGCTACAGTATTTGAGTATCAAATCCAGACAAAAACATATGCAAAGAGAACAATTGTAGCCGTATAATAACAAAAGCTGAAAAGTAACTTTATTGACATAGTGCCATAAATTACTGATATCAGAAAAGAGTAGTATCCATTTGCTACAATTTAGAACATATTTCTCAATTGTGGAGCTTTGCTAATATGAGTGCCAGACATTTACATGCCAACCAGAAACTTATTTTTTTGTGATTGCTTTCTTTTTATCTAACTTGAAGGCAAATTGTAAATAGTGGGAGTGAGAAAAGGGATAATTTAAGAAAAACATATTACACAAAATGGCTTTCTGCAACTTACTGCAAATTAAATGGACTTAAATGGGGAAATTATGATGGAAGGTAAAAGTGAGGAGAATCGGTATTGAGGCAGAGTTTATGTGCCATTATTGGATTGACATTTTGCTGTTTATATTTTCTCAGCAATAAATTTAAAATAGATATCAGTAAATATTTGAGTATACTGGAAAGACTATAATAAAGTGCAGAAACATTTGCTAGTATGGTATAAGGAATGAGGGATTTCAGAGGACAGATGACAAACTGGCATTATTATTTGTGCACTTGAGAAGATTGAGATGTAGTACATTAAAAAGGACAATGGCCACATGAGTATGAAAAAACGTTCCACGTCAAAAGGTCACAAACTAAAGGAGAGAAAACCAAATGTATAAAGAAAATAAAAAATTCATGCAAAACAGAACAAGATCAGAAAATATCATATTGAGTTTAATGACATTCTTAAATTTCTACATTAAAAAAAAATTCTGTGGTCTGCATTTACAGAATTGCTACAAAGATAGGGTGCAGGAGTACCTCGGGCCTTGGTAGGGGGGGATGAAAAACTATCGAGCTGGTGGATTCCTTTTGCGTGATATATATAATATAGTAACTGGCTTTTTTCTTTTCTCTCTCTTTGTCTCTCTTTTTTCCTTTTCTTTCCTAGGGTCTATCTCTTAACCCCCTTTCTCTAATTCTTTGACGAAGGGTTTTTTTTTCCTCCCCTTTGGCACGTTCTTTCACTTTCACAACTCTTTCCACCTACTTCACTCTCTTTCTTTCTATTCTTTTTCTTTAAAAGCCATAAAATTATGGGTACAATGATTGTAACAATATATGTGATGTACACTGATGTATTTACCTCTAATAAATAAAAATATTAAAAAAAATAAATTCTGCAGGATAATTCTACCACTCAAATATTTGTTATTTTTTTAATGGGGGGAAAACTAGATGATCATTCTTTTTGAATAATCCTGTTCCTTGAAATTTAGAAGAACAACCACATTAATTGTGGGGAAAATATTTTGGATTTAGTGAGCCAATTTGATGTGGAATTGCAACTTCATCCAAGGAATTGCAACTTCATCCAAAACATTTGATAATAATTCAGTTATTATACTTGGCATGAGATCTATGATCTCAATAATATCTCTGAAAATATTCTGGTTATTCACTGCATACCAATTTATTAGTATATATTTTACAGTTACTAGAGCTAACCTATAAATATACAGGAAAAAGCAAACATTTGGTCCATCAAACCATCCTAATGAAACATGGGACAGCCTCGTATACAAGAATCCACCCACTGTAAAAGAAACCCGGGGAATGTACTCGCAGGCCAATTTCGAAACACCCTTGGGGAATTCTTCTGAAGCCCCCTGGAGAATTTGGGCAAGCTCCAAGAAGATATAGCAACAATAGGTTATTACTTAGACCAGTAATAAACTGTCCACCTCTGAATTTGCTTCTTGATTCTGCATGGCAGTGTTTTTGTTTTGTGCTGATATGTGCCAGAGCAGCGTACTGCAGCGTACACAAGGCTGCAGAGAGTGGTGGATTTGGTCTAGTCCATCATGGGCACAACCCTTTCCACTGTCAAAAGCAACCCCATGAGGCGCTGCCTCAGGAAAGTGGCATTTATCATCATAAATGCAGAAGCCTGAGGTTCCACATCACCAGGTTGAGGAACAGCTACTTACTTAACGTCTGAAGAAGGGTTTCGGCCCGAAACGTTGCCCATCTCCTTCGCTCCTTAGATACTGCTGCACCCTCGGAGTTTCTCCAGCTTTTTGCGTACCCACTTACTTAACATCATCAGGTTCTTGAACCCACCTGCACAACCCTCGTCCTACCTCAGCAATGGAACATTGAATCATCTTTTGGATGACCGTGGACTTGTTTTCCAATTGTATTTTGCAGTAATGTCGTCTTTTCTGCAGTCTTTATTTCACTGTCTTGAGTAATTTATGTAATTAAGTTTTTGTGTGTAATTTAAGACAAATGTCTGGGATGCCGTAGCAAGGAAGATCTTCATTTTACCTGTACTTCACTGTACTTGTGCCTATGACAATAAACTCTACTTAATTTGATCAATCCCATTTCCCTGCATTATGTCTGTATCTACTATGCCTCGCTTAATCAACTGCCTCTCGAAATGCTTCTTAAATGTAGTGATTCTGTTTGATGCCACCACCTCCACTAAGAGCAAGTCCAAATATGAACCACTCTAGGATATTTTATTTTAATTTTTAGGCTTTTAAAACTCCTTCCTCTCACCTTAAACCAAAGCCCTCATGTTTTTGATAATCTTGCCATTGGAATAGAATTCTGACAGTTTATCCTGTCTATGCCACATGATTTTTTTAATTTGATACCTCTGTCACTTATCCATAGTCACATATACTTTTCTGTTTCGTACACAGCTCCTCAAAAAAAGAAATAGCGTATGTCTGAATGCAGTCAAATTAATGTGCCAATCGAGCATGCACTGATAAATGACATATATCGGTTCATGTAGGTACTGAGAAGGGCCATTCAATCAGAGTATAGCCACAAATTCAATGACATTACCATCGCTCATTTCCCACACTTCCAACATCTACAAAATGTACTACAGTTACCTTGGTTATTCTGACAGCACCTGTCAAATGTATAGCACCGAGAAGAGTTAGGTCATATGTTTATGGGTACAACAACACTGGCATTATTTTTTTCAAGAAATCCACGCCTTTGGAAATATAAAGTGAGTGTGTTGCAAAAAAATAATTATTTAGATATTAAATGTGGGTCCCTTATCACCTATGTTTACAGATATTAATACCTCACCTCAGAATGATCCTGTGTCTCAGAATAAAATTAAATTATGTGTTTGAGCTGTACAACATAACCAAACAATGTTAAGTAGTCTTTTGGAATTGGCCTTCGTATTCTGAGGAAGGAGCATTGGTTCCTGATGTTGCTTGGAATCCAGTCAAAGGGCACATTTAAACAAAATTAATTAAAGTGTGCAATTGAAGGGCTTTGTGAAACCAATTAACAATAACATTCAATTATATACAACACGTTTATAGACCCAATCTAAGTAAGGACAAAAATAAAGAAACTTGAGAATAAAAATAATAGCTTTCTCTGGAAATCCTGACTCACTTGCGATAAGTCACATATTTATTTTGTTTATATTTATTAACTTGTTCTTAATGTTCTGCCAACACAAGCAGGAACTCAACAAACTAAGAAACGAATTGTGCCAGCAAATTTTGCTTTCTTACCTTGTCTTTAATGAAAATCATTTTTAATTCTGCTTTCATTTACTGTGAGATTACTGAAGTCGATATTAAACATTCTGGCCACCATCATGGCTGCTTTTGTTTTAAGAAAGGTTTCACCTTTTTCTGGATTTTTGTTTGCAAGTCATTAACGCCAAGGTGGTTTTAGAAGGTTTGATACAGGAATATGGTATTATTTAAATCATTTAATACAGAAAAAGATAAAAACATTTACTTGACATTTTTGAAGACCATCTGTTTATTTGTGAATTTTCTTTTGGTTTTGAGTGTTAAGGAAAATGCAGAACTCCAAACATTAATGATAACCTCTATCGAATAACGACTACATTGCCTCAGGAGCATAATGAAAAACGGGATGCCAATTAAAAAAATATATTAGGAAGGGTGACCAAAATCTTGATCAAAGGGATGAGCCGTGAGCAGGACCTTACTGGAGATGGACTTATAGAGAATTAAACATGGGATTTCTGGAGAGCAGATGAAAGTGTATTGATATATTATTCAATGTTTAATTTGGTGAAAAAAAACTGTATTAAGAATGTGGAAAGGCAGGTATTTATTGTCCCTTGCTGCAGGTTGATGAGGTATTTGAACAGATGCTTGTTAATATTTTTGTAAATTGCGTGAACTCTTGTAGAAAATTTATTTGGATTTTTAATAATAGAATTAAAAATATCATTTGATTATTTTCTGCATATTTATCAAAAATAGAAATTCCATAGAGCATTAACTAATGTGAGTAAACAACAAACTACTGAACAGTCCACCCATAGCTCAGGCATGGTCCCTATTTTCCAATCTACATCTGCGGACCTTGGACCCTTTCACTGTAACTTAAACGTTACAATGCCGTAATGCTGCATTCTGCTCTGGTATCTTCTCTTTTGCCTTGCATGTTGTACTCGTGTTTGGCTTGATGATTTGCATTACATGATTTGATTTGACTGGAAAGCACACAAACAAAAGCTTTTCACTGTGTAGTCACAATAATATAGCATTACCAATACAACCTGTGCTTTGAACATTAATGTGCTGCTTTAATTGTGTGCATAAATTGTGAGATCTTCAATAAATAGGGAAACAGATTTTCTCATCAGACTTTTTAAAACAGATCGGATCATGTATCAATTATTTAGCTATAAATATTACAACCTAGAAATTCTTTCATGTATCATAAACGCGAGCCAAGTAAATCCAGTTGTTTTACATGACTTGTTTTACTTGACAGTACTTTGTATGTTTACAAATTTGAATTGGATCCTTTGCACACATGATCTTTGTACACATAAGCATAAAAGGCACTAGCTTGACCATGAATATTGAAATATGAATACATTTTCACTAAACATGCACAGTTCATGACTGCCTTGGGTTTCAAACACTGGAAGAGGGCTTGTGGAGTTTTGGGGCTTGCCCCAACTCTCGGGAATTGCCTGTGCCTTGGTCACTGTTGTGTAATCAGGGGCATCGATTTTGAGTGCCACCCTGAATGGCTGTTCATCAAAGCATCAAAACACGGATTGAAGAATTTCCAGCCCTACGCCATTCACGTTTGTGTAGGAAGAATGATACTTCTGGTGTTTAGATATAAACTGAATGTCCTGGTTAATTCTTGAATGCCATGACATCTGGAATTAAAAATAGCATTTTTAAATTGTCTCAATGACAAGTATAGTAAGAATTGAGTTTTTTTTATGGATTGTATGAAGTGCAACTGCCAATAAATAATAGCATATGACTATAGCTTAATGAGACCTTGGAATCTTTGACCACATTTGCAAGATACTTTATGTTGGCATGAAGTTGTCGAAAGCAGTGATGTATACAACTTTGCCAATTATTTGCTTGATTTATATCTTGTGAAATAGTTTTGATCACAGTGGCGCAGTGGTAGAGTTGCTGCCTTATGGCGCCAGAGACCCGGGTTCGATCCTGACTACTGGTGCTGTTTGTACGGAGTTTGTACGTTCTCCCCGTGACTGTGTGGGTTTTCTCTGGGTGCTCCAGTTTCCTCCCACACTCCAAAGACGTCTTGGTTTGCATGTTAATTGGCTTGGTAAAATTGTAAATTGTCCCTTGTGTGTGTAATAGTGTTAGTGTGCAGGGATCGCTGATCGACACGGACTCGGTGGGGCAGAGGGCCTGTTTCCACACAGTATCTCCAAATGAAACTAAACTATAATCTGTGTCAAATCCCAAATCGCTAGAAAAATGTAGTATTAATGCAAGACTTTTTGAGTTCTCACATGTGCAGATAGCACTCACCTGTGCTAGTATTGATGTTATTTTTGTGCTAGTGTTCATCTTATAGAAACATAGACATAGAAATTAGGTGCAGGAGTAGGCCATTCAGCCCTTCGAGCCTGCACCGCCATTCAATATGATCATGGCTGATCATCCAACTCAGTATCCCGTACCTGCCTTCTCTCCATACCCTCTGATCCCCTTAGCCACAAGGGCCACATCCAACTCACTCTTAAATATAGCTAAGAGTGAGTTGGATGTGGCCCTTGTGGCTAAGGGGATTTTATGACCACCCACTGTATAGTGCCAATGTGAACGAAGGGTATGCTTTCCTTAATTATATGTATTTGTATGTAGTCTTTTGTTGCTTCTGGACATGCCATAATGCTGCATTGCCTGTGAATTACCTTTACGTTGGTTAAGATAGAGGGGGACATGTTACCCAGTTTGTGCGCAGCAGAGTTCCAGACAGCAGTGCATTTATTGAGCAGTTTGTCACTTTTGGTTGTGTAGGTTGAAGAATATATTTTGTTTGGGACACTAGAAGAAATGTCAGGATATTCGAATAATAGACGATAGACAATAGGTGCAGGAGTAGGCCATTTGGCCCTTCGAGCCAGCACCGCCATTCAATGTGATCATGGCTGATCATCCCAATCAGTACCCCGTTCCTGCCTTCTCCCCATATCCCCTGACTCCGCTATTTTAAGAGCCCTATCTAGCTCTCTCTTGAAAGCATCCAGAGAACCTGCCTCCACTGCCCTCTGAGGCAGATAATTCCACAGACTCACCACTCTGTGAGAAAAAGTGTTTCCTCGTCTCCGTTCTAAATGGCTTACTCCTTATTCTTAAACTGTGACCCCTGGTTCCAAGCCCTTAACAATCTTATGCGTTTCAATGAGATCCCCTCTCATCCTTCTAAACTCCAGAATGTACAAGCCCAGCTGCTCCATTCTCTCAGCATATGACAGTCCCGCCATCCCGGGAATTAACCTTGTAAACCTACGCTGCACTCCCTCAATAGCAAGAATGTCCTTCCTCAAATTAGGGGACTAAAATTGCACACAATACTCCAGGTGTGGTCTCACTAGGGCTGTGTACAACTGCAGAAGGACCTCTTTGCTCCTATATTCGATTCCTCTTGTTATGAAGGCCAACATGCCATTCACTTTCTTCACTGCCTGCTGTGAAGAAAGTGAGCTTCTTTCCACTTCTGAACTTTGGAGAATCTCTTTGATGAAGCTTCTCTCAAATGGAAATCTTAAGTTACTTAGTATTCACTGTAGATAGACACAAAACGCTGGAGTAACTCAGTGGCACAGGCAGCATCTCTGGAGAAAAGGAATGGATGACATTTCGGGTCGAGACCCTTTAGTGTATCTAGGTCCGACTTTCATTTGGCTAAATATTTTAACATGTAAAAGTGGTTTTATTTGTATGATCCCAAAAGCCTCAAGATACTAAGTTCACAACAGGAACCTGTCAACGAAGCAGAGGGAAACTGAGTTGCTGTTAGGTTTAGTTTAATGTAATTTAGTTTAGAGATACAGAACGGAAACAGGCCCTTCGGCTCACCGAGTCCGCACCGACCAGCGATCCCCGCACATTAACACTATCTTACATGCACAAGGGACAAATTGCACATATGCCAAGCCAATTTACCCACAAACCTGTACCTCTTTGGTGTGTGGGGGAAAACCGAAAATTTAAGCGAAAACCCACGTGGTCACGGGGAGAACGTACAAATTCCGTACAGACACCACCCGTAGTCGGGATCGAACCCGGGTCTCTGGCGCTGCAAGCACTATAAGGCTACAACTAACATGACGCTACCATGCTGCTGAACTGCTGCATATCCAGAGAAAGGCACTTGGTAGCACCTTGGTGGGGGATGTGAAATTCAGTTAGATGGAAATACAAGAAGGTCTCTTATTTCAACAGGGAATGCATACTATATAAAATCATTCTAACATTAGTAATGGATAGATCAAGTAGGTTAACGTCTCATTTCATGAGCAATCTCCAACACATCAGAGATATACTTTTTTTTAAATATTTGAATTTGTTCGGATGATTTGTGACAAGTAATTTTACATTACAATTCAAAGCTTTTGCTCATCTTTTTTCTAAATAAAGCAATTGTTCATTGCAAGTTTAAGATTAAGTTACATTATTAATTTGATATTTCTTTAATTTGGTGCATGTCAAGTGCATGTAATACCGTGGACTATTCTATAAATCTGACATTGTTCATATTACAGGAGGTTTAAAAGTTCTACAATGATGTGTACAAAATCATGAGAGGAATAGATCGGGTAGATGCACAGTGTCTTTTGCCCAGAGTAGGGGAATCCAGGACCTGAGAACATGGGTTCAAGGTGAAGGGGAAAATATTTAATAGGTATCAGAGGAGTGACTTTTTCACACAAAGGGTGGATGGTGTATGGAACGAGCTGCCAGAGGAGATAGTTAATGCTGGGACTATCCCATCGTTAGGTACATGGATAGGACAGGTTTATCCCATTAGACAGGACTATCCCATTAGACAGGTACATGGATAGGACAGGTTTGGATGGGATATGGACCCAAGCGCAGGCAGGTGGGACCAGTGTAGCTGGGACATTGTTGGCCAGTGTGGGCGAGTTAGGCCGAAGGACCTGTTTCCACACTGTATCACTCTATGACTCTGATGTACATGCAGATGATCAATCCAAATCCACCATAAAACAAAAGTATTTTAATCCTGCAATGTAATCTTTGATGTATAGGAGCAACTGCAGTTGCTGGTTCACACTGAAGATAGACTCAAAATTCTGGAGTAAACAGGCAGCATCTCTGGATATAAGGAATGGGCTATGTTTCGGGTCGAGTCTGAAGAAGGGCCTGAAATGTCACCTATTTCTTCTATCAATGTAGTCTTTGATTTCCTCCTATTTCGCTATCATTTGTACTCTGGTTGCCCAGGGCAGTGAGTTGTTGATTAACAAAAGTTAATAAATGGTGCAAGAGTAGTTTGATGGTCTGGACCGCTGACATGGTGCTCATGATTTAAGAGGAAACTTGACTGGATGAGTAATAAGGATATGGTTTGATATCAACATGTAGAAACTATTCCCAACTGTTTTCATTCATTCTGCTTCAAAAATGATGTATTGAGGTCAATAAGCCAATTTGCCAAAGAGTCAGTCCTATGTTATGGAATTTTGGGCCCTTCTGTAATTACATTAACAAAGGACTAAGGAAAATTATTATTTTTGTTGTTTATTAATTTGCTTTTCTTAACCTAAGATTGAAGATGTTTTTTGTCAGAATCTCTGTTTCCATTTTCTTTATTTTCAGGAATCTTGCTGATTTCTGATCAGTTATCTATCAACTGCTCTCCTGATTTCCCAGTACAAAGATCGAGATAAATTATCATTAGTCCCTGATATTTGCTGAAATTTGATTGATATGAGAAATAGAAGAGAATTAACCATCCTTCAAAACCCATATGTGTAAAGCGGTGTTAGTTAGGTGGTCAACAGTATGAAGACTTGTATGTATAGTTGAAGGTGTTCCCTGGTGTGAACAAAAGCTGAACGATTCAAAGCAGTCAGCCAAAAGTGTTAAAAACATACTTTAGTTGATAAAGAGGTGAAAATGACAACATTTTTTTATGGTGATGTTCTAATGTTGAAACAGCTGCACTGATAGAAAATTGAAAAACGCAACATTGCTCATGCTTAAGAAGGAACTGCAGATGTTGGTTTAAACCACAGATAGACACAGAATGCTGGAGTAATGCAGTAATTCTCTGGAGAGAAGGAGTGGGTGACGTTTCGGGTCGAGACCCTTCTTGAGATTAGTCTTCAGACAGTCTGAAGAAGGGTCTTGACCCAAACGTCACCCAATCCTTCATTCCAGAGATGCTGCCTGTCCTGCTGAGTTACTCCAGCATTTTGTGTTTATCTTTAGCATTGCTCATGCATATTAGTAAGGGCAAGTTCATTCTTTTGTTTCATCACTATTATTTTTCTAATTGGATCAAATGATTCCTGTAAATTCACACTTTGTAGCTTTTTGAAGTTTTATTCTGATTTACCAGTTTCTACAATTCATACGTATGCAATTTTGTTGTGACTTTCCGTATTCTTACAATGTCGCAAATCTAATTATTTTTTTGCCGTGAATCCAGTTTTATAGCTAGCTAGACCAGTCGGCTAGCAGCGAATAAGGCCATGTAAATGACAAATGAAGTGATTTCTAATTTTAAAAAGTTTTGAGCTAAATCAGTTGAAGGGATGAAATTTGTCTTTGGTTGCTAGTATTAATGCTTGCGAGATTATTAAACACCATTGTACTCTCCTCCAGCACTTCCACTGATGGCCAATGTTCTCTCATGTATTTAGTGATAAAAGCAATTTTTTCCATCTTGGCTTTTTACAACAGCTTACTTAAATTGAAATATATAATTTTGAAGTAAAAGGGATATAATTCCGATTATTTGGTAAATCAGATGTGTAAGAATTTTTTTTAGTCGCTTAGAGGTTTCCTATCGTGTGATAGTTTCTCTGCCGTCAACGCAACCTCATGCAGAAATGTTGCTATCTAATTTTGAGGCCTTGTGTACACATGAAAATTGGTTACTGGAACTAATTTAGCAATTCAAAGTTCAAACGTAAAGTCTTCGGTGCTGTTATGATGTTGGTGGCAAGATATTTGTGATGGCAGATGAAAATAATAAAATTATTTGTGACGTGTTTTAAGAATCAAGCATTATCTTTATGGCAAAATTTGTTTTCATAACATGGATGTTGTATTCACCAGGAATGATTAGGTTGTATTTTTGGCCGGTGAATTCCTGAGAGTTCAAAAGCTTTTGTTATTTACAGCTGAAGGGTATTTACAAAGTACGGTTGTTTATTTTTGTTGAAGAACTAAATCAGCCAAATGTTTTGCAGATGGTCAAAAGTAAACTGAATGTGAATTGGTTCATGTTATATCGTGCTCACTTTCTCAAAGCTCCTAGTGTCCGTTTCTTACCTACTGAATGGCCTACTCCTGCACCTAATTTCTATGTTTCTATGTTTCTATGTTTGTCACAGTTTGTGAAATACAATCTTGGAATCACCTAAAACCCCTGTCTCACGGTGCGAGTTGGCCCACGAGTGACCCCGAGTTTTCACTCGTGGTGGTCACGTACCAGGAACTTAGCGGCAACGTCGGAACTCGCACGATCAACTTGTCCACTCGTGGCGCTAACGGCAGGTACCAGTGAAACTTGATAACTCGTGAAAAAAATCAAACATGTTTGATTTTTTCCACAAGTCAAAATCACTGTTCAAAATAAAAATTTAAACATTTTAACTCATTGTAATAACGTAGGGCCCGTGCGTTGACCTTAGTGTCTCGTGAGTCTAACGTGTTAACCCGTGGGCACTCTTAAATCGGCAGCTGGACAGAGTAAAAAACGGCCGAGCCGCAGAATGCTTCATATTTCCTTATGACACGGGACCTGTTCGGCCCATCGAGTCTATGGTGGCCTGGGCCGGCCTTAGGAGGTGCGGGGCCCGATTGGGAAAAATTTTCGGAGATATATAAATAAATAATTATA